>CM024757.1:163278034-163594676 GCA_014218235.1 Colocasia esculenta
CCCCTGCGGATCCCCCCCCCCCACCCGGCCCCCTCCCCTGCACACACCCCCTCCCCTTCCACCCGGCCCCCCTCCCCCCTGCGCAATGCCCCCCTCCCCCTGCACCGGCCCCCCTCCCCTTCCCACCGGGGAATATAGAAAATGGGAGGGTATACAGTGCAAGAACCATTAGTGCACCCTCCCATTTTATCCCTATTCTAAGTTGGTGCATTTCATTTTAATGTAGATATGTTTGCACATTGGATTAGCATTGCATATGACATGGCCGGTCCTCATAAAAAGGTACAAAAAAAAGGTATTGCATTCAGACACCACGTTTAGGATCAAAATGTTCAAGCCCAAGATCCTCATCCCAAAGAAAAATGTAACTATATTCAGCAACTATATCTGGATGCAGAAATGTTTGGCAAACCACATGTCATGATAAATAAAAATTAGTTAGACCACTGGATCAATATGTTTCACCAAAAAAATTATATACCATTTTATCTGATTGATTACAGAGACATGCAGTACACTCTCACACCATTGAAAGTGTGCCCACTCATCCACAATTCCATTTATGATCATTGTCTTAATTAATGCTCTTGGGGGGACCACTATCTAAACTGCTATATTATAAGTTGTGTTCTCTTCTATATACCTGGTTCTATCCATATTTGATGTTTGTGCTTATATTAAACTCACATGAACTATAGTTCTATCCATATTCCATAGCATCTCATCATCAACACTCAAGATTCTCAATAAATAACCACATATTTCCCTCTCCAGTTTAACAATTGGTATTCCCCCATCTATATCACTTAAGATATCACCATTACAAGTGGTGAACAATACCCTGTTACCCACCACAAGAAAAAGGACAGTGTTCCACTGGGCAGTGACAAAAAAAAAATTCGATGATGAGAAGTGTAGGCAAGGACAGTGGGGTAGAATCTTAGGAGATTTTAAACTTTTCTTGACAAACAATTGAATTCTGGAGGGATGAGTTTAGAAAGGATTGGATAGATATGGCAAATATGTGATATTGTGATATCTGGGAAGACTTCGCTGTTAGCGTAACCATGTCATCAACTATTTAGAAATCATTACAGATGTTGATAGTTGTTGTTGCCTCTGCTGGTGGTGGTGGTGCTTGGCTGATGAGGCTGCCAGTCCCGCTTCTGCACCCCGTGTTACAGAACAACAGAGTCCGTAAATTTAAACTAAAAAACTTCCAGACAAAAGTAAGGTAAGAAGGTTAGTTATATCTGTGTACTGATTGCGTGGGTAGTGACTGATAGCCTGCTACACAGAACTTGCTCTGATGGTTCTTTTTTGATAACATGACTGCCCACACAATCAGAAGTGTTTTAAAATATGAAAATTCGTCGAGTACAATTCGTCGAGTACAAATGCCCCCCCTCCCCGTCCCCGTCCCAGCACCCCCTTCCCATCCTGGCGCCCCCCCTTCCCCTACAAGTTCCTTCTCCTAATTGCTTATATTCAAAGCTTTTGGTAAATTAAGTTATTTTTTATTTATCTTGCTCGCTGTATTTTTTTACGCTTGACATGAAAATAAACAATGCAATGACTTTCTTTGTTAAACATATTGTTTACTTTCACAAATTCCACACTGCAAGTTAATCATTCAACATTCGTATGTTTATTGTAGCCATTTGAGAGATTTTTCCATATTTACCATATTATGATTTAATTTCATATTTTAAATTACTCATGAATAAAATGTTATAAATTTTTTTTTGTAATTAGTGATGAGAGTTCACGATTGGAAATTAGACTCAAAGAAGAATAAATGTCCAATGTATCAAAGTACTTGTTTGTTTGAACGTAAAATATTTCCGCTCAATATTCGAAGATTGCATGATGGTTTACTTTTGGTGAAAGAGAAGATGACGAAAATCATAAAGATTATTCGAAAAGCAGAAAGACAAAGTTTAGAAAATAAAAGTGGATTATCTGTTATTGTTCAAGATGAAAAATGAGTGTGATATTCTGTAATCTTACGACGCAGTTGGTGTGGTACTATGTACATGTTTATTGGAAAAGACTGGTGTAAATTTGTGAAAAATAATTGTGCCAAAGAACTTGACATTCTCAAAGTTATGTCTTCCTATTATGTACGAAGAGATGTATTTGACAAACTATATTTAGAGATATCAGTGGTTAGTTCACTCCCTAGGAAATCTACTGAGAAGCTGGTGAATAAAGAGCCGATCAAGTGGTGGTGGCCTAATATGAAGACATCACGGTTTGTGTTGTTTTTAATGTTCAATACCATTAAGTATTTATATAGTGCTCAAATTTATTTGATATTCATGTATGTTTACTCTTCATTTATCTTTACGTCAACGCTTTATTTCACCCATTAGCTCTGGGACTCTCCATATAACGTATGTATGGTACTTGAATGATGTGAGGGTGTGTTGGATTTTAACTCGGGACATGACATTTAATCTGTAGGAAAAATGTCGGAGAATCGGCCATGGATGTACCGTGGAATAGTGAATGGAGTTGTGACGAGGAGTTTAAAGACGGAGTTGACAGTTTTATTGAGTTTGCATTGAGTAATACATTAGTAGCAGTTGATCCGATGGGTAACATCCGATGTCCGTGTTAGGCTTGTAAGATCAGAAAGTGGATATCGACATGGGATGTGCAGCATCATCTGTATACGAGAGGATTTGTTGGCCATTATGAGTTATGGTCGTGTCATGGTGAGTTGAATATTCAGTCGTCTGCACCAGCTAATTACTTTGCCTCCACAAGTACGTACGTAGACATGGTTGTCGATGCTGCTGGTCTAGAGTTCAATATTCATAAAGATCAAACAAATGAAGAAGTGCCGAATGATACAGCTCAGAGATTTTATCAGTTACTTCGAGATGCTGATGAGCCATTATGGGATGGTTGTGAGAAGCATACACAGTTGTCTGCAGTGTCGCAGCTATTGAATTTGAAATTTGAATTTCATATGAGTGAGAGTTGTTTTGACCGGCTTCTCTTACTGGTCAAGAGCATGTGTTAGACCCCGAATTTTTATTCTCTTTTATATATATGTATGTATGAATGGTGTGTTGGGAGTTCGCTTGTTGTGTGCATAGCATGCGTAGTTCATTGTACCTACTATAAGATTTATCCTTCTCTTGAGCGTGAGCATATACGTATATATATATATATATATATATATATATACGTCTATTCGCGTAGAAGTGAGCAATTAGCTAAATTAAGAAGTAATATGAATATTCTCTTTTCTTTTCCAAGAATCTTAGACTTAGAATGGTTGAGTAATATTATGTATGTATTTTCTAAATATTGAAGAATATCCTATACTACCTATTTCATGGAATTTTGTATGAGAGCATATGAAGTACATATGTGTATGTAGGTATGTATGTTATCTTATGCGTGTGACAATTGTATACCTAATTCTACATGCATAACACCTTGGTGTACTTATATATGCATGTGTATGTTTAATTGTAAACATGGTTCATTGCATGGTTTAGTTAATGCGTACATTGTACTTCGTACATTGCATGTACATAAAGAGTTCAAGCATGGTAGGTGTATTTAGTTTATATTGGGATTCTATACTCCTCATGAATAACATGCATGTATTTTCATGATAATTAGGTGAGGATAGTCAATCGGCTAAATTGTGCATATAGTACTTAAGCAATGTTAGGTAAAGTTGTGCAAGTTAATCTAATTATCGGTTCGCATGTTGTATCCATCTATTTCAAGCATAATGTACACAAGGGTGCTACACCCGTGTGTGTATACTATATATATGCCAAATCAAGTGTGTATGCATAGGTAGATATCTACGTACATCTCATCTTAGTGTATTCATGTATGCTTGTGTATGCCTAGGTATAAATGCTATTGATTGCCCAGTGTAGTAATATACATGTTATACCGTATACTTTGTATGCGTATGAAGATATTCATGTGCGTGTTGTTATCTTAAATGTACCTATGTATGTATGTGTAGGATAAGTAGTAATTATTGGATATTTACGTAGTGTAGTGGTGTATACACTATACTACATAGATTTCATGTGCATGTATGAGTGGGTTAAGCATGGTTCTGCATGATTTTAAGTTCTGGCAGAAGAGTGTCTTGGCGTCAACATACATGGACGCCCATGTTATGTCAGCGTCCATATCGACGGACGCCAACCCTATGTAGCCGTCCAGGGATGTGGACGTCAATATCCCTAATTTTCTGTGCTCTGCAGAGCGCAGAGAACACTCATTGGGCCAGGCCTCTGATTGGGGAGATGTCTTCCCAACGTCTCTCTTGTCCCTTCAGCCCCTGCACGAGCCCCTCTTGCCCCCTTATTCTATAAAACACCTCTCTTTGCAACCTAGAGGGCTCCCTTGGCATTTTCTAAAAGGAAACCCTAGCTGACAGAAGAGATGAGGGACTGACCTTGAGAGCTCAGATCCGGCGTTCTGAGGCTTGGATCCGGCGATCTTCTTCGACAAGGAGGAAGTCCAAGCATAGGAGAAGGCTTCCTCGGCGTTGGACTGCGGCTTGCAACCCCCTGGAACCCGGAGCAAAGGATTTCTGGAGGCTTCTTGGCAAGAGCCAAGGACAGCTTCATCGGCTATTTTGATCCGTTTAGAAGTTTTTCTTCAGGCAAGTAAACCCTAGGTCTTGAGCCTAGATATGTCCCCTAAGTCTCAGGAATTTTTGTGGATTTTAATTCGTGTCCTGGAGCCCCTATTCTGAATCTTTTTCCAAGCTCGGTCTGTGTTCTTACACAGACAGGAACTTGACGGCAAGAGACCTTGCCGTCAAGTGCATCTGTTAACGGCATGCGATAATGCCGTCAACCCCTGTAAACGGCTAGACATTGACGCTGAGTTCGTCAGGACAGAACCGTTAACTGTTTTCTCTCCTCTAAATGACTATTTTCGATGGGTTTCTCGCGATGAGGATATACTGTAAACCCTATACGTTATGTAAGATATCTATTGTGGTGTGTGGATGGGTTATTGAGGTATGAGTAATGCAATTTAATTGTTTTGTGAAAATGCATGTATGTTAAGATAATAACCTTCTTGATTCACTGTTTGGATGATTTAGAGAGGGTCGGAAAGTGCTAAATGTTGTGAGCCATGTATGCATGCATCAGTCATCCCCTGCAATTTCTATGATTTTTTTCCCATGTTTATATGATTTGTTAGAGTTTATGTTTTGGAAAATAGAGAATATGTGTAGGACTATTAAATTCTCTAGTAAATCGTGCTTTGTGCAATAAATACGGGTAGAATGTCATGTAAATACAGGCATGTCAGGTCAGGGCTGAGGCATGTTAAATCAAATGCTTATGCTAGGTTTCCATGCTAATAGGGATTTCAAATGGCATGTAAAATAGATGTTTGATTTTCTGTAAATTCTATTTAGCTCAGAAAAATCTGCAAATTTGATGGTATGATCTTGAACCCGAAAATAGCATGTGGTTAAAATTTCAGGACATTTGGACTAGTATATAAAGAGTTATGTGTTTTTCATGTGAAATGTAATAATCTACGTATGTTATCGTAATGTGGTTAGTTATTGCTTAAACCCAACCTGATTAGTGCATTTACTGTGTTAAACTCCTGAAATCTGTAGTAGCATGGTTAGGAGAAAAACAGAGTCATGTTGTGCATGAGAAAATGAGGGAGATGTGAGTGTTATGTGTAAAATACGTGTTAAAACTCGGCATGAGTAAAGTGTAAAAGTTGTGCCTATGTGACACTGCTACCCTAGAGGCATCGGGAGCCGTATATAGAAAAGTCCCTATAGAAGGCTCCATGTGATATAAGTTTGTCCCAAAGGCATTGGAAAACCCCGGAGGTGGACAAGTACCACTGGATAGGGTGGAGAGGGCTTCTCCCGGTCTGCGCAGTTACCAAGATTCACCACTGTATTGCCTAGGTGGTGGGTATGTGATTATGAGTCGTGTTATGTGTTATGTGTTGTGAAAAGAGTTATGAGAATGAGTTGTGTTATTTGTTAGTGTCCTCTACTGGTGGTTAGGACTATGTGTCATGGCAAATCGATTAACCAATGAAAGAATGAATAAAGTGTGAAATATGTGAATATGGCACGTGGTAAGTGCCCATGACGCACGTGGTAAGTGCAATCGATGTGATATGTGATAAGTGAAAGTGAAGAGTAAATGATGTGGAAACGAGTAGATTGTGTAAGTGTGAACATGTGTACATGTCAAATGTGTAAAAGTGAACAATGTGAATGAGTAAGTGTGCAATCATGTGGGATAAATGTGTTAAGTTGTGAACTTATGATATATGGCATGAAAGTGTTAAATGCATATCCAAATAGCAACCTAAATGTATGCAAAATGATGTTTCACATGTGTAAGAATGAGTAGAATCCATATTAGGAACTTCCCTTTCAAACATATGATAATCTCACGTTAATTGCTATCATGTTGTGATTGAATTGTATATATATATAGCTCTCACGTGAATGAAATGGTAGTGAGCATGTAATAGGATTTTCACGTTTGCAAAAGGTTGATTATGAATATGGCAAATGCATGAAAAATATTTGGATTCCATGCTAGTTGGAAGGCTCAATTAGTATAAAAGTTTTATACTTAAGTGCTCATGGATTGCTAAATGGTTTCACCATGTTTTAACCTTCAAGTCATGCTACAAATGTGAACCATGTGCATGTGATTTTACTATGTTAAAACAGCAAGCAAATTGTATAAATAAATACAAAAAGGTCATGTGAAAAGCAAGTAGTCGTCGTGCTAGCTTGTTCTTTTCTTTACGCTCAATTGTATGCTCTAGTAGTAGAAATATCTATGGGTTAAAAGAATGTGTGGACGAATCATGCTACATGTTAAGTGTATAAAATAAGTGCATGTGTATGATGTAATGCTCATGATTTAGAATAGAATTATGGTAGACTAAAGCATGCTCCTGTGAAGATAATATGTCTTGCTAGTTGAGAGTAAGGACCATGAGTACCTTCGTGATTTGATGATAGTGTGCATCTCTTTAATGTTAATGCCATATTGTGAGTGTGACATGTTTAAGTTTAAGACTTTGGTTTGCTTGCTGAGTCTTTGGACTCACTCTTGCTTCGGCGTACAGGTTGACAGGTATCTTTTTTCTAGAAGGAAGCTTGGTGAGGATCGTCATTAGAAGACTATTTTGTTGAGCTATTACTAGTTGTACTTTCTTTTCTTTCCTAGCACGAAAAGGATTATTGTATGGACAATATTTGGACAATGTAGTTCTTTTATCTTGTATTAAGGTGGACATTGTCTTTCAATTTCGCTATTTAGATTGTGGAATGTGTGTTAGTGATGGGTAAGAGTTGAGTTGATTATTTTATTCCGCTGTACTCTATTGCTATCCAGGTACATATCAACCTATCGACTAGTGTTGGGTACATGTCCCACTGTGACGACGCCCTTTATACCGATGGGGATTGGTATAATCGTACCGGTATGAAGAGGGTCGTTACAGCATGCTTCCTCAATCAGAGAGGTTACCTGCTGACTTTTACCGTGCGAAGAAGATGGTGAATGATTTGGGGCTTGGTTTTATGAAAATTGATGCATGTCCGAATCACTGTATGTTGTACTACAAAGAGGATGCAGATAAGACATCATGCTGTATTTGTAAGCATGATAGGTTCAAGCCCAAGAGAGGGGACAAGTCAAAGAAGAAGGATGTTCCGTATAAGTCATTGCGGTACTTTCCTATCACACCCAAATTGCAGCGATTGTTCATGTCCTTGAGGACAGCTGGACATATGACATGGCATGCGGAAAGAGTCCGTCGCGACGAAGGTGAAATGAGTCATCCTGCCGATGGTGAAGCTTGGGCTCATTTTAGCCGTACTCATCCTTACTTCTCAAGGGATCCACGCAACGTACGGCTTGGTATATGCACAGATGGTTTCAATCCTTTCGGAGGCTCGGTGGCATCTTACTCATGTTGGCTAGTATTCTTAACACCGTATAACCTTCCGCCAAGCATGTGCATGAAGCGTGAGAATCTGTTCCTTTCATTGCTGATTTCGGGTCCAAAAAGTCCAGGAAAGAATATAGACATATATCTCAGACCGTTGATTGATGAGATGAAATTGTTATGGTCAGATGGTGTGCAGTCTTATGATGCATCCAGAAAACAGAATTTCAATCTGAAGGCTGCATTAATGTGGACAATAAGTAACTTTCCAGCCTACGGCATGTTATTTGGCTGGAGCACACATGGGAGGTTGGCATGTCCTTATTGCATGGAGGATTCTAAATCATTTGTGTTGAAATCTGGGGGAAAATCTTGTTGGTTCGATTGTCATCGGCGGTTTCTACCCAGTGACCATCCTTTCCGAAAGCAAAAGGATTCTTTTATTAAAAATACAACTGTGATGGAGGAGGTAGATATGGAACGGGTGTCTGGTGGAAACATGGCGAGGCGGGTCCAGAACTTACCGACTGTAACACAACTGGCTGGTAGTACCCGACAAATCCCTGGCTTTGGGAAGGATCACAATTGGGTGAAGCAAAGCATTTTTTGGAATTGTCTTATTGGTCAACACTTTTGATACGTCATAACCTAGACGTCATGCATATAGAGAAGAATGTTTTTGATAATGTGTTCAACACAATTATGGACGTCAAAGGTAAAACGAAGGATAACGTCAAGACACGTTTCGATTTGAAAGTACTTTGCAAACGTCCAGAACTAGAGCTACAGCATGTTCAAGGAAAAGTGGTGCAACCTAAAGTTGCATATGTGCTTGGGGCCAGACAGATTAAGGAAGTGTTGCAATGGTTAAAGCAATTGAGATTTCCGGATGGATATGTCTCGAATATTACGCGTTGTGTAAATGTCAACGAGGGAAAAATATACGGAATGAAGAGTCATGACTGCCATGTTTTCATGCAAAGACTGATGCCTCTTGCTTTTCGTGAGTTGTTGCCGAAACAAATATGGGGAGCAATGACTGAGCTGAGTCAATTCTTCAGGATTTTATCTGCATCAGAACTCAAAATTCATGACTTGCAAAATATAGAGCAAAATATTATTCAGACAGTCTGCAAATTAGAAAGATATTTCCTCCAGCATTCTTTGATTCAATGGAGCACCTGATCATCCATTTACCATATGAGGCAAGGGTCGGAGGACCAGTACAATTTCGATGGATGTATCCGTTTGAGAGGTATATTTCTACATCTCAATTTATTGCCATTACGACGATCTTTTATATTACTTATGTATGCATTTGAATTATTGTCGTAGGTGCATGCACGATCTTAAGATGAAAGTCCGTAACAAAGCACAAGTTGAGGGCTCCATTACTCAGGCGTACCTCATTGAGGAGATATCGAACTTCTGTTTGATGTACTTTGACACGGAAATACGAACCCGACGCACTCAACCTCCACGTAATGATGATGGTGGAGATTCCGAGGTGTCAGACCGACTTCTGTATTCAAGTGTGCCGGACGGGCGTTCGGATCTTCATCTACTCGCGCACTCCAAGACAGAGAATTGGTAGCTGCGGAGATCTACGTGTTCATGAATTGCGAAGAACTAGACCCTTACATTCAGTAAGCTCTCCACGCTTATTCTTCATCATTTGCGTGCATTGCTGCAGAACCTAACGGTTGTGTGACATTTACATTGCAGAGAGTTTGACTCGGTCATATTGCGACGGAATCCACGTCTAACTGACGTGCCGGTTGAAAAGGAACGGGAGAAGTCTTTTCCTACTTGGTTAAGATCTCGAGTATGTGTCTAATTATTTTGAAACATAAGTGTTATGTTTTTATGCAGACTGAGTTGAAGTCATTTATTCAATGTTTGTCTATTTATCTCATAATAGGTTGAACAAGGCTTCATTCCCGATTCAAGCTTACAACAGATTAGTTTTGGCCCTTCGAAGATTGTACGTGTCTATCCAGGCTACATTGTGAATGCATATAGATTTCACACAAGAGATTATGGACGGAATAAGTCTACGATGAACAGCGGCGTATGTGTGAAGGGAAGTGCCTACAATGAAAATGAAATTGACTATTATGGCATTCTCGAAGAAGTCATTGAACTGCAATTTTTGGGACAAGACAACAATGTATTTCTGTTCAAGTGTCATTGGTTTGACCCGACATCTATTCGTCATGACACAACATATGGATTAATCGATGTGAAGCATAAGTCCAAATTGAGTACATATGAGCCATTCATCCTGGCGACACAAGCCCAACAAGTTTATTATTCAAATTATACATCCCTCAAATTAAGAGATCGGTGGGCTGCATGTAGAGTGAAATCAAGACTATTCCCTGAGTATGAGCTTCTCCCAACTGATGATGAGCTCGAAGGTGTTAATGACAACTTTTTCCAATCAGATCGGAGTGACGCACGAGAGTTGGCAGCTTCTACGCAGTACAATGTTCATGATATAAATGAAACAATTCCTTACATAAGGATAACGAACAAGAAGAAGTTGACCCAAATGTCGCTGAGCGGGAGGTGGAGTCTGATGTGGAGGAAGACTCCCAAGATGATGAGGATGAATTCCAGGATGATGATGAAGATGATGCTGAATTAAACATGTCTTCAACATCTGATGATGAATATAGATAATATACTGCATATTTTGTAAGAAATTGGTGTTGTTGTTCATTACATGTTCATAATAAATTGCTACTTCAAATTGAGTGCTGATGACTTGCTATATCTTTATTTGTATCAATAGAGATATGGTACGTGGAGGACACAGTCAGACGGTTGCCACGTCCGTTGGCAGAGGGACTGCCTCCCCGTCCACATCTGCCTCCAGGTCCGCGACAGGTATATGCATATGTACACAAAAAACCATATGGGTATTATTGTTTATATTGATTTCACGAGAACTAACGTACATACAATTTTACAGGGACTGCCTCCCCGTCCACGCCCGTCTTCCCAGCGACAGGTAAATTTCTATATTGTTGTTTATTTGAAATTCATAATTTCTAATGTGTATGAAATTTTGCAGGGACTGCCTCCCCGTCCACGCCCGTCGTCCCAGCGACAGGTAATTTTCTACATTGTTGTTTATTTGAAATTCATAATTTCTAATGTGTATGAAATTTTGCAAGGACTGCCTCTCCGTCCACGCCCGTCGTCCCAGCGACAGGTAAATTTCTATATTGTTGTTTATTTGAAATTCATAATTTCTAATGTGTATGAAATTTTGCAGGGACTGCCTCCCCATCCACGCCCGTCGTCCCAGCGACAGGTAAATTTCTATATTCTTGTTTATTTGAAATTCATAATTTCTAATGTGTATGAAATTTTGCAGGGACTGCCTCCCCGTCCACGCCACCTTCGTCTTCTTCCTCACCACAAGGTAAACATATGTTTCAATAGATTAATATGTTTGGTCTCTTGCAATTTATACAATAAAAGTGTACTAAATTGTTTTCAACAGAGGTGGAGAGCCAGCATCCAACAGCTGAGGAGGGGCCTCAGCTACCAGGACGACAACCATGCTGGATCTCAGGGTAAAGTTCATCATCTCAGTGTTACTGTATTTGTTATTTAGGATATACATTTCATGTAGAAAATTAATGTGGAATTGCAGGGGGAAGATAGATCCCAGTCCTGCTTCCCGCTATATTACGACGCTGGTCCACGCACATATTCTAGGACCAGTGGATGCATGGAGAGACTTCCCGGTGCCAGTCCGGGATTTATTATTTAACATGTTTACGGTATTTTTATTTTTTAGAAGAGTTGAAGTCATTTATTCAATTATTATTAATTTGGGTTTATTACAGAACGTTGATTAATTTTATTTCTTTACAGCGGAGGTTCGCGTTCACGAGACCCGAGGATCTCCCTCGGGCTCGAGCCGTCTGGGAGATTACGGCCCAGACTAATTTAAGAAAGTCGATGTGGGAGGCACGGGACAAGGCAATGAAGACCACAGGCAACCGGGATCCTATGGCTTGGGTGGATTACGACCCTGTTTGGCTGCGGACGGACTATTGGGAGTCCCTTTGCGCGCGTTGGGCTGCTGGACCATGGCAGCAGTGGTCACAGGCGGCAATACGCAACAGAGCAACTCAACCGGAGAAGAATGTGCATACTAGTGGATCCGTATCTTATGCGACCCACAGTCAAAAATTGGTAAGTATTTTATTGTTCGATTCATATATACATATGGATTATTATTGTGAAAGTAACTAATTTTGTTGAATTTTAAGCATCACGACCTGGAGCGTGCCCCTACTTTCCGCGAGTTATTTGACCGGACTCATAAGCGGAAGGGGACGGATGACTATGTTACCGAGAGTGCCCGCACGATTGCTGTAAGTCAAGCTTTAAATTATGAATTCAATTATGATATTAAAGTAATTTGTTTTCAATAATTTAATTTTAAATTATTTTACAGGAGACGTACGACAGGACGATGGCGGAGCACTACACAGAGGGCACTCCCCAGCCAGATTTGGATGCGGACGCTTGGGAAGCGGGAGTGCCGAGGAAGGGTCGAGTGTACGGCTTTGGGGACAGCCTGGATACTCATCGAGTGTTGTCCTCATATGCCAGTTCGATCGCTCCTCCGGCACACGCGAGTTCATCTTCTGCGTCGCCCGTCAGTGGTGTAGAGGACATTAGAGGCATCATTCGGGAGGAGCTACGTACAGAACTACAGACGCAGTGGGAAGAGCTACAGACGCAGCGGGTAGAGCTACAGGCGCAGCGGGTAGAGATAGAGACGCAGCGGGTACAGCTACAGACGCAGTTCAGCGATATGGTTCAGCAGTTCATGTCAATAACGCAGGGAGTACGCCCCACACAGCCAGCAGCTCAGGTCAGTATTAGTATTAATTTCATATACATAGGATTGGGTTGGGCATTCAATTAACGAATCTAAAAAATACCCTAGTATATATATAAAGGGTCAAAACACACAACCCGGGGGTCCAAAATCCCAAATAGCTAGGGATCGGATCGGCGTGCCATTTTCTCCGACACGACCGGGTGGGTTAAAGTGACGTGTGGGAACTGACGGAATCCAATTTGGATCTCCAGATTGGGTTGGGCATTCAAATGACAGATCTAAAAACACGGTCAAACAGATATAAATGGTTAAAACACTCAACCCGGGGTCTAAAATCCCAAATAGGGATCCAATCGACGTGCCGTTTTCTCCGACACGATCGGGTGGGTTAAAGTGACGTGTAGAAACTGACGGAATCCAATTTGGATCCCCGGATTGGGTTGGACATTCAAAGGACGGATCTAAAAACACGGTCAACCATATATAAATGGTTAAAACACGCAACCCGGGGGTCCAAAATCCCAAATAGGGATCGGATCGGCGTGCCGTTTTCTCCGACACGACCAGGTGAGTTAAAGTGACGTGTGGGAACTGACGGAATCCAATTTGGATCTCCGGATTGGGACGGGCGTTCAATTGACGGATCTAAAAAATACCCAAGTATATATATAAAGGGTCAAAAACACACAACCGGGGGTCCAAAATCCCAAATAGGGATCGAATCGGCGTGCCGTTTTCTCCGACACGACCGGGTGGGTTAAAGGTCCGTGTGGGAACTGACGGAATCCAATTTGGATCTCCGGATTGGGTTGGGCATTCAAATGACGGATCTAAAAAATACCCAAGTATATATAAAGGGTCAAAACACACAACCCGGGGGTCTAAAATCCCAAATAGGGATCCGATCGACGTGCCGTTTTCTCCAACACGACCGGGTGGGTTAAAGTGACGTGTAGAAACTGACGGAATCCAATTTGGATCCCCGGATTGGGTTGGGCATTCAAAGGACCGATCTAAAAACACGGTCAACCATATATAAATGGTTAAAACACGCAACCCGGGGGTCCAAAATCCCAAATAGGGATCGGATCGGCGTGCCGTTTTCTCCGACACGACCAGGTGGGTTAAAGTGACGTGTGGGAACTGACGAAATCCAATTTGGATCTCCGGATTGGGTCGGGCGTTCAATTGACGGATCTAAAAAACACCCAAGTATATATATAAAGGGTCAAAACACACAACCCGGGGGTCCAAAATCCCAAATAGGGATCGGATCGGCGTGCCGTTTTCTCCGACACGACCGGGTGGGTTAAAGTGACGTGTGGGAACTGACGGAATCCAATTTGGATCTCCGGATTGGGTTGAGCATTCAAATGACGGATCTAAAAACACCCAAGTATATATAAAGGGTCAAAACACACAACTCGGGGGTCTAAAATCCCAAATAGGGATCCGATCGACGTGCCGTTTTCTCCGACACGACCGGGTGGGTTAAAGTGACGTGTAGAAACTAACGGAATCCAATTTGGATCCCCGGATTGGGTTGGGCATTCAAAGGACAGATCTAAAAAACACCCAAGTATATATAAAGGGTCAAAACACACAACCCGGGGGTCTAAAATCCCAAATAGGGATCCGATCGACGTGCCGTTTTCTCCAACACGACCGGGTGGGTTAAAGTAACGTGTAGAAACTGACGGAATCCAATTTGGATCCCCGGATTGGGTTGGGCATTCAAAGGACCGATCTAAAAACACGGTCAACCATATATAAATGGTTAAAACAGGCAACCCGGGGGTCCAAAATCCCAAATAGGGATCGGATCGGCGTGCCGTTTTCTCCGACACGACCAGGTGGGTTAAAGTGACGTGTGGGAACTGACGGAATCCAATTTGGATCTCCGGATTGGGTCGGGCGTTCAATTGACGGATCTAAAAAACACCCAAGTATATATATAAAGGGTCAAAACACACAACCCAAGGGTCCAAAATCCCAAATAGGGATCGGATCGGCGTGTCGTTTTCTCCGACACGACCGGGTGGGTTAAAGTGACGTGTGGGAACTGACGGAATCCAATTTGGATTTCCGAATTGGGTTGAGCATTCAAATGACGGATCTAAAAAATACCCAAGTATATATAAAGGGTCAAAACACACAACCCGGGGGTCTAAAATCTCAAATAGGGATCCGATCGACGTGTCGTTTTCTCCGACACGACCGGGTGGGTTAATGTGACGTGTAGAAACTAACGGAATCCAATTTGGATCCCCGGATTGGGTTGGGCATTCAAAGGACGGATCTAAAAACACGGCCAAACATATATAAATGGTTAAAAGACGCAACCCGGGGGTCTAAAATCCCAAATAGGGATCCGATCGACGTGCCGTTTTCTCCGACACGACCGGGTGGGTTAAAGTGACGTGTGGGAACTGACGGAATCCAATTTGGTTCTCCGGATTGGGTTGGGCATTCAAAGGACGGATCTAAAAACACCTAAGAAAATGATGGATCTAAAAATAGTATTGTATTAAGCTTGAGAAATAATCACATGTTTTAAATTTCATTTTTGAAAATAATGTATGTCTTTTATTTATTATTAATGTTTCTCATTTTAATTTGTTTTAATATAGGATCCAGCTCCAGACGATGACGAGGCAGGGACAGCAGACGATCCAGCAGATCTATGTTGATTTTTGTATTCATTATTCTATATGATTTTATATTTATTATATTTTATGATTTTATGTTGATTGTTAGTATTTGTTAAATTTATGAATATTGTAGCAGGTTTGACATTGTAGTAATGTTGAAAAATCATTTTTATTTGCCTATTTTAAAAAAATATATATGTGACTTTTCCGACGGATTTTCCGACGGATAAGTATCCGTCGGAACTTATAAATTACCGACCGAAAAAGACCGTCGGTAATACCGTCGGAAAATACTGACGGATTGACCGACGGATAAGTATCCGTCGGAACTGATAAATTACCGACGGCTAAACACCGTCGACAATTCCGTCGAAAAATACGGACGGCTTTACCGACGGATTATATCCGTCGGAGGTTTCGACTGAATTCCGACGGAATTGTCATCCGTCGGAAATTTCTGACCAAGTATTTCCGACGGAAAGTTTCTGACGAGCTTTGGACGGAAAGCGGTCGGAAGAAGCCTTTTCCGACGGAATACCGACGGATTTCCGACGGATTACGTCCGTCGGAAATAGCGCATTTTCTTGTAGTGTAGGTAAAGTACATGTACTTTACCTATGACTCTTTCGTAGGTAATAGTTTTACCAACACGTACTATACCTACGACTTAAGCCGTAGGAAATGTCGTAGCTATAGATATGCACCTACGATATTTGTATCATTATTGACGATTTTAGTCATAGGTACAACTGTGTTTTCTAGTAGTGACAATATTGTGATTGTAGGATAGGTTGACAGATTATATGTGTTATGAAATGGAAGTGTTTGTAAATATGTTTCCATAGATTGTATGTGGTTGACAGATTTTGTATCCAAACTTTGGAAACATCACTTTGTAATAGTGTCTATTTTTGACATTGTTTTCAACTTTTTGATACTTTTTGTATTTCAAATGAGATGATTTTGTAGATTGTAGATTGTGTGTTTGGAAATGGAAGACATTGTGAATATGTTTGGTTGGATTGTAACTGTGGTGATTTTATGTGTAGAAGCCGGTGTTGGTCATTATGTTATGTTGAGAGGATTTTACATTTGGTTAGATTGCAAGAGTTGTCATTTTGTGTGTGAAAAGTGTGGACATTGTATTGTGTAATTGTCAGACATTTCACATTTGAAGGTTAATACCTACCCATTGTAAAAAGATCTGGAAGCATAGGTGACAATACTACCTACACTTCCACACAAAATACATTACCTGCGTTTTCAACATGTTGGTGAAATTTGCAAACGTTCAGTAAATGTAGGTATACGAAGAAGTTGGTGAACTTTACAAATACTAATTAAATGTTGGTATATACGGAAACACAAAGGATATTGTCTATGCAAATATAGATGGTTTTAAAATAATGGAAGCTACCAACGCTTATCAAAAATGTTGGTAAAGTTGCTACTCTTAAAAAATGTAGGCAACTTTTACCTATTGCATTACCTTTTTTTTTTTTAACTTAGCTAGATACCTGTTAGGGAAAGCGGGAGAGCGCTCCCCCCTTCAGAGAAGGGGAGAGTAGTTCGCTCCACCACTCAACACCTGACAGGGAAATTTTATTAGAAAGAGAAGTTTTTACAGAAGAAACCTAGGGCCTAATAGAAGGGTAACATATCTTATCAAGACGATAGGAACCCCTTACAGAAGAAGGAAGATCAGCCCAGGTACACCAAACTTTAAGAATCTAAGGAGTAGAACAACCTACACCTGCTAAAGAATCTGCAACCTGGTTAGCCTCCCTGAAAATGTGGTAGATCGAAGCTTGCATCCTTGTACACTGGAGCAGTATATCATTAATAATATAGATCAAACGCCAAGGGCAAGCAGCAGAGCATTGTAAAATACGCACTAAAACTTGTGAATCAGACTCAACCAAAATAGAAGTAAAACCTCTTTGATAGCACAGAGCAAGACCATCCCTAAGAGCAAGAGCCTCCGATTGAAGGCTGGAGTGGACGTCCGGGTAATTTGCAGCAAAGGCGAACAACATATTACCATGTGAGTCATGTAACATACCCCCACCAGCCGCAACACCAGTAGCAGATTGGAAGGCCCCATCAACATTTAACTTGAACCGACCAAAAGGTGGCAAAAACCAGCGAACCACCCTAGGAAGCAACGGAGCACTAGCAAGCACTTGGATACTCCAATAGTTTAAAAAACCACGCTGAGAGGAAGTGAGATTGGTCCCTTTAAAAGCATAAGCACTAGCAACATCACGAACAGCAATCATCACTCTATAAAGAATACGTTGAGCAGACATCACCTGAGCATCAAAACGACATCGATTCCTACTGCACCAAATTTCCCAGAGGGTAGCCAGGAAAAGACATCTTGAAAGAGCGCCACCAGCTGAAGAGTAATGAAGGCTCGATAGGAAGCCAAACACCCCACTGGGCACTAATGTAACATTTAAATTATTGAAGTTGAGGAAACCATGCAGAACCTCCCAAACATCATTAGCAATTTTCCCTCGGAAGAACAAGTGTTGGATGGTCTCACACTGGGGAATAGGACAGCACGAACATTTGGAACACAAAGGAATACCACAAGCAGCTATGCGATCATCAGAGGGAAAACATCCACGAACCAGACGCCAAGCAAAAATAGACCATTTAAGAGGAAAACAAGAACTCCACAGATGTGACCAGGAACAACGTGTAGGTTCCCCTTGGAGGATGGCACGCACTGACTTGGAAGTAAATACCCCATTAGACGCAGGACACCATATCCATTTATCCATACCAGAGGCATTAGCAAGTGCACCATCCAAAACCGCTGGAGGGCAGTAATATCGGGCAATGGCCAAGTGCTCTCCAGCTACATCCGAAAATGCCTGCTACACTGAACATAATTTCTCAGAAATTTCATCCCAGACGTGCAAAGGAAGAAATGTACGAAGAGGAACAAATCTAGACCATACATCGAACCAGAAACTGACAACCGATCCAGAACCAGAGATAAGAACTCTATGATTAGAACAGACAAGACTGGCAGCAAGCTGCCATAAACTTCGTTCCACAGCAAGCATAATATCAAACGAAGCTTCCGAATAGTGAGCCTTATGCAAAAATTTCGCTTTAAAAAAGGAAGCCCACAGAGAACTGGAAGAAAGAACCCTCCAAAGCATCTTGGTTCGAAGAGCAATTTGCGTACCACGAATATCCATAATCCCCAGGCCGCCAAAAGAAACAGATTGAGCCATGTCGCGCCAAGACACCCAATGCTTCTTGGGAGACCCCTCATAAGAACCCCAAAAAAAGTTTGCCAGAAGCCTGTTAAATGCTCTCACAACCGAACCTGGGATAGCCTGGGTGGACATGGTGTAAATAGGAAGAGCAGATAGAACATGTCTCACAAGCACCAGCCGCCCACCATAAGACAAAAAACCGGATTTCCAAGATTGAAGTTTAGCCGTTGTTTTAGATAAAATATGGCTGAAGTACACTGATTTATGTCTACCACAAAAGAGCGTCACACCCAGATACCTGAAAGGAGGTGTCACCTTCACAAAGCCTGTCAAACCAGCAATAGAACGTCCAAGCGATAAGGGCGCGTGATCAGAAATAATAAAAGCGCTCTTGGATACATTAATGATCTGGCCAGATGAAGCTTCATATTTTGCCAAGAATGTCATCAAAATTTTTTTATGCCGGGCTGAACCATTGGAGAAGATAAGAGTATCATCCGCGAACAGGAGGTGAGAGATTACGGGGCATCTCCGAAGAGTGAAATAGCCCCCCCCCCCCCCCCCAATGCAGTGCTGAAACAACATTGAAAGCCCCCTACTGAGCGCCTCCTCAGCAAGAATGAACAAAGCAGGAGCAATTGGATCCCCCTGACGGAGGCCCCTACTGGACTTGAAGAACCCATTAATCTGACCATTAAAGAGGACTGAAAACCAGCAATTAGAAATGAGAGGGACAATGATAGAGATAAACTGCAGAGAGAAACCAAATCTTTGAAGCACAACGATCAGAAAATCCCACTCCATATGGTCATAAGCCTTCGCCATATCCAGTTTAAAAATGACATTACCACCACGACATTTCCTCGCCAAGTGTTGAACCATCTCCCCAGCCAAAGCAATATTTTCAGAAATATAATGACCCTTAGTGAAAGCACCTTGTTCTTCCGAAATAAGAAGAGGAAGAACCTGCGCAAGCCTGTCACTGATGATACGAGATATGATTTTATAGAAAAAATTACATAAGCTAATAGGCCTGAAATCTGCACAGGTACAGGGGTTATCCACCTTGGGGACCAACGCAATGAGGGAAGAAGTGAATGATCTGGGGAGAGCATGACCACAAAAGAAAGCCTTCATAGCCAAGCAAACATCACTAGCAATAAAATTCCAGCATTCCCGAAAGAAATGACCAGTAAATCCATCAGGACCAGGTGCACTGTCCGGGCACATACTAAATACAACTATCTTGATTTCAGCAAAGGTTGGAGCATCACAGAGCATTTGATTTTGTTCAGGTACCAAAAGACAAGGAATAGCATCTAAAACATCAGGGTGAATAGAATGAGCAGACGAAGAAAATGCACTTTCAAAGTGAGCCACAAACATGGAGGCCATTTCAGACTTATCATCCACCACAGTACCATCATCACCATGAAGAACATTAATAGCCGATCTCCTTCTTTGTGACACTGCACAGGCATGAAAAAATGTAGTATTTCGGTCACCCTCCTTCAACCATTTAATTCTAGACTTCTGTCTCCAGAAAATTTCTTCCTGATGTTGAACGCGATTAAGGATAATACGAGCGTCTTCAAGCCGATCCTTGTTACTTTGAGAAGGATCACCATCACATTCCCCCTCAGCAATGTTGAAATTTTCCTCAGCCTCCTGACAATTATCAACAATATTTTTGAAAACTTTTTTGTTCCACTCTCTAAAAAAGGACTTCATATGCTTCAACTTCATAGCCATAGAAAGAAGGGGAAATGAGGAACAAGGCGCTGCTGCCCAAGCCACACTGGCATCAGCAATAAAACTGGGATGGGAGTCATGCAAGTGTGGAAACATTTCGTAGGTAAAAGACTACACCTATAATTTTGCCACCTTTACAAATGAAATCGAATCCTAGCCCGATTTTCTTATAGTGATCACACTGGTCAACAGGTGGAGACCTGTAGCTTGATCATACTATAAATTTTGTATGTGCAAATACGTTCATTTATATATATGTATATGTATACATGTACTTACAGCTTGTTCATACTATAAATTTTGTACGTCCTTATAATACATATACATATATATATATATTTAATGTGTGTATATGTGTATAAATAGGACTATCAAAGCGACGTCCTAGGGTCTGGTTTACTCTATCTCCAACAGTGTTCACAAACCCATTTTCCTGCCATCTCCCTATCACGTACAAGATACACATTGAATCACCTTCTAGATCTAGAAGTTGTCCTTAGATGAAACTATTAGCGCCACTTTGGATGTAGGTTAGCTCTGAGTTAACTCTAGTTAACTCAGAGTTAACTCAAAAAGTACTTTGGTAGTATTTTAGAGCTAACTTTTGTGGGTTGAGCTAAAGGTGGTTTAAAAGTGAGTTAACTCACTATTTTCTAACCCACCTCTAGAGGTGGACTAAAGTTAACTCAAGTGAGTTAACCACCTTTTCCTCTCACATCACAAGTATTAAATACTATTTTTTCTTTTCCCAATGTAAGTTAACTCACTTGTTCTTACCAAAATACATTTGAGAAAAGTAGGTTAACTCACCATATTATCAAAGTTAACTCTATTATTACCAAAGTAAAAGGTGGGTTACACATGTGTAACTTTGTACATGAGTTGGAGTTATCTTAACTCCAACCCATTACCAAAGTGACGCTTAAAAGTTCACGTCATATTTACCTTTTGAGGGATAAAATCATTTCGTACAAAAAAAATATAACACCGCGTAACACATGGCACTGAAATTTCATGGAGAGAGATAGATTATGTACGATGCCCTTATATATATATATATACTAAATTACATATAATTTGGTTCTGCCAACGCAGAACGTCAGGTGATAAAACAAAACTCTTCATCTAAATTCAACTATTTTTTTCTCTCTTTTTCCTCAGTGTTCTCTTTATCTTCCGTATATAAATTAACTCTCTTGTTCTCTCAGTTACCTCTGCAATCTTTCTCTCCTCCGCATTTTATACAAAAATCAACTCTCTCTTTCTCTCTCTTCCCTCTATAATCTCTTTCTCCTCCGCATTTCACATAAAATTAAATCTCTTTTTCTCTCTCTTCCTTCTCCCATCTCTCTCTCCTCTGCATAAAAATCATCTATTACGTGGACTCCTCCATCTCTATACCTAAAACCTATCAACCAACGGCCTCTTGAAACAAAACTACTTTTGCCCTGTATATATATTTGAAAGAAATCTATAGTCAAAACTAAAAACATCCAAGCATGGCATGGACATAAGACTATGTTTTACTATTAAAATTGGGACTCAAAATAGGTATTCATTAACAAATTAACTCTACATATTCTATTTAAAAATTTTATTTTGATTCTTTATCTTATTTAAAATAAATATTTATATAAATCTAAAAATTTACCGTGTGCAACGCCCGGGTATATAGAGCTAGTATGGTACTAAATTAATAATACCAAATTAAAATTCGACGGACCACACACGCATGCGGCCATCTTATAGTCATCCGTTCATGTCTATCTAGCTAGAACATATCTCCCACAAAGATTAAACACTTGTGCACCGACAGCTACTCCGTCATAAGAAAGCCCCCACTCGGCGTGCATTATTGGGCTAGAACAACATAGCCACAAGGCCTCATATGTAGCAGCGCCAACAGGGGATAGAGATCATGATCCCCAACTCCAAGCCATGAATGTCACATGCGGTGAAAGGTGGATAAACAAATTAAGCACACAGAGGGGATCGACTTTAAAGAGACCTTGAGCCCCATCCCTTCCCTCCCCATCAGCTACAGGCAGCGTCTCCACAGACCATATCCAGTCTCTGTCGCGTCCCCTAGATCTTCTTCGCGCTTGCAGAGGGAAATGAGGTCTTCATACTTCCTAGCATGCGCCGCCGTCCTCGTGCTGCTGCTACAAGCAGCCATGGAGGTGACGACCGTAAGCGGGATGGCAGTTGCGAACTGCGATAGGCAGGATCTGTCGACCGCATGCAAAGAAGCCAAAGAGACGGGGAACCCGGACGCCAATTGTTGTGCTAAGTTGAAGGTGCATGAGCCATGCCTCTGCGAGTACTTGAAGGACCCCGTAGTGTGGAAGTTTGTACAAACTGAGAAGGGCCACCACCTCTTTGAAGTCTGCCAAGTCAAATTCCCTTCTTATTGTCCACCACCACCTTTTAATTAGCTGAACACTTGCGAGGGGAGCTTGTCCAACATGCGTTGCTCCATACATATACATACACCATATTATCTACCGTAAATAAAATGGAGCTGCTCTTCATCGGTTACGTCGTCTTTTGGAACATGGAAATTAATCTTTTTATCTTGTGTTAAATATGTGATAGCGAGTATATGGTCATATCAGCTGTCTCTGCAGTACATGCATGTCGTGCGTTCGTCGGTTCGTCAAGGTGTCCCCCAATTAATTGGACTGCTGACTCTAGAAAACTCTAATTAATTTTGTAGAGAATAAAATGTTTATAATAGATCATGAACCATTCGCTGCAATTATTGTTATTCTAGATTCAAGACTATTTTTTTATTAATAGTAAATATATTCATCTGACAATATGATAATTAATTTTCATAATCTTCGGCAATTGTCAAGAAGTGTCACGTCCTGAAGCGAAATATCGAGACGTGAGTCAGTTAACACTACAGGAAATGAAGGATATGTAGACGGCTAAAAATCGCGGCCGTCTACAAAAACACTATTTGTAGACGGCTATAAAAAGCCGTCTATGAATATAAGATATGTAGACGGCTATATTAAGTCGTCTACATAACTTACATAGACGGCTTAAAAACCGTGTACATACAGAGAATATATAGACGGCTAAAGGAAGCCGTCTACGTATAATTTATACGTAGACGGCTTTATGAAAGCCGTCTATATATATACATAGACGGCTTATAAGCCGACTACGTATCCTTTATACGTAAACGGCTTTTGTGGCCGTCTACGTATCTCCTCTAATTTAATTGCCTTCGCCCGCCCCATTTCGCCTGCCCGCGCCCTCGCCCTTTCGCCTTGGCCCGCCCCGCTGGAGATGCCGCCCTCGCCCAGGACGCCGGAGACGTCGCCCTCGCCCAGCACGCCGGAGACGTCGCCGCCGCCGTCTGCCGCGGACACCGTCGTCGCCGTCGCCGACGCCGTCGCAGTACTGGGTATTTGTCCTCCCCCTCTATCTTTCTCTACCTCTTTCCATCTCTGTCGCAAGGGGCCGGGGGGGGGGGGGGGGGGGGCGGCGGTGGCGCACGGGTGCCCGGTGGGGTGGGGGGCACCGGCGGTGGGCGGATGGGTGGGGAGGGCGTAGGGGTGGCGAGGGGAAGGAGGAGGGGGCGGGGGGGGGGGGGGGGGGGGGGGGGGGGGGGCGGGGGGGGGGGGGGCGCAGGGGGGCCGGGGGGTCGGGGGTTTCGGGTGGGGGGGGGGGGGGGGCGCAAGGGGGCCCGGGAGGGGGGGGGGAGCGGGTGGGGGGGTGCAGTGGTGGCGAGGGGAAGGAGGAGGGGGGCGCGGGTGGGGGTGCCCGGGGGCGCGGCGCAGGGGGGCCCGGGGGTCGAGGGGGGGGGGGGGGGGCGCAAGGGGGCCCGGGAGGGGGGGGGTGGGGGGGTGCAGTGGTGGCGAGGGGAAGGAGGAGGGGGGCGCCATGCTTTCCTAGAAAGGACCATGTGATTGCAGGCAGCATCATTTGATTTCATGGCTGGCCACTCTTGAAAATGTCCCTAATTTTCTTCATGTAATCTCTATTATCAATGCCACAATGTAATTGCCAATGTGATAGCTCTCTTTACTCGAATCCGTCTTCCTGAACTATATGAAAGGAAGAGGAGAGGGGTGGAGAGAGAGAGCTAGAAAGTTAGCTCTGGGCTTCAACAGTTGCTAGAACTGTTGGCTCCTGCAATTTTTCCGTAGCATTATTGGTTCCATAGAACCTTGGGTTGTATGTTTACCTAGTCTGACAGGGTTAGTGATATTTCTTCTTACCAATGCATAATATGCGTAAGGGTTGTGATTTTTCTATCCCCTTACAAGGTTTTAGTCCCAAGCTATTGTGGTGCTGTAGGTGGAATGTGATTTTCTTTTCTGAAGATTCTTTTGCCTCTTTTGAAGTGTATTCTTACAGGTACTTGGATTATTTTATGATTTGGACCAACTGAAGTAGAACTCCCCTTTGCAATAAAGTAATGGAGGAGCATCTAGACTATGCCTCGGATTAGGACGTGGGGGGAATCTTGGGGAACTTCTTATCAGTCTTGCCATCTAAACAAGATTAAAAGAGGTGCTAATGTTGCCATTAAAATCATACAAAAATAGTAAGAGGGGTGGTGGGATGAGTTGTTTGGTGTCATTGAGCAGTGATGGTACATCAAGAAAAACTCATTAAGATTTGGATAGGAATAACATGACTCTGGGTTTATTTGGCCCAATTGATACCCCCTAGAAATGTCCTCTCTTTTAATATCTTGTTTTTATTTGTAATGAGCAAAGCAGTGCAGGTGCTTCTGTGGAAAAAAATAAATTATCTTGTTAGGCATTAATACTAGGATTTAGTATCTAAGTGGGGAATACATTTCATTAATATATTATATAATGAGCAAAGCATGATCCATTATCTGCATCTTTTAGGAAATTTAATGATACATATATATTATATGCAAGTCCTCTTATACATTTTATTAATATATTTTTTGTAAAATATGACGACAGGTTTTGTTTGGAACAGCTGCAGAGATCGAGGTAGTTGCTTTCATCTTTTGAGGCTCTTTGTTCAGGTAAGATCCAGCGAGCCTGGGTGGTGGCTCATCTTTATTTAATCCAGCGAGCCTGGGTGGTGGCTCAACTTTTTTATTATGTGTGGATGCGTGAATATCTTTTTTGCAGGATGTGTGAATGTATTTTAATGCAGGATGCAAGCATTGGATGAAACATATGGATGTAAGAATGAGTGGACCTTTTTTTTTTTTTTGCCCGTTCAAGACTTTTGTTATGATATATGTTTTTACTGTCTTTTGATAGTAATGGCATATATCGAGCATATAGTCTTGAATTGTCCAAGTTGGACAGTCTGTGGATATTTGATCATCTGATGTTCTTTATTATATGTGTTTTGAGATTATCTTAAAATTTCGGCAGCATCTTCTCGCTCTTCTCCAATATACCTGCTAATTTTAACTGCTCTTTTTATCACTTGTATTTTATGCAAGTGATTTTTTGAGCATAGTTAAAATTAGTAAATAATGGTGGTATATTGGAGAAGTGTGGGGAGATGCTGTCGAAATTTTAGGATAATCTCAAAACACATATAATAAAGAACATCAGATGATCAAATATCCATAGATGGGCAAGATTTCATGTAGGTACCCCCTTTTCTTTGCAGGAATGTATGAATATAGACTTTTGTGAAAATGTGGATTTTCTTCCAATATAGAGTAGATGCTGCCGAAATTTTTACTAAATTATACTTCATATATAATTAGGTCATATAGTTTTAAATAAGTTTACACATATGATGTGACTTGATTCATATCTGATATATTTTTTTACTTCTTAATTCTAGATTATTTGAAATGGCTGGAGTCGATAAGAGTTGGATGAATGTTACGGATCGTTTGGATCCTAGGTATGAGAAAGGAGTTGAAGAACTATTGGACTTTGCTTTTCATGAAGATAGGAGGAGTTTCAGGCATGGAGATAACGGACAGTTGATACAATGTCCATGTAAAAAATGTTGTAATGGATTGAAGTTCACTCGGTATGAAGTGAAAACTCATTTGATATGTGACGGGATATGGCTTCATTATACAAATTGGGTGTGTCATGGAGAGGAACCCGTTGGTGACATATCCTCAGAGGAGATTAATGAGGAAGAACAACAGATGACTGCTGATAATACAATTCAGATGTTACATGAGCTGCAAGATGCTGATATGGCTGCTCAGTGTGATGAAGATGAACCAAATGCAAAGGCGAAGGAATTTTATAAACTATTAGATGATGCAGAAACACCTTTGTATCCCGGTTGCCAGAAAGTGAGTAGATTGACATTTCTTTTAAAACTGCTACACATTAAGACAATGAATCAGGTCACAGGCAATTGTATGGGCATGTTCCTTGATCTTCTGCGTGAAATATTACCAGAAGGAGCCTATGTCCCTGAATCATGGTATGAAGCTAAGAAGGCAGTTAGAAATTTGGGATTAAGCCATGTGAAGATAGATACATGTGAGAATGATTGTGTATTGTTTTGGAAGGAGAATGAACATAAAGATGAGTGTCCGCAATGTCATACACCGAGGTATAAAGAAAGAATCGCACCTACAAATGATTCTTCTACACGCAAGCGAGTACCTAAGAAAATCTTGCGTTATTTTCCTCTGAAAGACAGATTGCAAAGAATGTTTATGTCTTCTATGGTAGCTAAGTGGATGACATGGCATAAGGATGGTCGGACGTTGCAAGAAAATGGGGAGATGCGGCATCCTGCTGATTCTGAGGCATGGACACATTTTGACAATGTCTATCCAGACTTTGCTGTTGAAGCCCGCAATGTCAGACTCGGTTTGGCAAGTGATGGGTTTAATCCATTTGCAAACATGAGTAGCAGGTATAGTACATGGCCTGTGGTGATAGTTGTCTACAACTTACCGCCGTGGATGTGTATGAAGCAAACATATACCATGATGTCTTTACTCATTCCTGGTCCTAAAGAGCCCGGAAATGACATTGATGTATACTTACAACCATTGATAGATGAGTTGAAGGATTTATGGTATAATGGTGTGCAAACATATGATGCAGCAAAAAAACAGAACTTCACCCTGCGAGCTACTCTCCTCTGGACCCTCAATGACTTCCCTGCATATGCTAATTTGTCAGGGTGGAGCACTAAAGGAACATATGCGTGTCCGACATGTAACTACAGTACACATTCAAGAAGACTTAAAAATTGTCAGAAATTTTGTTATCTTGGGCACCGTCGATTTTTGCCAGTACATCACAGATGGAGGAAACACACATATAAGGATAGATTTGATGGCAGAGTCGAATTTGGGAAATCTCCAAAAAATTTGAATGGTCGTGAAGTGTGGGAGCAACAACAACAGATGGTGCCTATTACTAGGTTTGGGAAGATTTTTAAGAAAGACATTGATAAACTGAAAGGATGGAAAAAACAAAGTATTTTTTTTAGAGAGTTACCATACTGGCAAAATCTGCTTCTCCGTCATAATTTAGATGTGATGCATATTGAAAAAAATGTTTGTGACAATCTTTTGGGTACTTTAAATCTACTTGGGTCTGGTTACAGTAAGGACACAGTTAAGGCACGGATGGACTTAGAAGATTGGGGGATACGTCCGCAACTGCATGTGCCGACAGATCAAGGAGGAAAACCACCTGCAGCGATTTTTTCATTGAACAGAACACAAAGGTTACAGATTTGTGACTTTCTAAGGAACATTAAAGTCCCCGATGGGTATTCATCTAATTTATCAAAGTGTGTGGACTTTACAAGTGGAAAGCTCACAGGGTTGAAGAGTCACGACTCTCATATTTATATGCAAGTGTTGCTGCCTTTAGCACTTCGCAACATTGTTCATGCAGATGTGACTGACCCAATCACAGAGTTGAGTATGTACTTTAAAGATATATGTTCTAAAGTTTTGAGGCCTGAACATTTGCTGAAGTTAGAAGCTGATATAGCAGTAACACTATGCAAGTTAGAACAAATTTTTCCGCCATCATTTTTCACTATCATGATTCATTTGATATCACATTTGGCTTATGAAGCTAGAATTGCTGGTCCTATTCAATACCGGTGGATGTATCCTATAGAACGATACTTGAAGAAGTTGAAAGATTATGTGCGCAATAAAGCACGACCGGAAGGTTCAATTGTGGAAGGCTATCTTCTTGAGGAGACTATTTCGTTATGTTCTATGTACTTGCCCAATATAGTCACTAAGTTTAATCGTACAGAAAGAAATTGGGATGGCGCTCCTAGTCGCAGTGACGATGGTGATTTCTTGTCAATCTTTAATCCCCCAGGGCGTTTTTTGAAGGGTAAAGTTGAGAATCGTGTGTTATCTGAGACAGAAGTGCAGTTGGCACACACGTATATTTTGAAACAGATAGAGGAGATTGATCCTTTCTTGGCTGAACATAAACGAAGGCTAGAAACTTGTAGAGGAATCGAGAAAGATTTCAGAAAATGGTTTCAAAGTTATGTCCAAGAATTAAAAGATGCAAATGATTCTCGATGCACTCAAGATATCCAAATTTTGTCACAAACACCATCAAGAATTGCTTATTCACATTCAGGCTATATTGTAAATGGATTTAGGTTCCGTACAAGAACTGCAGATTATACAAAGCAGACTCAACTATGTGGTGTTGTTGTGATTGCAGATCTTAATAATAAATGTGATGGCTATTATGGACATCTTAAGGATGTTGTGGAAATATGTTTTGACCATAACAGACGTGTTATATTGTTTGAATGTGACTGGTGGGATGTTTATCGTGAAGGCAGGGGATTCCAAGTTGACAAATATGGTATCATCAGTCTCAACATCAATCAAAAATTGGAGACAAATGAGTCATTTGCACTTGCCCAACAAGTAGAGCAGGTGTTTTATGTAGATGATAATAGAAGAACAGGATGGATCATTCCTGTAAGAGCACAGCCTCGAGACTATTATAACATGGCAGAACAGGAAGAAGTGCCTGAGGATGAAAATGTTGAAGCTTATCAAGAAAATTTGGTTGATGTTCCTATCAATGGAGAAATATTTGATGTTGATGTAACTGAAGGAATTAATGTGAGAGTTGGTGAATATATGGAGATTTAAGTGGAGTTGTAATTATGTTATGTTTTTCTATTATAGAATGTGAATCTTTAATGTTTATAGTAACTCTGGTCATGGTAATGTATATGTTATATTGTAGAATGTGAATGTGTTTATGCATTTAATTTCATTTTTACAGGATGTAAATGTCTCTTTTTTGCATTATATATCTTTATTTTTCAAGATGTGAATGTATGAAATTTTTTTCCACAGGTTGTGTACACATGTGGATATGCTCCTAATATAGGGGAGATGCCGTCAAATTTTTTTGTAAATTATATACGCTGCTTATTAATATCAATATTTTCAGATATGAGTTTGCGCAGTGGATCTCGTGTTCGGAGAGCACGGACTGTGGATGACGTGCCAACTCATTCACCTGAAGACTCTGTTGCAGGTCATCCTTCTCAAGCCGTAGTTCCTACCACTCAGGGGGCGTCTTCTGCTGCATCTATATCTTCTTCTGTAGCAGGTATATTTTTACATTCAGTAGCATTACAATTTATATTTACTTTAGTTTCATAAAATCTAATCATTTTTTTATGTATATTTTTACATAGAGACACCATTGTGGGGCCGAGGGAGTGGTCGTCGGGGTCCCTCTAGAGGTGCCACAGAGAGGAGGCTAGAGCCTGGACAGAAATGGAATGTAAGAATCATTGGTGGATACGGGGTAGGCGAGCAAGGGACAAATTTTGTAACTCGTATGGGCATTATCATCAGACTGCATTGCAAAATATGGCAGAAAATTTTTCAAAACTGCCTGAAGAGACAAAGAATGGAATATTTCGAGATCTCGAGGTAAATAGATTAACAATTAAAGTGAATATTGTGTATTTGTGAGATATGCTAATTAGATTGGTAATATATGTGTAGATGTGGTTTTGTTGGGATCGGACTCCTCAGACGGATAAGGAGATGTTACAACACATGACAAGCATGCACAAAGGCTGGCGTGGGATGTTAAAGTCGAAAGTAAGTATTTTTTTAAGAGTATTTATTTGTTTTTTATGTTGATAATGAGTATTTTGTTAACTTTGTAATTGTTATTTTGTAGCATTATAAGGGCAAGACCTTTGAGGATGCTGTTGCATCTGTTCCACCTGGTGTTGATCCATCTGATTGGCGGACAATGTGTCAAAAATGGAATTCAAGGGAGGAGCAAGTAAAATAATATGATTTAATTACATATGTACTTATGATTTTTCATTGCAGATTTTATCAAATATTCAAATATATGAATTGTCTTCTTCTTTACAGGATATTGCCGAGCGTAACAAGCAGAATCGTACGCATCAAAATATGACGTATCGGCGGGGGCGTACCAGTATTTATCAATTAAAAGATGATTTTGTAAGTTTTTATTTTATTGAATGTAATTTTAATAATCTCTATTGATTTTTTTTTCCGTACTTGATGATTATACAATTAATTTTTACAGGTGAAGACTCACCAGCGTGAGCCCGATCGCATGGAGGTTTTTAAGATGGGGAGATGTAAAGAGCTCCCTGACGGTACCCAGCGGTGGGTTGATGACGAAAGCAGAGATCGTTTTGTAAGTGTATCGGTCTTAGATAAATTATTTTTAATAAATTAGTTTATAATTTCTCATTTTTTGTTAATGAAATATATTTTTAATTGTAGGAGAAGATGACACAGATGACGACTCTTTCCCTCCAGAGTGATGATGCCGCTCCTGTTCTAGCCGAGGATGCCTTCATAGCTGTCATGGGACGAGACAGGCCTGGCCGTGTTCGTTGTGCGGGTAAGGCTGAGACGCTCCGCACTTGGTATGGGAGGGGAGAGGGATCGAGCTCCTCAGGCGGCTACCACACTCAGGTGCAGCAGTTGCAGCAGCAGTTGCAGGATCAAAACAAAAAAGTGGAGGAGTTGTGTGCAGAGAGGAGCAGGGATCGCCAGGAGTTACAGGACTTGTGTGCAGAGAGGAGCAGGGATCGCCAGGAGTTACAGGACTTGTGTGCAGAGAGGAGCAGGGATCGCCAGGAGTTACAAGACTTGCGCAGTCAGATATCAGAGATGCGAGCCATCATGCAGCAATATGCTGCTCCGCCATCACATCCGTCTCGTGCTAGGCGTGAGCTTGAGTGTGAGGAGAGTGACGAGTCTGCTGATGATTATGATGATGATGATGATTAGATTATTATAGTGGATGAGATATTGTATTTCTTTTGAATATGTTTATGATGTGTTTTTAGATAATTTGTGTGTATGGTATTAATAATGTATGTTTATGATGTGTTTTTAAATAATTTGTGTGTGCATGGTAGTAATGATTTATGTACATGAATGTTTTGATTTCTGTACTAACAGGAAAAAACAATAAAAATAAATTAAAAATTAAAAAAAAATTGAAATGTGTAAACGGCTTAAGCCGTCTACAAAACTTTATTTGCATGTTTTATTAACCGTCTACATAAGTTTATGTAGACGGCTTAACAACCGTCTATATAAACTTATGTAGACGGTTGTTAAGCCGTCTATATGAATATTTATAAACGGCTTAAAAACCGTCTATATAAATATTTATAGACGGCTTAACAACCGTCTAATTACATTTTTGTAGACGGTAAATAGACCGTCTACTTAAAATCTTCGTAGACGGCTGAAGCCGTCTACAAACAGAACATTAGTAGACGGCTTTAAAAACCGTCTACGTATGTTATGTAGACGGACTTTTCGTTGACGGCTTTTTAGACGGCTGCGTAGCCGTCTAGAAAACATTTTATAGACGGCTCTTAGAGTTTCGTAGACGGTTTTCAGCCGTCTACATATCCTTCACTTCCTGTAGTGTAATATAGTGCGAGTATAAAGCGATATAGATATCAAACCACTGCACAATTTAAATAATATAAAACCAATTGGATTTCTTATTCTTCTCATTATATCTAATACATTCACATAGTTCAGAGCCATAACTATGGGCCCAGAGAACTTCCTCATGCATTAATAAAATAGCTAACTATACTAAACTCTAAAACAAATGGGACGACATGCAAGTCACTCATGCTCTTGCTCATCCCCATTCTCCTGAGTGTGGTCCTCATCATCATGCTCATTTGAGGTCATATCACAAATATGCAGGGTGAGCGATAAAGTTTAGTAGGACTTAATATCTCATAAAATACTCATGATTTATGTGATTAATTGCATTAAAGAGCAGAGAACTAATGATGGAGAAAGTCAGGTAATGTCAAGAGAGTAATAACCCAGATAGCATGGTAAACAGTTGTTTCAGGTATACGAATAGCACAACATAGTTCATGATAGCACATAGCACAATGAGTTAAGTATAGTATAGAACTTTGATTGTCAATAGATAGTCGAGATAGATAGCACTTGAGTGTAATGTCAAACACTCTGGTCAATAAACTCTCATGGGCACTAGCACTTTCGAGCGTATCTCTCAGGACCAGACCGAGCCCCTTATAATATTGTCAGATATTGATCATATTTTTATCTTTAGACAATCAGTCGAAGGCCAATAAAGTATCAAGAATAGATGAGAGTAAGAAGAAATAGATGGCAGTGTAGCGAGAACTTGAATAGTTGAGACTCTAGAGAAATTTGGATGATAACTACAAGTTATATATGTAAAATAACGAGTAAAACCAACGATAGTATCTATTGTACAGCACACAGTCGGTACTAGCATAAAGTTTGGATTCTTTTCCTTTTGTTTGGTGTGTACTTGTGAAGAAGAATCAAAAGGGCAGTGACATAAGATCGTGCACATGACTTTTGGAGAGGGAATTAGCATAGTTTAACATTAATATCTCTTGATATTGTGTTACAGTATTCATAAGAACATAACGATAGACTTATCAGGGTAGCATAGCATGGTGGTTCAGAACTTAGGGTTTCAGAGCTAGAGGAAAAACTCATATCTCGATATATATATAAATTATAGAATCAGTTTAAAACAATTCTAACACAATTCCTAACAAGATATACCTAAAAGAAATCAAAGATTTTGACAAGGATTTCATGGCGAATAAGAGCAAACAAGAGGTCACAGTTACATGAAATAATGGAACTTTGAACAAGAAAACATCGCAACTTGATGGGAGAATTCTGGGAAAAATATGGGCTCTAGTTACTGATTTCATGGACTATATATAGACAAGATTATTTAGATCTTTGCTTGAGAGATTGCCTACCTTTGAACACTCCAAAAAAGAATTTCTGCATAATGCGGTTTGGGGAAGAATGCTCTAGTTGGGTGATCTCCTCCTCCTCTGTTACTCTAACTACTCTTCCACAAGTCCTCTAGCTAGTTGGTAACTCGCCCCCAAGGGCTTATGATGAGTATTTATAGATTAGGATTGATAGGAGTCCTATTATAACTAGAGAAGTGGAGTTGTGGTTTTATCTTGATCCCTTACGTGTCTGGAGGATTCCCGTCCCATTAGGAGTGAGAAACCTTTAGAGAACCCCCCTCTTGTTGGGCACGAATTTGGATTAATATGGAAGTCTAATGATGGTTAAATCTCCAGGTGGGTTTACAGTTTCCTAACTCTTTGTAGGAGTCCTATTATGTTCCAGAACTTCTATAGGAATCGTTTTCGTAACAGGTCTTCCTATTTGGTTTAGTTCTAGAGATCAGGTTCGGAATCCACTATTAGATTTGGTCACATTTTATGGTCCCTACTTCCATGCTTATCTTAAAGAACTCCTTTTTATTATCGGGTATAAAATTAACACGTATTTTATAGTTTAAAAATGACCGATAACTTGTCATATACGAAGTCATACACGATTTAGTCATGGACAATTGAAGCTAACTTCGTCATATACGAAGTCTCACTTTGTCATATCCGAAGTCATATACGATTTGGTCATGAACAGTCAAAGCTAACTTCGTCATATATGAAGTCTAACTGCATCATATCCGAAGTCCAACTTCATCATATATGAAGTCCACTTCGTTTTGGTCTTGATCGGTCAAAACTAACAGTCGAAGTTGGCAGTCGAAGTTGCCTTGCACATTGATTGCTAATCAACATCAATTGTCATTAAACATCGATTGCTAAGTAGCATCGATTGTTCCTTTAAACATCGATTGCTAGCTAACATCGATTACTTCTTTAAATATCGATTAATCCTTTAAACATCGATTACTCTTTTAAACATCGATTGCTAGCTAACATCGATTGTTCCTTTAAACATTGATTATTCCTTTAAACATCGGTCGCTAGCTAACATTGATTGTTTCTTTAAACATAGATTGTAATCTAAACGGCGGGGAGTGCCAGGTTGGCGGTAGGGAGAGAGCGATGCGACTAGGAACGATGTATTCGTGATGGTGGGTGCAGCTATGCATGAAGCTGCCTGATAAGATGGTGTACATGAAGCAGGTGATGAACACCGATGACTAAGAAGGTGCTTGCCAGAGCAACTGATCCTGAATAGCCTATGCGCATAGGGATCGAAGAGACTTGGGATAGAAAGAAAGAAATAGAATACATAAAAGAATTTGTTTGTTAACTACATAAAGACGTCTATCTATGCGTACAATAAATATGACATGGCATTGCAATGTAGGAGTGTTAGAATGAGGTGTCATAAAATGGTGTTATTAAATCATTTTTCATAATCCAATAGCTTAATTATTAATAAACTATTCAAGAATAGATATCTCTAATTGGAAATTTATTATTTGATAGATAAATTTTATATAACTTTATATGGGATAGTTTATCATGATTTATTGGAGAAAAAATCTTGATAAGTTATATGTTTTATCAAGTCACATTTTGAGCTTATGGTCTAATAACTAAGAATTATCCGAGTTTATTAGATTATAAAAAGGTCTTAAGACTTTTTCTAGTTTTCTATTTCAAATCATTATGGGTTGGACAATTGTGATGATCAGTCTGTCCCCATGTAATTTTAATTAATTACATATGTATTTTGGTGTTTAACAAAACTAAACTAGATTTTATCAATAATATCAAATGAATATTTCATAAGTCTTAAGTACAGGAAAAATACCAAGGTCAAACAAGCCAATAAAGGTATGCATTACTTCTCTGAAGCCTTAATCTTTTCAACATGATATTTCTCAGAGTCCATATCGATTTATGTTGAAGATCATAACGATTTCTTTGTAAGTATAACGATTCTATAAGTCATTGCAACGATTTCATTAGAAAGCGTAACGACTTGCCTGTCATAACGATTCTATAAGTCATCACATCGATTTCTTTAGAAAGTGTAACGACTTGCCTATCATAACGATTCTATAAGTCATTGCAACGATTTCTTTAGAAAGTGTAACGACTTGCCTGTCATAACGATTCTATAAGTCATCGCAACGATTTCTTTAGAAAGCGTAACGACTTGCTTGTCATAACGATTCTATAAGTCATTGCAACGATTTCTTTAGAAAGCGTAACGACTTGCCGGTCATAACGATTCTATAAGTCATCGCAACGATTTCTTTAGAAAGCATAACGACTTGCTCGCCGTAACGATTCTATAAGTAATTATAATGATTTCTTTATAACTCGCAACGACTTGCTCGTCGTAACGATTCTATAAGTAATTATAACGATTTCTTTAGAACTCGCAACCACTTGCTCGCCGTAACGATTCTATAAGTAATTATAACGATTTCTTTAGAACTCGCAACGACTTGCTCGCCGTAACGATTCTATAAGTAATTATAACGATCTCATTAGAACTCGCAACGACTTGCTTCATCGCAACGATTTCTTTAGCGCTCATAACGATTTGCTTCATCGCAACGATCTCTTTAGCGCTTATAACGATTTGCTTCGCACAACGATTTCTTTAGCGCTCATAACGATTTGCTTCGCGCAACGATTTCTTTAAAGCTCATAACGATTTGTTAAGTGATTATAACGATTTCTTTTATGAATACAGCGAGTTACTTTTTATAACGATTTCCTCAGTATTCATAACGATTTCATAAGTCATATAGACAACGACTTTATGGCTTATAACGACTTGATGATTATCTTATCTCTTAAAGCATTGAATAGTCAAAGTCTTCTCTTATCTGACTGTTGTGCATTTAATGAAGACAGATTGTATCTCTGCATGCATACAGATGATATCTTTTCATTATCGTGCATACTCTGTCAACATCTTTTAGAATAAACTATTTGACATTGCTATTTTGGTGAAAAACTCATGTCAACGTTTACTGACAACAAGAGACAGCCTAGCTATCTACTTTTCTAGCATTTAATTCATGCAGTGTCCTAAAGATGTTCTGTCATACAACGTTGGACCATACTGAGCCAGAAGACATTATCTCTTTGCGTGCTCAAATGGATAAAAGATTGTTGAAGCTTCCAAATGTCAAGCAGTCTAACGTCTACCAATCTAAGAGACAACATTTACTTCAACGACCGGATTTCAAAAGAAGATATAAATTCAAGACAGAAGAGATGAACAATATCAACTAAGAAGAGAACACTCGTTCAAGCAATTCAAATCTTCTGACAGAATTCCTAGAGCCAAGAACTTCATTCCTTCTTGTGTTGCTCTTTGCTCTCCACTCTGTAGTGAAAATCTTGAGAGAGCTTGTGTAGTTCTGAGAGTGTGATTAGCTTAGATTCTTTGCTCTCAGTGCTAGTTGCTTCAGATCTTGTCTTGCTAAAAGCTTGATCTAGGGGCTTGAATTTCATTCAATTCTCTTTGAGGAGTTTTTCCCTTCGGGTGTGAAGGAAGACCTGGTGGCATCCAGGGTGTTGTTCCCTTCGGTGTGAAGGAAGACCTGGTGGCATCTAGGGTGTGTTTCCCTTCGGTTTGAAGGAAGACCTGGTGGCATCTAGGGTTGTTTCCCTTCGGTTGTGAAGGAAGACCTGGTGGCATCCAGGGTGTTGTTTCCCTTCGGTTGTGATGGAAGACCAGCTGAGCTGGGTGTTGTTGTGTCCTTAGGGGGACTGTACCCTAGTTAGTGAAATTCTGAGTTGTTGCTCAGGACTGGACGTAAGACTCCTAAGGAAAGGAGGTCCAAACCAGGATAATCCTTGTGTTGTGTGATTGTCTTCTTTGTGTGTTTGATATTTAAACTAACAGTCACTAATCTCCTTCGAAGAACGTTTGTGTGAATGTTTTTAGTTACAGGTATCTTCTAGATTATTTTTAAAAAGACCCATTCACCCCCTTTCTGGGCTCATCAACTGGGCAACAAATTGTATTCATTGAGTCTAATTGACTCACATGGCTTGGGCATTTGTATCAACTGAGTCGTCCATTGAACTTAATCAACTCATATGGCTTGGACCTTTATGTCCATTAAGCATAGTTATCCCACATGGCTTCCACCATCTATGTGAAAAGATTAATTAGCCTATATGACTTAGACACTACGTTAATTATGTTTAAGTACTGGCTAGACCATCGAATCTAGTATATCTAATTGGCTTGAACCACTAAGTCAATCATGCCCAACTAGCTTTACCCATAATTATGTCCCATGGCTTATCATACACAATGTCTCATATATTATCACGTCCCAACGTGGAATATCGGGACGAATAGTTGGAACCGTACGAGTATAGAGTAATAGACATCAAACTATTGGAAAATCGAGTAATAAAAATCAACTCTCTTTTATTTATAATCAAATCATCATTGTCCATTACATTCACTAATCAGAGTCAATACTTAGGGCCAACTGACACCTTTACATTGAAGAAAATATAAATGACTATCTAACTAAGACACTACTATGACTCTATGGTAGCTCTTTCCACGCTAATACTTCATTAGGGATGCTAGTTCACTATTGGTCATCCCCGTCCACGTGTGTGTTGTCTTCCTCGTCAGGCTCATCTGAAATAGTCATGGATAATACTTGATGAGCGATAATGCCCAGTAGGTCATATATCTCTTGACTAGGCAGACTTTAAGTGATTAAATGCATTAACAAGCAGAACAACTAGCATTACAGGAAATTGCAGAGTTGGACTCATGTATGTCCATCTCGTCCATATGTCTACATATCTCCTCCATCTTGGAGTCCCATCTGTGCATCTCTGCTACTTGTGTGCGTAGTTGCTCCATCTCCTACCCCTGCTTTCTGAGCATGTCTTCCATGCTCCTTATCTTCTATTAATAGATGGAGGAGCTCGACCCTTCTCCAAGCCATACCAAGTGTGGAGCGTCTCCTGACTGCCTCCCCAACAAACATGGCTAGATCATTCGTTCCTCAAGACTGAAGTAAAAACCCTCCTCAGGAAAAACGGGGGTACTCCCACTCTCGCTATCCAATGAAGAATTCTGCAGCAATTAGGTCATCTGCTCCCATTCAACAAAAAATATTATTAATGGTATAAAATTTCATGTAAGTATTAATTTAAAAATTAAAATATGCACTTAAATATCATACTCTCGTCTTCTATCTATTGCTCACTACCATCAGGGAGCTCCATACGTCTGCCCATCTTGAAAATTTCCAAATGATCAGGTTCATGGTTATGAGCAAGGCACTATCCATATGTGTTAAAAAGTGTAAGAAATAAACAAATGATAGCTAATATTAATCAGATAAAAACTTACAAAATCATCCTTCAATTGATAATCACTCTTCCTATCCCACCTATATGGCATAGATTGATGGGACCGATTTGTCTTATTATGATCAGCAATGCTCTACAAAAATATACATGTTAGATGTCAAATTAATTTATATGGAATAAATAAAATGAAGAATGAACATGTACTAAAACGTCATTATTACTTGTTCGTCTGAAGTATTTCATTTCTCACACATTGTCTGTCAAACAAATGGATTAATACCAACTACAACAGAGGCAATTACATCCTCCAAAAACTTGGCAATATGATGCTACATATGATAAAAAATTTATTTTATTTTTCACAAATATATAACAATCAACATTTTTTATCATCAATTAAAAAATATTTAATTATAATTATATTATATAGATTTAATCAGATTTAACTACATCTATTTGATCAATTCATATCATGAAAATACTTATATATTTAACTAAATAAGATTTGCACTTAATATATAAATATATCGGTGCATTCAATCAGGTGTACAAGATCAGATGACACAATCAACCACATGTGTGCAACCAGTGATACATTTCATCGTCAACTCAAAAAGATTGATTGGAAGACTCTGATCAACCATGCGAACACCAATTGGCGCATTCTATATGTGTCACATTATATATCAATTTGATGTCGGCACATTTGATCAGTACATGAAATCATATGACTCGATCAACTATACATATGTGGACCAGATGATGCAATATTCAATTAGTTGTGTACATATTAATCTGACAAAGATCAAACAACCACATCAAGCATGCAGTAGTCAATTTGTAGTACTCAATCAGTACGTTAGATCAAACGGTCCGATCAATCTTACACCAATTGACGTACATGTAATTAGTGATCACAAACAAAAAAACATTGGAAGCCTCTACATCTAGATGGTTGTTAACCTCCTCCATCCTCTACTGTGTAAGAAGAGGGTCACGCAGTTAAGTAAAGTTGGGGTAAAATGACTATTTAAAGGTTGTGTATTTAACCGTAATATTTATATAATTTGGCTAATATGTTGAAGGATCTGAACATATGTCAATAGCCACCACAAAAACCATTGACATATGCTCATGTCAACAGCTCACACACTAGTCACTAACATATGTGAGCATATGTCACTGGCCAAATGTGGTTGTTGACATATGCTGATCATATGTTAGTGGCCGACCTTAGTGGCTAGCATATGTTGAACCTATCTCCACGACTACCTAAGGCCAATAACAAATGATGAGCATAAGTCAACGGCTACATTTGGCCACTGACATATGATGATATACGTCAGCGCTAAATGTAGCTGATGACATATGATAAACATATGTCATCGGCCAATTGTAGTCATTGGCGACATATGTTAGTAGCTACATTATAGTCACTGACATATGTTTGACTTATGTCAACAATACCTATAGTCGCTGATAGATGTATCGTATGTTAGTGACTTGTTTTAGCTGTTGACATAATCGTTATATGGTAGTAGTTTTTGCTAGTTGTTGACATATCCTCACTAACGTACATATCCCTCTTTCCTTGTAGTTTCGCCGTACAGAAACTAGATAGATGACTACTACTCACCATTGATAATGGAGATAGATATGGCCGAGGGGGTTGGGTAGGATGTCGGATCGTAGGGGAGGACGAAGTGTAATGCACTAGAACTGGCTCAGGAAGATACTTTCACTGTCGTCTCATGCAAGCCACCAGATTTGAGAAGCAGTTAATAGGAGTAGATAAACACTTAAAAGGAATCTTTGTTTTTTGGATAGTTTATACAATCTCACATTATCAGATTACTTTCCTATCCCATTTTATCTGGATAGTTATCCCCACTCCCCCTTCTCATGGATGGATAGAGTTATCACTCTTTATCTATGATGGGTACTTTGATGACCGGATAAAGAGATTTATCTTCTATTTATCACCCCTGATAACCAAAAAGTAGTTTGATAATCGAGATAATCTAGACGAGGGATAAAGGGGTAAAGTTAGGATAAAAGATGATAAACAAATATAACAATATCCCAACTTCACTGGGCCCATAGGCTCGCCTCCATGCATGCATCAGGTCTCCCATAGTTTGCATCAGTGCACGCCACAGAATGTCGATATTCAAGCCTCACTCAACTAACCATCAAGAGCCAATCATGTTAATATGGGTTCAAACCACAATGTCCGAGAACCGATCTAGAGTGAGGGCTCATGAGCCTTGGCTACCCAAGTAATCTTAATAGGACTAGCCCAATTCTTCCTATATGTGGTAGGAGATAAGGAGAAGAAGAGCAGTTCCAAAAGGAGTTAATCCCGTATTAAAACCCGCATTCCTCTCCCCCTCATAACAGCCTTCAAAAGAAGGTGAATAGTGGCAGGTAAAGGCAAGTAGGACAGGTGTCAATCAAACATAGTCTAGCTAACAACTCTGTCCCTCCACTTAATCTCTATCTCCCTTCTTAGACTAAACACATTTTCTCAGTTGACTTGCCTATTGGAGGGCCAACCCTATGAACCCATTCTCGAGATTGATTGTGCCACCTGAGGTCATCTCCTGCCTGACATCCATTAAGATCAGACTAACCACATAAATTATTAAACACACTAGTTACATTATATAGTCAATAAATATGTTAAATAAAATATTCAACATTACTAATACATTATTAGTCACTCAAAGTTCATTTTAGGGTTTTTTGTATATAAACCATTCTTAAATTAGAAACTCCTTCTCCATGCCCCTACCCTCATCTGCATAATCTTTGTAATCATCCTCATCACTCGAGACCACATTGTGTCAGCTACTTTAAGACTCAAGCTCATATGCTGAGACATCCTCACCTTCATTTTCCCCTTCATGATCTGAGACACCTTCATATTCATGACTATGTTGGTCTATTTGAAATTCCTTTATCCCTTTGTGTGTGGTTCTTCATTCTAACCCTCCCTTGGAAAAAGATCTTCAACTTCAACAAAGTCATCTCTTATATCATATGTTATTCATTTGAACCATATATATCCACAGTATTCTCCTCCTGCACAAAGTTTGTCCCCTTTGCTTTCTTGCTACTGCCTTTTCTCCTAGGAGTACACTTCCTAAGACCTTGTGACTATCTTTGAATGGCCATAGACTCCATTGTGGTAACTACCTCTATGGTATGTTTAGCCCCACAATGGTCAAACATCATTACAACAACTCCATCATTGACAATCTACTGGTACCTTCTAGGCTTAGATTTGGGCACCCTCCACATTATGCTCACCACATCATCGGGACCCTACTTAATCATGTTGCAAACAATAACAAGCAAATCCTTCATGTTTGCACAATCTCTAGAAAAAGTGAAAGCTTTTATGTTTCATGAGACAGTGACATATTTTGCTAGGATCACCTTTCACATTCTTCCAATAACCCCCATATTTGACCACTAACATGTAGTGGTCTGAATCATCATCCATCCTATAACACATGTAATAAGTGAAACATAAAAGACGTACATGTAAAGGCACGACCAAAATAAGAGCCCCACTGCATAAAAGATAGAAATGTGTCCCACCCCCTCTAATCCCCACTGCAAAAGAAAGACAACCCTCTTCGACTCGACAGGCAGCCCCAGTACCATCCATACTTTGAGAAAACTCATTTAAATGTCCTTCTACTAACATAGGAAAAGGCGTCATCTGCAAATGACAATAAAATACATACATTGTAGGATCGAATATTTGGTGATGGCAAAACCTATAAGGGGGTGTTGAATAGATTTGCAGTGGAAACTTAAGTAATTAAAAATTACTACGAAGTTAGGAGTTCTATCCAATTAAACCCCACAAATCTGATACACTATGTGTGATTAAAGTATGTGAATAAAATGACAGATAGTGTGTAACGAAATCCCTATGCAATCACCTAGCACAGAAAAATCAAACCACAGTGCACAGGAGATTTTTAAGGTGGTTCAGAGAGCACAAACTGTGTCTCCTACGTCCACCTCCCCACGATGGAGGAACACACTACTCAAAACCTTGAGTACAATGAGCATGACGGCTCACACACACCAGAGCACGACGGGTCTAACACACCTTTGAGCACGACGACTCAAAGCACAACCTCTTGTGAGCACGATGACTCACAAGAACAACCTGCAGATAGGCACGATGATCTACTCCAGAAACTACTTTTGAGCATGACGACTCACAAGCACTGACCGGAGATGAGCACGATGACTCACTCCACTTGGCAAGAGCACGACGGCTCTTTCCAAAACCCCTAAGCATGACGGCTTAGAGAACCTGAGTACGACAGCTCATAAAACCTGAGCACAAAGGCCCATCCTTCGGAACACGATAGATCCAGAAACCTACTAGAACAAGTCCACAGAAAATTAGATCATCTAGCATTGATTTGACTTACACAACCACATACACAAGTGCTTTGATCTGCACAGAACACTTGCACAGATCACAACACACACATAAATTATATGATAAGAGTGATGTGGAAGAAGGAAGAAAAGTCTTCTCAGGCGTTATTCTGAAATACTGCTGATGCTAGTTGATCACTGCTACTTCTTCCTTCACTGTAGCATCATCTGCTCCATCTTCTTCTTCTTCTTCTTCTTCCTGGCGATGCTGCTCTACTCCCCTTTCTGGATGCACCTCTTTCCCGCCTCTTTCGACATTCCTTTTTCTTAGCCGCGCCTTCTAGCTACCTTTTTCACAAAGGACAAGGGCATATTTATAGCCAGATGCCCAAACCTCGCACCTAGGGTTTCGTGTACCCCAAGTATGACACGTGTCTGTCTCATGATATCCTGCACAAATGGCATCTTTAATTATTCAGGAGAAAATACAATTAATATAGACATGGTAATCGATGTGAAAGTCAATTGGCAATCCATGTTATAACAATCGATCTTAAACATGAGGTAATCAATGTTTAAGTTATTGGCAATCCATGTTATGACAATCGATGTTAAACATGAGGTAATCAATGTTTGATCGATTGTCAAAGAGTCGACTGCCATAACATCGACTATCAAAGTGTCGACTGTTGATTGTCATAACATCGACTATCAAAGAGTCGATTGTTCATTGTCATAACATTTGTCAAAGAGTCAACTGTTAAGGACTTTGACTGGCAAGAATTATAACATGAATATACGAAGTCTCAGCACTTCGACTGGCCTAGTGTAAATCGTGACATCTGAAGTGAAGATGCTTCAGATGGCAGAGATACAACCTAAATATACGATGTGCCATTACATCGACTAACCAAGTGTACAAGTAAACATTAGAAGTATAGGTTGAATTTTGTCTTGATCGGTCGAAGTGACTTCGTCATATCTGAAGTCTAGCTTCATATATGACGAAGTTCCACTTCATCTGACAAAGAACAAATGAGCACATCCGAGGTCACAGTGTTGAATTTTGTCTTAAGCGGTCGAAGTGACTTCGTCATATCTGAAGTCTAGCTTCGTATATGATGAAGTTTCACTTCGTCATATCTAAAGTCCAACTTCATATATGACGAAGTTCTACTTCGACTGACAAAGAAAAAATATGTACATTCGATGTTTGTGTTTTGGCTGACTACGACCAAATGTTAACATCTAATGTTCATATAAGCATGTTTTCAATGTGAACAGTCTGTCTAAGATTTTCAAATATGAATCAAAGGATATGCAGCAAGAAATCACTTAAGTTCATCAACAAAACAATGACATTATGATATCAGCAAGATGAACCATGATTATATCATCATCAAAACAAATCAAAACAATCATTATCAAAACAATGATTATGGTTATTTACATAACCATAACTCAACATACTTGGCCCATACGCTTTTGACCTGCAACAATGGCTAATGAGTGATTTCAAACTTAATATCTTTCTTTCACACCTACACCCAAAAAACTCCTATATAAGATCTATCCTACACAATTTCAACACTTCAGAGAATGGAATGTGGTGAAAAAGACTACCTATTTTCATCTCTTTGCAATTGGGAATGGAGGCCACAATTAGGGATTAGGGTTCCGGGCTGGAGGTGGGGATGGTTTGCTCTTCATGATTGTGCCTCTTCACGATTGTTCCTCTTTACGCACATCCTTGGGGCTTAAGGTTCAAAGATGAAAGGGGGTTCGAGAGGCGAGGGGAGCTAGAGTTGGTTTCAACTAAGGAGTTGGTAGAATAACAGTAGATTTAACCTTAGGGTAGTTAGGTCATTTCCAATGTGTGGTTAACATTAACCAGGGTTACTTGAATGGGGGTAATGGAGAGTGACAGCAATTAATGGCATACTTGAAAGTTTTTCACGCACTAAGGATATATATAGCAATGCAAAAGAAGGCATGATGTTCTTGTAATTTTTATTTAAGAATGGTTTATATGCAAAAAAATATTTCATTTTAATATTAGTTGAATCCAATCATTAACTAAGTACATTCTTCATACAAGTGCTAGTGGATGTGGTATATGTAGGGGTACGGTATTTTATGTATTACAAAATGGTATGTTTTCATACTAATGAACTCAAATAGAAAGTAGGTTATCTCACTTAATTTGTTCTAAGAAATTAACACTTTTTTCACCAAACTAAATACCTAATTATCTCGATATATATTTGTCTCATAAAATGAAATAAGATAATCCCAATCCTTTACCAAAGAGGCTCATCCAACAATGGCTACTGATCATGTCACACCCCCAATTTAGCAGCGGAATAAATTAAAAACATGAGCAGAGGCATAATATATCAAGCAGGTGAGTAATTTAGATCAACTAAAGACAACGATTGGAATGATACAAACTCTTAATTTGTATTGATAAAATTATTAAATTTATTACAATCATTAATCATAGCTATTACATAGGACCTATTGACACAATTACATTGGGAAGAACTAAAAACAAACTAGGTAACTAGACTCCACCATATTATGATGCTATGGTAACTCCACTAAGTTGACGTTGGGTTGCTTATCACTCATGTCTATCATCACCCAATTTATCTGAAAAAATATTAAAAAACACTTGATGAACGAACTCTCAAGAGGATTTATATCTTATGAACCAAGCAATGCTTTAAGTGATTAATATATTAACAAGATGAATAACTACATGATGCATGGTGAGTCACAATAGAGAGCAAGAGCATGATGATATTAAGTAATAATGAGCAAAATTTTCAAGTGTAGAGCATTAACAAGTATCATGCATAGCAAGAGAGAGAATTTACCATGTCACGAGTAAATACCCACTAGGGCAAGAAGTACAATTCAAGTCAAGTAATAACATGTCAAGTAAATTCACGAGTTGATTGTCAGAGATTAATCAAGATAGTATAGCACTTGAGTGCCATTCTAGACACCCTAGTTATTAAACTCGAGTGAGCACTAGTACTTTTGAGTGCTCCTCTCAAGACCAGATCGAACCCTATAATTGTCAAGCATTAGTCATGTTTCTTATCTTAGACAATTAGTCAATTGTCATATAGAGTTCCAAGAAGTAGACTAGAAGAGTAGACAAATAGATGACAGTATAAGAGAAATAAAATAGATGAGAGAGATAGAGACATAAGATGAGAATTTTGGCACTAACCAGAAACTTACAGGGGTCGTGCACGAGAAATAGTTTGGAAAACTATGATAGTAACCACTATAAATAGTACTTTTGGGTACATGTAGCATGTGATAGAATGAGACCTACCTCCTGACTGCAATAAGAACGTGATTAGAGGGTAAGGTGCGACATCTAGAGAAGACGTACGTAGTCCCCCCTGTGCACCACATTAAGAACGCAGGCAACTAGTAGGGTGTGTTAACATACAGACCCTCAAGACCGGTTGGAACATGTCAAATAGGTCCAACGTTGTCCCATGGTGTGTATAGGTGTTTAGTATAACTTGTTCGGCGTCCTAGAGGAATTCCAGGCTCATGGAGACTTACGGAAGCCTTGGCAAGGGAGTTCTAATCCTGAAGGAGAAGTACCTAACGAGGGGTTCTAATGATGCCAAGAGTGTTGAAATAGTTGTTCGGTATTCTAGAGGACTTCTAGAACAGCGGAGCAATGGAAGCTGTGCTCTAAAACAATAGTGTAAAATGCAAAGTAAAAGAGTCTATCATATAAATCCTTGTTTTTAACTCATGTCCTTTCATGTTGATGGCCACAAGTTAGAGTTTAATGGATGGATATATGAAACAAGCACGAGATCATCAAATCAAAGATTTCATGACGAGATTAAGAATTTATTAAATCTTAATTACATGTAAACTTAATTAACATGTTGGTTCACTATACATCACTTTAGATGGGTTGCAGGTTCATTTGCATGTCTTAAATACATGTTAGAGAATATTGTTCACAGGTATAGCAGGTATCATGATCGATAGTTAGAATGCGACGGGGTCAGCTTGTGCTAAAGAATGCGGTCTACAGTCTAGGTACATTCTAGTTAAGTCAATGCACCAGGGTTGGGGGGGCTACATTCAGAACATAGAGTATCGTGTTGTCACATTCTGGATGCGGTCACCAGGCCACCACGTTCATATGCAAAAAGTTTGTTTGTGACACAGGGTCAAAGAAACTCTTAGATCTTGAAGTATAGTGCATGAAAACTCACCAAATCAGCCTTAAAGCAAAGCTAACATGACATGAAGATATGGATTTGACAGGATTAATCATGAAGAACAAGGGTCAGATACATGAAGATGCAAGAAATTAAAGGGAAAAATACTCACAATATGTATGATAAAATTTGGGGAAAATGTGAGGATCATATTTCTAGCATGGTATTAATCTAAGAAAAGATTTAATTAGATTTAGTCCGTAAGAATACATACTTTTGTGCAATATTATGATTTTAGAACTTGAACGGGATGAACACCTTCTAGGGCTCCTTTTCCACGAATTGCTCATCCTCCAGCCATCTCTTCACATCCAGGAGATCCTCCAAGCAGTAATAGGGTCGTCCATGAGGGGACTTTAGGCCTATTTATAGGGGTTAGGGTTTAGAAGTTCTGATACAACTCTAAATTTATTAAATAACAAATTTTCATGCTTATCTCAATCTTTTAAGTCTTCCAAATTCTAATTAGAGTTGAATTGTGTGGGAAAATTGGGTTAGGTCTTGAGCACGAATTTACATCATCATCTAATATATTTAAGCTATTTTAGTCCAATTTATCTAAAGGGATAATGAACATTACGGATTTCATAAAATTTTCTTATTTTATTATAATTGTATGTTCTAGCCTTTTATGGACTATAATTTAAGCCCACTAGTATTTTTTACTTATTAAAAATTTTAACTCATTTTTTTAAAAAATATTTATTTATTTTTTTCCTATTAATCCGAGTAGCTCCGTATCACTATCTGTATGTGACTGGTTAAGACAAAGGAGCAAGCAATATACGCACCACTAGAGAAAAAGGAAATTTTGCGATTAAACACTGACAGGCATCAACTCAACCATTCATGGCTATTTGATCCAAACGCAAAATCAACTGTGCTTTAAAATATCCATCGAAATTTCATCTTCGATTATTGGGAGAAATCGAACTATTGAGACACTTTCGATCGAGAAGCGAAGTACATGATCGAAACCATGCATGCATATGATGGTACGTATATGCATGTATAAGCCATATGAAGGCAATCTCTACCCGGAAAGAGCAACATATATATGAAGAGATGCTCTACTTATTTTCTGAAGAAACAACATAAGAAACCAAAAGTTGAGCATTCAAATCAGCAAGCAGGGACCGGGACATGGCAAACGGCGAAGATATGGTGCCCTCTGCGCGACCTCACATGAGCTTGAACTAGGGGTTTCTTCATATACTTGCAGATGCAGGGCTGGTGCTCTCTCAGCTTAACGCAACACCTGGGCGACGGCACCCCCAGCGTGTAGGCATGCCCGCACTGTGAAGCCAGGTCGGCCTCGTTGCAGATTACAGCTTCCACTGCGGCCGGGATGCCCATGGCGGCCTGCAGCACCAGGAGGAGAGCAATGGCGGTCGGTAAGAAGTATGAACACCTCATATTTTGGGACGGAGGGAGAAGAGAAGGTACGGGAGGGGGATGCAAGAGAGTGATGTGAGGACACAGACGGAGAGGAAAGGTGGAGACCCCAAGTCTTCTTATAGTGGCGCTCTCTCTCTAGATCTCTCTCTCTCTCTCGGACATTAAGGACTATCCAAATGAGGACCAGGCCATTAGTTTCAGGTCAACTAAAATCTTGAACATTACTCACACATCCAAAACATGGGAGATTTTTATTAATTCCCGGTCTAAAAGGGACTGAAAGTGCCCTCTTCTTTAATGTGGTGAGGAGATAAACACTCAAATGTCTTTTTTTTTTTTTTTGGCAAAAGTGGGTCAGGGTCAGCACCGGTCGAATGCATACCTTCTCAAGGAGAAGGTATGTTATCACTCCCCCAGGAGACACTTACACCACAAATTTTATTTCTGAAGAAAAGATATACAAGGACATCGGGCATACCCCTAATAAATACAAAAGATTAAGAAAATCTCAAATTTGGCAGACCCAACCGGTCTCCAATCAGAGCAGGGAAACAAGTCGTAGGAAGCTGGGATGAGGATGTAAAAACACCATTATAACAACTAGAGCAAGCAAAGGAGGCTAAGGCATCAGCCACTTGATTAGCCTCTCTAAAGATATGACTCACTTGAACATCAGACTGCTGAACAAAATCAGAAACTACTTTCCACCACCTATAACACGACCAAGAGGGTGCAATCCCGGTGTAAAGGGAGCCAATCAAAACTTTGGAGTCAGAGTGAATCTGATTTAAGTGCAAGCCCTTTTCCTTAACCAGACGAACTCCATCCGCCATCGCACGAACCTCAGCAAGCAGACTATTGCCATCCCCATAAAAATGAGAGAAAGCCAGAACAACAGAACCAGCAAAATTTCTAACAACTCCCCCTCCCCCACAAGGACCCAGATTACCTTTAGAAGCACCATCAACATTCAGAAGATAGCCATTTGACGGAGGGATCCAAGAGACCATTTTGCACATAGTGACAGAAGATTGAACCATAAAACCAAAGTAGTTGAGCACCGCCAATTGATCAGGAGTAGCTGCGTCTTTGAAAATCTTCTGGTCAATAGCTATAGTAACCATTGCGTGGATATTATGTTTGAGGACGTTAGGAGAATATTCGGCCTGTTCAAACTTCATTTTACATCTAATCTTCCAAATCTCCCAGATAAGAAGGATGGAACAATAAATAGAGATAAAACCAAAAGGGTTATTAGTGTCAGTGTCTCTGATAATATCCCACAGACGAATAGAAATATTTGTATGAATACCCACACCATTTTGCAGGAGGGGAGCGATCCAAGACCATAAATCTTTAGCAATATTGTCACTATGTAAAAATAAGTGATTGAGGTCCTCAAGCTGGGGAGACCTACAACAGTAGCATCTAGAAGGGAGAGGAATACCACATTCAGTAATGCGATGATCAACAGGTACCGCTCTATGAAGAAGCAACCAAGCAAACAGGGAGGCACGCCTACTAAAACGTTGGTGCCATATGCGAAGAAGTGGCGGCCTTCTGATACCATAAGGTCTGATCAACTCATAGGCACTTTTAATGCTAAATTTACCAGAGGAAGTTGCATCCCAAACAGGAAAGTCCTCAAAAGATGCAAGGGAGACCTCCTGGAAATCTTCAGGAATATAACTACAAAGAGGATGATGTTGATCAAGGAAAACATCTCGGACAGTAGGAGAGACCACCTCCTGGGACGAAATGGGTAAGAGTTCTCTAAGAGGACGATCCCCATACCAAGTATCATCCAAGAAACTGATTTTACTGCCATCACCCAGCACCCATCTAACATGCTGTTTAAAAATGTCATAAGCACTAAAAAAAAGCTTCTTAGATATACCATGAGGATGAGAAATGAGATAACCATTCTTTAAGTACCTTTGTCTAGCATAGATCGCCCATAAAGAGGAACCATGGAAAATACTCCAAAGAAGTTTGATGACCATAGATAACTGAACATGATAAAGACTTCTGACGCCAAGACCCCCTTCAAAAATTGGTTTTGAATGATAGTCCAAGTCACCCAGTGACGACGCCTATCACCACTTGAACCAGCCCAAAAAAAAACAGCACAAAGGCGCTCAATATACAAAAGGACTGTCTTTGGGATAGCTGAAGTTGTTGCAAGATAAACCGGCATAGAAGAAAGCACCGAATTAATCAGAGTAAGCCTACCGGCATTGGACAAGAATCTAGATTTCCAAGATTCGATTCTAGCATGAATTCTGTCCATCAAGGACTTGTAATCCACAATAGCTATTCTGCCCTGCTCCAAAGGCACACCAAGGTAACTCATAATACCTCTTTGCCGATGGAACCCAGTAATGCGATTAATTTTAGAAGCAAGCTGAGTGGGAGCCGCTTTAGCCATAAGGAAAGAGCTCTTAGCATGATTAATCTTTTGACTAGAGGAGTCTTCATAACTGTTAACAAACTTCATAATTTCCTTGATATTGCGGGTCTGACCATTTAGCAAAAGAAGGGTATCATCGGCATAAAGGATATGAGACATAGCCCTGCACCCTTTAGGCCCCGAATAAGGAATGATCTCCCTATTATCCAAAAGCATGCGAAGCCCCCTGCTCAAAGTTTCCTCCATAATAATGAATAAAGAAGGCACCAAAGGATCACCCTAACGGAGACCTCTAGAAGATTTGAAATAACCAACTAGAGCACCATTGAATAAGACCGAAAACCAACAGTTCGAAATCAACATAGCCACAAGAGAAGTGAACCTGGAAGAGAAACCAAACTTACCAAGAACAGCCAGCAAAAAGTCTCATTCCACCCTATCATAATCTTTCATCATATCAAGTTTGAATATGACATTATGCCCCCGAACTTTCCTACTCAGATCCGCCGCCAATTGTCTAGCAAGAAACACATTATCCATAATATTTTTGCCTTTGACGAAGGCTCCCTGCTCCTCAGAGATGATTGATGGCAACAAAGAAGATAGTCTTTTAGATATGATAACAGACACAATCTTATAACAGAAATTGCAAAGACTTATAGGACGGTATTGACTGAAGGTGCTTGGGTTATCAACTTTCGGGATCAAAGCAATAATAGTAGAGGAAACACCCCTTGGGAGGGGGAAACCAGCGAAAAAACCAGCAACAGCCTCACACACATCCTTGGATATAATACCCCAACAAGTAGTGAAAAACTTTCCAGTGAAACCATCTGGACCCGGGGAACTGTCCCCTTTCATGTTCCAAACAGCAAGTTTAATTTCCTCATCATTTGGGATAGCAGTCAACATGAGGTTATCCTCCTCAGAAATAATATCAGGGATAGAGTTAAGAACCTGGCTGTGAATAACATGATGTTCTGTGGATAGAAGGGAGGAAAAAAATTGCACAGCAGCAGACTTTAAAGCATCCTGATCATCACACCATTGACCATCAATTTTAAGCCGATGAATGAAGTTTTTATTCCGTCTACTTCTCACAGCCGCATGGTAAAAACATGTTCCTATCACCCTCCTCCAACCATTGGATTCTAGATTTTTGACACCATAAAAGTTCTTGACAAAGAAGGGACTGTCTGAGCAGAGCGTTAGCATCATTCAATCTGGAGCGATTTGAAGTAGTAGGAGATTCATCAAAAAGAGTTTGACAATTAGCACAATGATCCTCAACTTTCCTTATGTTATCCTCAATGTGACCGAAGACAAATTTGTTCTAGTGTCTCAAAGCGAATTTGACAGCTCGAAGTTTATCCTGGAGCCTATAGAACGGATTGGGATGCCATCTGTCCGCTGAAGTCCAAGCTACTTTGACACATTCCATAAAAGAGTCATGCTTCATCCAAATATTTTGAAAAATAAATCGGCTAGGTTGAGAGTGCAATCCATGCATATGGATAAACAAAGGGGCGTGATCAGAGGGACCACGAGCAAGGTGCTGGACACTACACCCAGGGAAAGCCCCCACACATCTATTATCAATGAGCAACCTATCTAGCCTGGCTTTAATTGAATGAGAGCCAATTCTGTTATTAGTCCAAGTGTAAGAGTAACCTTTGAAACCAGTGTCTAGCAGACCACAAGCAGAGATAAAAGCATTAAACTTAACCATAGACGTCGTATTATGGATCCGGCCACCCTTTTTCTCAGAGTGTTTGGTAATAGTTAAAATCGCCTCCAACAATCCAAGGAATGTTTATAGAATCCACCAGAGCAAGTGATTCATCAAATAACAACCTTCTGTCACAAAGCTGACAACTAGCATACACAACAGAAATGACCATCAAAGGCGACCCATCTTTAAGAAGCATGCCCATGACATGTTGAGATGTATAAGAAATAAGATTGAAAGAGAACGGTTTATTGTATAAAATCCAAATTTTGGAATCACTTTGAAGCTCCTCAAGAAAGCCATCCATCTGAAGGAAGTTGCACATACTAGCAATCTTACAAATATTCAATTTCGGTTCAAGAATAGCTAAGAATTGAATTTTCTTTTCCCTCACCAAGTGTTTAAGAGTGCGCTAGGAAACTTTATTAAAAAGCCCCCTAATATTCCAGAACATGAGATTACTAATCATGATGAAACATACCCTTTATGTGCCGCGGCAGATTTTGCCTTTGATCTTGTGTGGATTTCATTCCTAAAATCTTCCCCTCGCTCTTTACTAGTTTTAACAGGAGGCATAAGAAGGTTTTCTAAACTTACCTTACATGAGACCTGTGAGGTTCCCTATGTAGGCAACTTGGCAGGCGGCCTACCATACAAAGGCAAAACTACTAAAAGTTGATTACCGCCGTCTTCATCTCCGGCGGATGGTCCTCCATGCGGAACCATGAGCGACGGCGACGACGTGCCTGTGGCCTCTAAGCTTTCATGGGAAACTAGGCCATGCACACGTGACGTAACCCTGTCTGCATGGGCATGCAGGGTCCGTTGAACAGATTGCTCCAGGTGGTTATGAACAGCCTCTATGGAAGGAATATTAATGGATGGAGCAGAAACAAAATTTTCCTGGATAGCACCGTCACGCTCATCACGCTTATCATCCTGGTTGTCATCCTGGATAACATCATCACGATCATCACCATCTTCACACTCTTCGACCATAGTTACAGGCTCTCCCACATCATCTCTCAAACATTCAAAGGCATTACTGATAGGAATCTCCGATTCAACTACAACAACCTTTTTCTTGTGCCCATGAATAGGCCTCCACTCCTGTGCAGGCTGGACCACAGCGTCTGAGGCACCAACATCTTTCCTACTTTGAGAAGGCTTAGGCTTCTTATTCTTTTTAAAACAAGAATCTTCACTGTGGCCAACACGGCAGCAAAACTTACATAAAGGAGGAACTCTGTGATAATTCACTTTCTACCAGAACCCCTGATCACCATAACCAATCCAAATTTTTTGTTGAAGTGGTGCAGCAATATCAACATCAATGCAGACTAGAGCTTCAGTAGTTTGAGTCCAAGCTAAAGTGGTCTCATGAATTCGCAAGACTTGACCCAGGTTATTCGCCACAGATCTTAAATAACCCTCATTATATAGGCTAACTGGAAGGCCTGGAAAGCCTACCCATATAGGCATCATCGAAGGGTCTTTGTCATAATCAAAATTGGCCGACCATCTGAAAAATCTAAACAGGTAACCTTTGATGTATAAACTTTTTCGCAAAAGAACCAGAAGGAAATCCTCATGAGAGGCAAAGCGAAGGAGGAGATGTCGGCGGTTGAGAACACTAGTAATGAAATCAGATTGTAGCCCCAGCCTAGCAGTTAAGCAAGACTTCACCTCTGGGATAGAAGGTCTACCGTACGAACATTTGACAATGATGGCCCTTTGGAGAACCTCTTCCGACTTAGAGATCTCTTCCTGAGAAAAGTATACAGCCGGATCTCCGGCATCAGTGAATGTTGGGGCCTTAACTGGGAGAAGAGCCTTCTGAGGATGAAGGGATCCAGATAAGGCTTGCGCAAAAGACATGGGCCACTGAGGAGGGGCGCCAACAGGTGGCTCGGAGTCCATGATAGCAACAGAAAGAGATCAGCCACCCACCGCCCAGGGGCGGTGGAGGCCACGTAGGAAACCACAGGACGTCGTAGGAAACAGAGCTTCTCTCTCTAGAAATCTAGAGAGAGAGGTCCATGTAATACTAAACACTCAAATGTCCATTTCTGCTAATAAATTAATAACCTTTTTTTATTTTTGTCCTTATGGAACTAAATTCAACTCCATAGGTTTAAAGAAAAATCATAAATGCCTATCCTAATTTCTACCAAGTGACTCTTTAATTTCCGAATCCTTTAGAAACATTGACTTCTGGTCCATATGTACAGTGAGTAAACTTATCATGTTTTCATATGACGTGAGATTGTATTTGGTAATGATGTTAACCTAATTATGGGTTCTCAATAAATTTGACCTTGGGATTCGACGGTTTAGACTGTAAATTATCGTTTTGTGAATACCTGGATGGATTCATTGTCAAGCAATTTAGTTAATGGATAAGAAACTATTTACAATATTATTTTGGATTTGGAATTATTTTTCTTCCTCTACCTATATATCTTTAAGAATGCGCCATATTTTTTGTCAAAATAAAACTCAAATAATGAATCCTAGCAACTAGGGGTGTCAATGGATCCGTTAGATCCGAAAATCCGACCCAAATTCGAAAATCAAATCAGATTCAATCACAGATTTTGACCCGAAATGATATTTTTCTCCAAATTCATAAATTTTTTATTTCGGCGATCCCCTCCTTTCTGCAGCGGCCACAGTATCTTCCTACCTCACATTGAGGAAGAAGATGGGGGAGGCGTTGTCACGTGGTGTTGGAGTTCTGGAGCAGCCGTTGCACCCATCTACAGGTGTGGGGGGAGATGAAGGGGGAGTAGCAGCTGAAGCCAAATAAGAGCCATTGGCGGCTCCCGGTGACCGTGGAGACCGCACAAAGTGGCTACCAAAGCTAGAGAAGAGCCTACAATCAGGAGGGGATGTGGGCTCTAGCAGAGTCAGCATCTGCCATGCCCTTGGCGAAGCCAACTAGCAGGCCAAGGAGACTAAAAAATGAGGCGCCTCCAGAGAGTAGGGAGGGGTCCTTACCAGCAACGGTCGGACCCGTCGGCATCACCAGTGGCGGCGACGGCGCTCCCCTCAGGCGGTGACAATGGCGAAGGCAACAATAGCCTCTGTCTCCTCGGTGCAACAGAGAGAGAGGAGAGAGAGGAGAGAGAGAGAGAGAGAGAGAGAGAGAGAGAGAGGTGATGACGACACAAATTAGAGCAACAGCAACAGCACAGGGACGACGAGCAGCAGCGATGGCTAGGCAGGGGATGTTAGAGCATGTGTGTATCTGTAGCAGAAGCAGATTCCATCGCGATGCTTGCACGAGGAGGAAGACGACGAGAACGTCAGGTGCCAGAGGAGACTATCGTAACCCCATTGGAGTCTCCCTGATTTTCTCTCTCTATGTCCACTGGATAGCTTGTCCATCTATAGGGAAGATAGACCATACATAGAAAGGAGGGACTAGTCAAGAAAAAGACTTAATGGGCTCCCACCCATAACAGGAACCCATGGGCCACATATGGGTTAGGCCCATAAAATATCCCTTTGACTAGACCGCTAACGTGTATCCTTAATGTGTAACCCAAATCTAATAAGTGGACCACACTAGTAGGGTCTGAACCCAACATTCTCCCACTTGGCCATCTTATCATAAACATCATCAAAATTTTCCATTTGAAAATACTCATATATAACGCATATATAACTTTGAAAAGACTGAAAATTTTGATTTCATTGGGCTACCCCTGTAAAGAAAACCGATATGCGTGCGTGATATAAAACATAAAAACCACACGCTATTCCAGTCAAAGGATCTATAATTCCAAATTGTGAAAAATCAAATGATATAAGTCATGGCGGCAAATACAATTAGTCATGTACCACAGTATCACCAACTTTCCACAACTAAACATTGTATCTGGCACTACAAACAAACTGAAACCTGATATTTGTCTGCTGGTCACCACACACACGTGTATTCATTCTGTCAATTACAAACTAGAACAAGTGAACATAATAAATGTAATGGGCAGAAAACAAACAGATAATCATGATATAAAAGTGAACACAAATAACCCTAAGTGTCAATTGTAAATGTCAGAGCATAATAAGAGAACTAATAAGACCCATCTGTGTCACATGACTACAAAAGTTGCTAGCAGGTAGTCCTTTAGTGAGAGGATCAGTGTCACGCCCCGACACGGAATATCAGAACATGTAGTTGTATTCAGATCGTAAATAGAGCAATATAAACTGGACATGACATCCACATTAAGTAAATCTCATTCTAAATTCAAATAACAACTTCTTACTACATCTAGAAAACGTCAGAGCCAACCATAGGGCCCGTTGTTCAAATTACATGATAGACTCAAGGAAAAGTATACTATTACAGATGCTACTTCAGGCAGCTAAACTCTAAACCATGGTTTCATGACAATAGGGGTGCTCTTCACTCTTGCCCTTCCCCTTCAGTTTCCACAGGCTCATCATCACTACCTAAAAATGTTTAGGAAAGTAAGTGTGAGTGCGCTAACACCTAGTATGATTTATATCTCAATGTGCGGACAATGATATACGTGATTAGTATTTTAAAATAGTAGAATTTCCACAATGAGCAAGATGACAAGACATTAATGGAACTACTTACAAGTTCAATGGATATCATAGTAGAATGAATTGCATAACGAATCATGTAATGAGTTTCAGAAGTAGTACACAACAGGTCAAGAGTGATACCGTATCGCATAAACAAGAACTGGCCATATTCACAAATACACATATTCACATAATCAAACATATCATATCAAACGAAGGCATATTCATGAATCTTGCACACATGTCGGTGCCATGCACCACAAGTCATTACTCCTGCAGTTAATAAGTACATTGGGGCGCTCCTCCCCAGGACTAGACAGGGCCCTTATTTGCATAGACATTAGTCAAATGGACCGAAGTCCCATGTTGTGCCGATCAAACACATACACATATTATGGCCACAGATTTCCAAGAACAAGCTCATAGTAACAAGGACATGATCTTTCATGGAGTTCAAAAAAAATATGACAATAGATCAAGAGATCGTTTTGGATAGCATATAGACTTGCCTTTAAGTTCCATAGACTTTAGATATTTTGACCAAGATGTACGCGAAGAAGGTAATCCCTGTGGTAATCGGAAAGCATTTTTGATATGGAAAGTTCACGATGGAACAGTCATGAGATCGTTAGAATCATGGAAAGAAGCTTAACGAAACAGACCCACACAGACCTAACATGTTATGGTACCTATTCTGGCAAGACGTTGTTTCCTTTTTGTTTTATTTGTAGCTTTGTGATGGAACATGAGGACGAAAGCATAATCAATGGAGAGTATTGTAGACGCGAGATTTGGCCCATTTCTGCATGGTTCTATGTCCCAATAAAGCCCGTTTGACTGTTTGTTGACTTGCCTCGGATCCCATATAGACGGCAGCATCCACTGCTGCTGACTCCCAGTTGGCGGCAAGCCCCCTGGACATTGACCAGTATTAGCGTCCGTGCATGTTGACGTTTGCATGGTGTTGGCGGCAGTATCGCTTGACGTCAACCTGGTTTACTTGGTCTGCGCAACTGCCCGAGATTCCAGCCCACTAAGCGCCCTCTCCTCACCCATGCAGTGCATGGGGCCGTTCCCAACGGGCAAATGGGCCACCTTGGCACCCCCTTGACCTAGTAAAAGTTCTATGTGGCCCCTCCTATTGGTCTAGCCCTTAACACTTGGATTGCCACTTGTACAAGTGTGTTTCTTCACACTTGAGCATCCAAGGCCCCTTGGCTGCACCGCACTGCCTATAGGTAGTCCTTAGGCCTTCTAAGGAATGGGGGAGAGGCTGGACGAGCTACACCTTACATGCCTTGAGAGAAGAGAGAGAAAGTGCACCAAAGTCTCCACACTTGTTCCCACTCTTTCTCTCAACTCTTTGAGCATCCAGAAGGCTTCACCAAGTGCTGGAGGAGCCCACAAAGGAGCCAGCAGCCACAGCAACGAGGATCATCACCCTCTTCTTTCTCTCTTTCCCTACTCTCTCTCCTCTAGTTTTGCATGTTGCACACACACACCCTAGGCACGTAGGGCACCTTCCTACACACCTAAAAAGGGGTTTCCCAAACCAAAAACAGAGGGAAGAAGGGTGGTCATAACATTTGGCCACCCCTCTTCTCAAGCCCGCAACCGGTACGGGGCTCATCTTTTGGGCTTCTTCTTTCTGTTTAGGACATTCACTACACCTCTTCAAAGTCTAATAGAGCTTTTCTTGTGGTAGGAACACATCGAACGAGACCGTGGAGCTCTCTTCCTTTGGCCGACCAAAGAAAGAGAAGTTGGAGTCCCGCCATCATTCGCTGCGCGAGGCCACAACATCGACGTGATCATTCTACCTTCTTGGGCACAGGTAAGGCCCTGGCGATCACAACATCTCCCTTTCCTTTGCTGGTTTCTTTGTTTTCTTCCTAGTCAACTCAGTCAACCGAGGAGTCAACGAAGTCAACCAGCACCCATTCAACACCAACGAGGGAGTGGCAATGTTCGTGAACCTCCGGAGTATCCATCGACATCCGGGGTGCGCAGAACGGAGCATCCACAGCTCTTCTTTGGCGATCACAGTGGGACACACAGTGCTGCCATGGTTTCAGTCTACACCTAGGTAAACAGAAAGAGATAGTGTAGTTAATCTAGGTAAGCGTCCACTCTTCTTGCCGTTTAGTTATCTTTAGCGTCCATATCCCTTGCCGTTTACTCCATGTCAGCGTCAGTCGATCATGCCGTCTATGTGTTTCTGAAGAACTGAACGTCCATATGCTTGCCGTTTATTTCCCAGAAGCATGTTTTTGAACTGTTTTGATTGATTTTGTTTTCTGATTGCCTCCTGTTTGTTCTCTAACGGTCCTCAGTCACGGGGAGTCCTTACTTCTTCTCTGTTCTAGCCTCCCCACACATTTTAGGATAGCCCCTCCTTGGTTCACAACCTTTTACTCGAGGATTCCCTCTCGGGTAAATCGGGTTGATTCCAAGGGGAACTCTATAAGTCCCTAAATTATGTGGATTCCCTCACGGTACGGGGCAGGAGGACCTTTACCCTCCCATTTAGACTGCCTATTCACCCGTGTTTGAGTAAGTTTGGAGAGAACCGGCATTGTCAAGTCAAGTTAACACACAACTTCAACTTCTAAAATTTTGGGGACGTTGTTTGATAACATTGTTTGGTAGAAATCTATATTTCTCCTCATAACAGTGTAATTAATCAACTTAACTATCCTAAAATCAGTAGGTTGTATTGCTAAATGGACTCTTGGTTGAACTCTGTCAACATGTCTAACAATCTGGCATTTGAGTATGATGACAATATCAATGATGAGTTTGTCAGTATGGTTAACACTAATGTTCAGCCCGAGGAGTCTGTTCAATCCTCTTAAGCTGATAATGAGGAGAGCGTGAGTTTGAGGGTCAACCCCACCTATGCCCAAGAAGTTCAAGAAGGCCCTGAACTCTCAAAACTCCTCTCCCGCTATTCTCCCGAGGACATCATTTCAATGCTTTCTAAGCATACCGTCCGGGCAGTGGCCTCTCCTTCCTCTCTATCCCTTCTCTTTTCCATGCTTCCTCATCTAGGCCCGCTCCTAGGCCTGGCACTCCTTCACGGGTTCCTATCTCCCCCATTCCCATTTCCACTTCGATTCCTCCCACTCCTTTACCTACTTCTATCCCAACTCCTCCTTCTGTCTATCCATCTCATGTTCAGCCCACACCCCCTGTTCAATCAGAATCCATCTCCCGGTCAGAGATGGAGGGCTTTGTTAGGAGGCTCTTGGCTGAATCTCTATCCCTCTCCAAGCCTCACTCTCTCCAAAACTATTGCAAGCTCCTCAATGCCTATTTTCCTCCGGGTTTCAAGGCCCCGAAATACCACAAGTATGACGGGACCACTGACCCCCAATTCCACCTTGCTAGCTTCACTATGGACTCCCATCGGTGGTTATATGATCGGGTCCTCTTAGTTCACCTCTTCCAACAATCGTTGGAAGGGGAGGCTTTGAGGTGGTTTACCTCTTTATCCGCATCGGATCTTATCAATTTTGACATTGTCTCCGAACGTTTCATCTCCCATTTTTCCTACATGGCCACCCAAGTCCCCACACTCCCCGACTTGGTGGCGGAAAAGATGAAGCCGGACGAAGACCGATGGAGATCCATGGCTTCGAGGGCCAACCTTCCCATCCCGGAGTCCCAAGCTATAACCGTGATCGTTACCAATACCACCCCTTTGCTCCGTTCCATATTAATGCTTAGTGAGTTCCTCTCCTTCGCACATCTTTATAACCGAGCTAGGGTGGTCCAAAATCAGATCAGGGACTCCTCTCTTCTGCCTTTCTTTGAAGGGAAGCCCAAGGACGCAAGGCTCCCGCGGCACCTACCACCGAGGGGGTGACCATCAATGAGTCCGTTAGCACTTGTAGTCAGCCATTGAGGCCTCCCAACAAGCCCTCCAATCCTCCCTCCAATCCTCATCAGTTCCCGTCACACCCCTCCAAGCCATATTCCACTGTTCCTCCTTCTGGCTATACCCGACCTGGACCCAGAAGGTCTCATTATCATGCCCTCCCCAAAAACCCTTGAGGATGTATTCTTCGCCCTTATGTCTTGTGATGCTATCCGACTTCCCCCGCAAAAGGAAAGCGTTAATCCGAGGGCCGATACCTCAAAGTATTGTCCTTATCATAGGGCTCATGGTCATGAACTCCACAACTGCTTCACCTTCCGTGAATGGGTGTATGACATGAATGACCAAGGTAGGATAAATTGGGAGGACATTAAGGTTGCCATAGCCAAGTCTAGGTATACCAAAAGGGATCTGGGTATTGTGCAAAACCCTCTCCCCAACCACCAAAGCAACAATCCCTCCTCCTCTAGGCCCCAGGAAAAGGTTAATACCATGACGCATCCAGAACCCCAGGTCGTGAGGAGAGAGCAACAATGGGGAGTGGAAGGTTTTGAGGAGTGGTATCCATGTCCCTCCGTAGAGTCCCAGGAGCCCTCCACCACCGTGGATGCCATTTTAGAAGAGCGGCCCTTGGTTCTCATCTGACCTGCCTGTCAGGAGGCCTATGCTTCCATTCCCATTTCCCCCTCCTTTGAGTCGTCCACCCATAGCACCAAACCCCTCCAACTCATCCTTCCTAGGTCTCAGGAGGACGTTCATGTCACACTCCGGAATCGGATTATTCCTCCGCCTCCACGGCCATCTCAAGATGAGGAGGACAATGGACCCCCACCACCTGCCAGCACCGAATATGATATTCTACAACACTTATATAAGACTCCCGCAAGGGTGTCCATTTTGGAATTGATTCGGAGATCGCCGTCCCATCAGTCCACCCCCCTCCAATTCCTCCAGAAAATCATGGTCAATGATGACCTTCCTCCCAGCGGGGTAACCAATGCCATCCTCTCCCTCACCTAGGGACCCTCCATTTCCTTCTCGGACAAGGACCATGCTGCCCCCGAGTGTCGCTCTCTTCCTCTTTGCCTCACCGTTACTCTCAACGGGGTTTCGGTAGACTCCACTCTTATCGATACCGGGGCGTCCATTAATGTATGTTCGATGAAGACTCTCAAACAACTGGGTTTAGGGGAGGATAATCTGGAGAAGATCTGCTCCACAATAGCTGCCTATGATAACTCTAAAAGGGTTGCCAAAGGTAAAATTTCTCTTCAACTAGAGATTGGACCTGTCACCATGTCATCCGAGTTTTTAGTTTTGGATGTCGATCTGGCCTATAAGGCCATCCTTGGTCGTCCCTAGCTAGAACAAACTCTAGGGGTCCCTTCCACCGCCCACCAATGTTTCAAATTTCCATTCAATGGGCGGGTTATCAAAACCAAGAGCATTCCTACCTTGGAAACCCTCAATTCTATCACTTCGGAGCAGATGCCGCACATTTTCATTCCGGACAAAGGGAAGAAGCCTGTCATGTCTATCTTTGATTTCCCTTTGCCCCTTGATTTGAACCAACCTCCCCTTTTGGACAATCAATTTGAGCAAATCCCATCTCCCCAAGGGAAAGGTTGGGAAGTGATGGCCAAGATCAGCTATATTCATGGTCGAGGGTTCAGTAGGAATGAGCAGGGTCCTGTCCATAGTGTCCAAACAAGAAGGTTGTTAGATAGGGCGAGTTTAGGCTTTCATCCAAACCCCATTCATACCCTATCAACTGTTGCACAGTTGGCGAGCCCAGAGGGGGGGTGAATGGGTCTTTTTAAAAGATAATCTAGAAAATACCTGTAACTAAAAACATTCACACAAACGTTCTTCGAAGGAGATTAGTGACTGTTATTTAAATATCAAACACACAAAGAAGACAATCACACAACACAAGGATTATTCTAGTTCGGACCTCCTTTCCTTAGGAGTCCTACGTCCAGTCCCTGAGCAACAACTCAGGATTTCACTAACTAGGGTACAGTCCCCCTAAGGACGCAACAACACCCAGCTCAGCTGGTCTTTCTTCACACCCGAAGGGAACAACAACACCCTGGATACCCCACCAGGTCTTCCATCACAACCGAAGGGAAACAACACCCTGGATGCCACCAGGTCTTCCTTCACAACCGAAGGGAAACAACACCCTGGATGCCACCAGGTTTTCCTTCACAACCGAAGGGAAACAACACCCTGGATGCCACCAGGTCTTCCTTCACACCCGAAGGGAAATACTCCTCAAAGAGAATTGAATGAAATTCAAGCCCCTAGATCAAGCTTTTAACAAGACAAGATCTGAAGAAACTAGCACTGAGAGCAAGGAATCTAAGCTAAGCACACTCTCAGAACTACACAAGCTCTCTCAAGATTTTCACTACAGAGAGGAGAGCAAAGAGCAACACAAGGAGGAATGAAGTTCTTGGCTCTAGGAATTCTGTCAGAAGATTTGAATTGCTTGAACGAGTGTTCTCTGCTTCATTGATGTTGTTCATCTCTTCTATCTTGAATTTATATCTTCTTTTGAAATCTGGCCGTTGAAGTAACCATTGTCTCTTAGATTGGTAGACGTTAGACTGCTTGACATTTGGAAGCTTCAACAATCTTTTATCCATTTGAGCACGCAAAGAGATAATGTCTTCTGACGTCAGTATGGTCCAACGTTGTATGACAGGACATCTTTAGGACCCTGCATGAATTAAATGCTAGAAAAGTAGACAGCTAGGCTGTCTCTTGTTGTCAGTAAACGTTGACATGAGTTTTTCACCAAAATAGCAATACCAAATAGTTTATTCTAAAAGATGTTGACAGATTATGCACGATAATGAAAAGATATCATCTGTATGCATGCAGAGATACGTTCTGTCTTCATTAAATGCACAGCAGTCAGATAAGAGAAGACTTTGACTATTCAACGCTTTAAGAGATAAGATAATCATCAAGTTGTTATAAGCCATAAAGTCATTGTCTATATGACGTATGAAATCGTTATGAATACTGAGGAAATCGTTATAAAAAGCAACTCGTTGTATTCATAAAAGAAATCGTTATAGTCACTTAACAAATCGTTATGAGCTTTAAAGAAATCATTGTGCGAAGCAAATCGTTATGAGCGCTAAAGAAATCGTTGTGCGAAGCAAATCGTTATGAGCGCTAAAGAGATCGTAACGCGAAGCAAATCGTTATGAGCGCTAAAGAAATCGTTGCGATGAAGCAAATCGTTATGAGCGCTAAAGAGATCATTATAATTACTTATAGAATCGTTACGGCGAGCAAGTCATTGCGAGTTCTAAAGAAATCGTTATAATTACTTATAGAATCGTTACGTCGAGCAAGTTGTTGCGAGTTCTAAAAAAATCGTTATGATTACTTATAGAATCGTTACGGCGAGCAACTCGTTACGCTTTCTAAAGAAATCGTTGCAATGACTTATAGAATCGTTATGACAGGCAAGTCGTTACGCTTTCTAAAGAAATCGTTGCGATGACTTATAGAATCATTATGACAGGCAAGTCGTTACGCTTTCTAAAGAAATCGTTGCAATGACTTATAGAATCGTTATGACAGGCAAGTCGTTACGCTTTCTAAAGAAATCGTTGCAATGACTTATAGAATTGTTATGACAGGCAAGTCGTTACGCTTTCTAAAGAAATCATTGCAATGACTTATAGAATCGTTATGACAGGCAAGTCGTTACGCTTTCTAAAGAAATCGTTGCAATGACTTATAGAATCGTTATGACAGGCAAGTCGTTACGCTCTCTAAAGAAATCGTTGCAATAATTTATAGAATCGTTATGACCTTCAACAGAAATCGATATGGACTCTGAGAAATATCATGTTGAAAAGATTAAGGCTTCAGAGAAGTAATGCATACCTTTATTGGCTTGTTTGACCTTGGTATTTTTCCTGTACTTAAGACTTATGAAATATTCTTTAGATATTATTGATAAAATCTAGTTTAGTTTTGTTAATCACCAAAATACATATGTAATTAATTAAAATTATATGGGGACAGACTGATCATCAATCTCCCCCTTTTTGGTGATGACAAAACTGAACAATAAGCATGGATGAAAAAAATATCTGAAATCAGTCTGAAGATATGACAAGCTAATTTTCTTCCTTAAAAATTATTGGAATGTATTTCAGACATGCTAATTTTCTCCCCTTTTTTGTCATTGAGCAAAAAGACAATCTGAGACAAAGAAAGAAGAGAAAAAAATAGGAGTACACAAAGAAGGAGATTTCATTAACTTTGTGGAGGTACAGGTAAATAGAAGGCAGGAGACAAAAGAGAGGCAAAATGGGAGATAGTTTCCCATGCCTGTGCTTCCTGCTCTTCAAAAAAGGTTTTAAAGACTCCAAAAGACAAGGAGTATGTTGGTCCCATGGAGGAAGCCATCCTTTTGAGATGAAGATCTAGGTGCTTGTAGAGAAGATCAGCATAAGCATCCTTGTCCATGGTCATCTTTAGGAAATGACGAGTCCCAAAGCTGGCACAGGTAAGAAACTGATCCATGGATACAAGATAGTGATTGTGATTATCTCTGAGAGCTTTATGAAGAGCTACATATACTTTGTATCTTTCCTCCCAGACTTTGAAAGGGTCATTAACAAGATGTATAGAATTCATATCCAGGAAAGTAGCTGGAGAGATAGATGGTTTCCCTTCCCTGGCCTGAGCTTCATTGATTGCAGACAACTGTTGAGCTGACAAAGGGTAGAACTTAGACCATTCTGAGGATGTCAGCCTTTCACATTCAGACAGAATGGGGGCTAGAACTTCAGCACTTACATGCCCCTGGTGATATTCCCTAAATAGGAATCTAGGAAAAGTAACCAGGCAGCCTTTCTGTACTCTAATTCTGCCCATTACTCTGGCAAAACGCTCAAAGATGATGGATCCTACAGAGGATTCCATAACTAGAAAATGGATTTGAGGAAGGGCTATTTCTTCAGGCACTTGGAGGGTAGCAAAATCTACCTGAACATCTGATGTATGTGAGATATCCGGAGATAGAGCTGAAATGGCCTTTCTGAATTGGCTAAGCTGAACCTCTGGAAGACTATGTACATATCTGTAATTGTTGAATAGCATGAAATGCCTGATCATTTTGATTTCCTTTTGAATGTAGGGTGCCCAAAGTTCCCTATGATATATCCTGAACCACTCTGATAAGGTCAGGGAGTGGTCCTTTGGAGGGAATCTAGCAGATTTGGCAAGAATGAATTTCTTGAATCCTTGTGACCTTTGCCCCATTGGTCTTCTGATTTGGAGTGGGCAAGAGAGAATATTCTGGATTTTTATGATTTTGTAAGAGAAGTGTAGGGAAGAATGGTGTGCAAATGATCTGTGAGATTAAGAAAGGGAAGATTAATGATAGTTGCAAGAACAACTTTTGAGAGATATTCTCTGTACAGTGGATTATGTTTGTTGTCTATTATGAGAGAAAACCACAAAGGTGGGTATTGAGGTTCAGAGGAAATGGAGGAAGTAGAAGTAAGTTTCCTCTTTTTGGGGGCAGGACTGGAAGTGTCTGCCCTATGGACATGTTCTCCAACCTTAAACACAGACCTGAGGATCCCTTCCTCAAACTCATCATTTATCTTTTCCATAAAGGGAGAGTTAAGTTGGGCTCTTTCAGGTTTGATAGTGATGAAAGAGGGTGGAGGAGTAGGATGAAGAAAAGAATGTGAAGTAGTTGGGAGGTCATCAACTGGTCCAAGGGAGGGACCAGAGGAGGAGGAGGAGGCTTCAGTTGAGGATGCTGGAGGGGCCTCAAGAATAGGAGAAGGAGATGAGGTGGAATGAGGAGGAAATGGAGTGGGAGAGGAAATTGATCTGGATTGAGGCTTCTTGAATGTTTGTGGAGCAGGAGGAGCTGTAGGAGCTGATGGTGGAGTTGGAGGAATAGGTGTGTGAGAGGGAGAAGAGGGAGCTGGGGGCTTGGTTGCCAAGGACTCTTCTTCAGCCTCTTCCTGCACTGATTCACACTCCATTGGCCCTGATGGCCCTGACCCTTGCTCAGATGGCCCTGGAGGCCCTTCAACCTGATCAGCTGGCCCAGATGGCCCTTGCACATTTACTGCTGCCCCTGCTGGTGCTGCTGCTGCTTCTGGCCCTGTTGGCCCTGCCTCTTGAGCTGATGGCCCTGACTCCGGAACCTGGGCTGCAGGAGGTGGAGGAGGAGAATTTTGAGCTCCAACCACCTTAAGAATTTCTCCCAGCAAATTTTTCATGGTGCCCATTTCCTGGTTAAACCACTTCATGGCATTTCTTATGTTGAAAATTTCCCTTATAGCTGATGCTTGGCTCATGAAGATTGAATTAACATCTGATTGGAGAGAACATAGAATAGTTCCTTGGGCATCAAGTCTCTCAATTACATGCTTCAAATTAATCACGATTTTCTGCCTCTTCTGCCTTTCAAATAGAGTATTTGATAAGAGTGGGACTTTGGACTCCACTTCTTTCCCTTTGTCTCTATCCTCTGAAGAGGCTGATCATCATCAGAATTAGAGGAGCTTGCTGTCTACCCATCTCTGGCATCATTCGGAGCATTAGGCAGGTCTTCATCAGCTGGTACACTGCCCATAGGCTCATCACTGTGGGATGCTTCTACTGGACCTTCCTTTGATTGCTCCCCCTGAACAGGAGCATCCTTTCCCAATGATTCTTGTTCCCCCTGAATGGGAGCATCCTCTTCCAAAATAATATTATCAGGAGCATCTAATTGCTCCTCCAGAACAGGTATAGCAAGAGATTCTTCAATGTGGCCTAATGCCACAGCTTCTGCCACTAATTCTCCGCCTGCCTCTGGAGTGACTGGAGTGGAGTGAATAGAATCCAATACCTCTTTAAGGATAGATGCAACGATGGAGGTGGGTGAGGGATCTGCTGCACTTGCCATTGCTTCTTCTGCTGGTGCTTCGATTAAAGGTGATCCTACTAATTCTGGAGCTGATGGTGCTGCTGGCTCAATTGCTACTGAAGCTTCTACTGCTGCTGATTGGACCGCTACTGGCTGCTCTACTGCTATTTCTGCTGCTTCTTCCTGTACATCAATAAAATCACCTATGATGGCCTCTCCCTCTGCTACTGAAGCCTTGGACCAGGTACCATTTTGAAATGAAAAATCGCATTTCTTCAGGTTTCTGGACCTAATCGCTTGGCCCATCTTCTCAGTGACTACCCCTGATAGATCAACACCAAAGTGTTTGAATACTTTGGTGAGCAGGTGAGCATAAGGCAGAGAGACGTTTAGCTTGCTCTTGGTATCCCAAATCTGATCTCTGGCGAACTTCATCCTTTCTATCATAACTTCAGCCATATTGATTTCCCTGTTTTGGATGGCCCAAAACATCAAGTCTGAGTCGCCCTTGGTACAAGATAAGAAGGTGGCACTTATCGGAGCCAGAATCTGACACACTATGAAATGTAAAATCCTATTGAAGGCATTTAGCTGATTGATGTCCAGCTTTCCATCTTTCAGCCTGAAGTCTAGACCAATGATACCTAGACCCTTCGCTTGAATATCCACTGAGTGGATTCCACTCTGACCAGATGTACATACACCAACAAGGTTTTTCAAAAACTCACGGTCGATCCTGATTTGGATTCCCTTGACAAAGGATGTCAGGGATCCATCTGCCTCTGATTTCAAACAAACATAAAAGGCCTTGACAAGGTCTGGATAGCTTACTTTCGAGAGGGTTGCGATTGGCATCCATTGCATCCTGATAATTGCGGCCACCACACTGTGCATCCCATTTTTCTCCAGATCTGCAATATCAACCTCTTTATTTCCACATAGCTTCGTCTTTACGAAAGTGAACCTCTCCTGCTGCTCAGGAGTAAGGAACTCGGCGCTGTAGCCACCCAAACTTCCGGAAACTATGGATGCGGCCATGGAATCCGGTGAGGAAGTTTTCTGGAGGGTTGAGAAGGAAGGAGGAGTGAAAGCCCTCAAGAAATTTCGCGGGAAAGAGAGAGAGGCTTCAAACTTTGCAGAGAGTCGATGTCGAACTTGCTAGGGCATCGGCTCAACTAACCAGACGAAAGAGGGTAAAGGTAGAAGATGGGATACGAATCGTTCTCTCATCGATTTCATGAATAAATAAATGCGTTGTGGAAAGAGAGGCGCCAAACAGCGGCAGAAAACGACAAAGGAGTTTGACCATTCAAACTGACTTCAATAAGAGAGGGACCAGGAGGGATAATTTGAATTTCTTTTGCGTAAAGCCATGGAGGGAAAACTACTTAATTCTGAAATTTAATGTGACAGTTTTAAACAGAACCTTTTTAACAAATTGCACATGCCTAACTCCCTTCTAAGAGATGTGAATCTCTCCTCAGGTAAGGCTTTTGTGAAAATGTCTGCTAATTATATCAATAAAGGATATTTCAATATTACATTTGCTACATGATCACGAATAAAATGATATCTAACCTCAATATGCTTTGTCCTTGAATGTTGAACTGGATTCTTGGTAAGATTAATGGCACTGGTGTTGTCACACAACAATGGGATTGATTTGATATTTAATCCAAAATCTTCAAGTTGTTGCTTTATCCATAAGAGTTGTGTACAGCAACTTCCAGCAGCTACGTATTCAGCTTCAGCTGTAGATAGTGCCACTGAATTTTGTTTCTTTGAAGACCAAGATATCAAACATCCTGCAAGAAATTGACAACAACCACTGGTGCTTTTTCTATCTAATTTGCAACCAGCATAGTCAGCATCAGAATAGCCTACTAAGTTAATTTCACAACATTTTGGATACCACAGTCCTAAGTCATGAGTTCTAGCTAAATATCTGAATATTCTTTTCACAGAAATTAAATGTGATTCTCTAGGATCTGCTTGATACCTAGCACACATACATACACTAAACAAGATGTCAGGTCTACTAGCTGTCAAATAGAGTAGTGAACCTATCATACCTCTGTAGATCTTTTGATCTACTTTCTTACCATCTTTATCACTGTCCATCCTTGTTGATGTACTCATTGGTGTTGACAGTGGTTTGGTATTATCGAATCCAAATTTCTTCAAGAGTTCTTTTATGTACTTTGCTTGACAGATGTGAGTTCCTTCCTTTCTTGTTTGATTTGTAGTCCAAGGAAATAATTAAGTTCTCCCATCATGCTCATTTCAAATTCTCCCTGCATCAACTTTTCAAAATACTTGCAAAGGGATTCATCAGTAGAACCAAAAATAATATCATCTACATAAATTTGGACCAGTAGTATGTGTTTGACCTTTGACTTTATAAAAAGACTGCTATCTACTTGACCTCTACTGAAACCACATGGTTTAAAAGAAATGAACTAAGCCTTTCATACCAAGCTCTAGGTGCTTATTTTAAGCCATATAAAGCCTTATGAAGTTTGAAAACATGATTAGGAAATTATGTATCATCAAAACCCGGGGGTTGTTCCACATAAACTTTCTCTTTTATAAAACCATTTAAGAATGCAGATTTAACATCCATTTGAAATAGTTTTAAGTCTAATGATGATGCATATGCTAATAATATTCTAATGGCCTCAAGTCTAGCCACAGATGCATAGGTTTCATCGAAATCTATGCCTTCCTCTTGAGAATAGCCTTGAGCTACCAATCTGGCCTTGTTTCTTAAGATTACACCAGTTTCATCCAATTTATTTCTGAACACCCATTTGGTGCCAATGACTGGATGGTCTGATGGTCTAGGAACAAGTGACCATACTTGGTTTCTCTTGAACTGATTTAGTTCATCTTGCATGGCTAATATCCAAGATTCATCACAAAGAGCTTCATTGACTATCCTCGGCTCTATTTGAGAAACAAATGCTAGGTAATCACAGGGAATTACATTACCTCTTGTTCTTACCCCTACAGATGGATCACCAATAATATTTTCGAGTGGGTGATCTTTCTTGTGTCTCCATTCTTTTGGAAGATTTTCATATGAAATTTCCTTTTGTTGCATGTCTTCCAGAGGTGGATCATCATTGTCCTCAATTGATGTATTCTTTAGTTTCTTGGACAGCTCATATGTATCATCATTATCACTATCTTCTTCCTTTCTCAAGGAAGGGTTAGTTTCATCGAAAATAATATGTACAGACTGTTCAATTAATAAAGTGTGTTTGTTAAATACTCTATAGCCTTTGGGTTTAGAGGTGTACCCCATGAAGATGCCTTCATCTGATTTGGCATCCAGCTTACCAATGTCCCTTTTTCCATTGTTGTGGATGAAACAAGGACATCCAAAAGTCCTGAAGTGGCTGATCTTTGGCTTCTTCCCTTTGAACAGTTCATATGCAGTCTTCTTCAAGATTGGCCTGATCATTACTCAATTGATAATGTAGCTTGCTATGTTGACTGCTTCAGCCCAGAAGTATCTTGGCAGATCATATTCTGAGAGCATAGTTCTTTCCATATCCAATAGGGTTCTATTCTTTCTCTCAGTAATACCATTTTGCTGTGGTGTTCTTGGTGCTGAGAAATTATGCTCAATTCCCTGATCATCACCGAATCTAGCAAACTTTTCATTCTGAAATTCACCACCATGATCTGATAGGATAGACACAATGCTGAACTTTTGATCTTTCTGGACTTTCTTGCTGAAATTGACAAAGTTTTCGAAAGTGTCATCTTTATGCTCTAGGAATGATACCCAAGTGAATCTTGAGTAGTCATCGACTATGACAAATCCAAAGTTCTTTCCTCCAAGACTGGTAGTCCTCATTGGCCCAAATAGATCCATATGAAGGAGCTCTAAGGGTTTTGAGGTGGTCACCACCGTCTTTGACTTGAAGGAGCTCTTGGTGTGCTTTCCCTTAGCACAAGGTCTACAGACACCATCCATTTTTGTACTGACATTAGGTAGATCTTCCACAAGATTCTTCTTCAGCAATTTTCTCATGCCATCTATACTGCAATGACCTAGTCGTCTGTGCCATAATTCAGTAGATTTATCCTTATTTGCTGCCAGATAGACGTTTTGTTCCTTGAGTTCCTCAAGATAGAGCACATACAAATTCTTCTCTATTAGCTTCAAAGACGACTACTCCATCCTTCAGTATGCTGCACTTTGACTCTTGAAACTTGATCTGATGGCCTCTGTCACACAGCTGGCTGATGCTAATGAGATTGTGCTTCAATCCCTTGACTAATAACACATCTTCTATGACTATTTTTCCTTTGTTATTCACAGAGCCACTGCCTATCACTGTTCCTTTTCCATTATCTCCATAAGTGACTGTTCCTTCTTCAGCTTAGAGATGAGATAATAACTTCTGGTTTCCTGACATGTGCCTTGAGCACCCACTATCCAAATATCATTTGGATGCTCGAGGGATAACCTGAAATAAAAACATCAAGTTTTAGGTACCCAAATTCTTTTGGGTCCTGATGGGTTAGTATCATTGATTTTACTTTTTATTATCCATTTCTTATGTCTTGTTGGGCATGTCGTTATGATATGTCCTAACTTGTTGCAGTGACTACAGCAGGATAATTTGGTTACTTTTTCTATATATTTGAAATTAGCTTTGTATGTTATATCTTGTTCAGGTACAAATTTTGGTGTTAGATATGTTTTAAGATAAACTATGGTTTCTTCATTATCTGGGGGTGTATATCCTAATCCATTTTTCTTCTTACCTGATCTTCTAGCACCTTTTAATATGAGGGAGTTTTTACCATTGGTGAATTTTTCTAATGTGCTAGATAACTGTATATTTTATTCTGTTAGTGTTTTGATTTCAGTTTTCAGTTCATCTGAACTTACTTATTTCTCTAATTTAGTTATTTGTTCATTCTTAGCTTTTAGGTCTTCACATAACAATTCATTTCTTCTTTTAAGTTCAGTTATTTGACTTTCTAATTGTTCATTTTCTGATTTTAGATCTGAGTTTGTATTTTCTATACAGACTGTGTTTTTCTTGCTTACTTTTAATAGTTTGGTTACTTCTTTATATTTTTCATATAGTTCGTTGAAAGTCTCTTCTAAACTGTCGGAATCTGAACCATTGCATGAATCAAAAGAGGAGTCAGAGGTTACCTTGTCTTCGGCATTGGCCATGAGAGACAAATTGGCTTCTTCTTCATCGCTGCAGGAGCTTGACTTACTGTCTGAGTCACTACTGTTTTCCCATGCGGCTGCCATTGCCTTCTTTTTGTATTTTCTGAACTTCTTGGAGCTGTCTTTCTTCCTGACCTCCGGTTTCTTGATCTTTGGACACTCAGCTTTGATGTGTCCTGGCTTTTTACATTCATAGCAGATGGGTTCTCCTTTCTTCATCTCTTTTCCATCTGGCTTCTTGAAGTCCTTGTTTCTTTTGAAGTGTCTTCTACCAGATTGAAACTTCTTTTTCTTGTCTAGAATCCGCTGCAGTCTTTTATAGAGCATTGCTTCCTCATTTTCACTGTCCTCAACACTCTCACTCTCATCTGAGCTTGCTCCTGGTAAGTCTTCTTCAGCTTTTAAAGCGTTGGAGTGTGTGGAAATGGATTTTTGGAATCCATCACAAATTATTTAAAATTTAAAAATTATTTATCATGTTCTCATGTGTGTACCCGCATATTACAAATTCAAGTCCCGTTTAATGCTAAGTAAGCCACTGTAACGAAAGATGAATCGGTAATCGCGGAGCGCAAGCGTGCCAGTCGCCAAAGCGACAACATGTTCTGCCTCCGAGAGTCAGAGGGCTTTGAGTCTATTTGCGCGCCGTTTGACTTCGTCAAACGAAAATGGAGATCGGGTCGGGACCAAGATCTCGTCGTTACCTAAGCGCAACGACGTTAATTACATCCCTCTAAGAGGGAAAACCCTTGATTAATCGCCAGAATAAAGAGTCTTGTGGCCTTAAGCGGAAACACCCGATAAAAGATATGCGTAGAAAAGTAAATCTAGTTGACGCATTTTCTTAGGATGCTATTTCAGATTTATTAAAAAGAGTTGAGTTAATTTTAGTATTATTGATTCGATTTGTTTTTATTCTTTCACAATGTTTTTAATCATGTTTAATCTTTTATTAGATTGTCTCTTTGATCTGTTGGCCTTTTAGTTTGATTTAATCTTTTTGGTTATTTGATTTGATAAGGGACTTTTATTTGATTTCAGACTTCTCTTTATTTAAAATTAGTTCTCTTGATTTGTTTGAGTTTGAGATTTATTGAGACTTTTGTTCCAGGTTAAAATATGTGACCCGAAATTATTTGATTGGCCTCTTTATTTAAGATTTTTTTTTTTTATTTGACTCTCTCATAACTTTGGGTTTATTTGAAACTATTCTTTTTGTATTTATCTTTGATTTGGAATTATTCACGTTTCTTTGTTATTTGATTTGAAATCTCCCCCTTCCCTTTTTTTTATGAGACTATCATGTTGTATATTTTTTTAACTTGTTTTAAAGTTATGACAATTAGATTTATTTTTGGATGATTTGATTTATTTCTTTTCTTCTCTTTTATTTGAGTTATTTTTTTATTATCATCATTATTATTATCTCATTATTCTCATTTTTTTTATTAAATGAAAGATGAGATGAGTTTGTGTATGTGCATGCGTATGTAAATTTATGGGTGTGTATGGGATTTAATGGTGTGTGTGTGTATGCATTAAATGAGGGGAGAGAGATAGAGAGGGATGTGTTAGAATGGGGGGAGGCGCATGTGTGTGTGTGAGGAAGGTTAATTGTTTGAACGGCAGGGTTTAAAGATAGGTTTTGTTGGATTTAAACGGCAGGGATGTGTGGGAGTTTGTGCACACAGGTATGGGTAGCTGAACGGCAGGGTGTGCTATGTGCGGGGGTGCTGATCGGCAGGGGGTGGAGCTTGTGCACACGCACAATGCTGAACGGCAGGGTGGTTCAAGTGTACTTGAGTGCTGAACGGCAGGGGGTGGAGCTTGTGCAAAGAACTGAACGGCAGGGTTCTGCGTGCATGAAATGTTGAAAGGCAGGGGTGCTGAACGACAGGGTTTTGTATGTATGAAATGTTGAACGGCAGGGGTGCTGAACGGCAGGGTCTTGTATGTATGAAGGGGGGCTAAACGGCAGACCCTTTCTTTTCTTTGGAAGCTTGAACGGCAGGTATTGTGTGTATGCAGAGAAAGCTGAACGGCAGGGGTTGTGGTGCCTGTCGATAAAGTTGAACGGCAGGGTTTGTGTATAGGAAGGTGAACGGCCGCCTTTCAGGTGCGGAGGGCTGAACGACAGGGGTATGGATGTTGAATGGCAGGTCTGTTTGTTTAAATGACATTTATTTATTTCTCTTCGGTATTTTATCTATTTTCATCATTTCTTTTATTATTAATTAATTTCCTCCTTTTTGTTGATTTATTTTCTCAATTCATTTGCTGTCTTTTCTTTGTTTATTACCTTTTGGTCATTTAATTTCTATTGATTTTCTAATTTGTTGTTATCTATTTTTTTATTGTTTGTGATTTCTATTCAATTATTATTATTATTTTCACTCATTATTGTTATTATTATTTCTTTTGTTTATCTCATTTATTTGTTCTCGTGCGTGACATGTCGATCGGGTGATGTACGTTACACCAATATTTATTTGCCTCGTTCATACACACATAAATGTCACACAAATTGGTAAAATCATGGCTGGAGAAATGATGTTTAAACTGGCAGAAAACCAGTCATGTAATATAATCCGATTTGAGAGTAACTGCCCCTGCCTACCATATGTCGGAGCGTTATTCAAGTACACTCATCCATGAACCCGAGATGGTGCACACAAAACAATGTTCGCCATATAAAGGCAATATGTTGTTTGCCAATGATACTGAATTATAACACAAGTTATCCAGTGACCACGTCGGCACAAATGTATAACATTATCGTTAAAAAAAGAATGTCAGATTCGAGACAAAAATCCGGCAGCACCTCCCCTTAGCTTGAACGCTTGGGGGGGGTGTTCATGACATCTGTCCACCGCAATGGAGACGATGCCAACAAGATATTGATGCCGAGGCAACAACATCATGGCACAAGGCATCGGTTCCCGAGGCGTCCCCGAGAAAACCGATATATGCCAAGGCCGGGAGATGACTTGAACGGCGACCCTCAAAACACTACGTCATTGAATCATCTTAAACAAAGGGATATTAGGCTTTGAAATGGAGAAGAGGGGTTGAACGGTAGGGTTGCACAGGGCTGTCGTTCAAGTCCCTCAACATCCAAACAGGGAGCAGTGAAGCCTTAAAGGAGAGGTGAACGGTAGGGTTGCACAGGGCTGCCGTTCACGGCCCTCAACACCTTAAACACGAAGCTGTAAAGGTTATATTGGAAAAAAAAAACATATGCCCCTAGGAAATAAGGATAATTAGTGGGCAAACCGTGGAGAAGAAGGTTGAACGGCAGGGTTGCACAGGCCTGCCGTTCAGAGCTTCAACATCCACAAAAGAGGGAAACGAAATGGGATTTCAGTGACATCCCTGTGCAAAAACAATGCGCTATAAAAGAAATATTTAAGGGGTTTGAAACAACAACTTGGCTACGAACAAATGAAAGGAAATTATCCAATTAAAAAAAAAAAAACATCTGATGCAACTCACATAGAAATTGCAAGAGCTCAGTGCCAGGGCATATAAAAAACACCATGGTGGGCTGCTGTTTTGGAGCCTCTTAGGATTTAACATCGACATGGATCAAATCACAAAGAAAGAGAGGGCATCCCCTAATATAAATTCTGAATTGATCGAAACAGCACATATGGATAAATGTTGTACGCCCAACTAACACCAGACGGAGCATAGGATGGCCTTTAGTCTAGTATTAGGAGGGGATTCCAAGTTTTAATCAGTTCCTCTGTGAGCGATACTGGTACCAAATTACACAGTTCGTCCTCACAAGGGAAAGGGGGTATTCATCCTTCCATTCATCACATAGACAACAATAAAAGAAGAGTAGGGGAAATTAAACGCATCATCCCAGCAGAAACGAAATCTAAACAGAACAACACACATATGAAAGATTGCGTAATTTAATCTTTTACAACAATGAGAAGGCCGGCTCTAATCTCCAGATTACATATCAAAAGACACAAGAAAATAAAAATGGGAAGAATCTCTGGGAAAGGAAAGAACAACGAAAGTAAAGAAAGAAGAAACAGGCTCTCTTCTCACCCTTACTCCCACTTATCCCCCCTTCTTTAAGAAACCCCACAGCAATCGCCTTCCTATTCTTTTGATTCTTCCTCCCGCTCGCCAAGGGAGAACCCAGAGCCGCCAAAAGCTTTTTTTTCCCCTCTCCTCAGCCGCTGGCTCCATCTACCGTGTCCTCTCCCTTCTCCTGGCTTTTTCTGCTTCCCAATGTGATGGCCTCTTCTTCTCCCTTACCTCCGATCCCTCAAAGCATGGGAAAAGTGGTGCTTTTAAAGGCCCACTTTTTGAGGGCTGAGGTGGCAACAGCCCCAACCCAGAATAGCCATGCTCCCCTTGGTATTTACCATGCATGCCCTCTGTCTATTGCGGCTAAGCAAATTGTTGACACTGGTTCTTGGGCCACCGGCCCATGTACGGCCCAAAGCTCATAAAACGGTGCAGACAAATGCCCCCCACCTGGGGATGGTGCAAGCGAGGCTCGAGCGGAGCAGCATCCGCAGGTGTACCCCTCTCAGCCTCATGATGACTTGTCTTGTGCTCTGTTGCTATTCAGCCTCATGACTGTCGACTCTTGTCGTTTTGTTGTCTTGTGGTGTTTAGTGATCAGTTGTCTCATGGCCGGCTGGCAGTCTTCTGACGTGTCGCCATGTCGGTGGTTTCATCAGAATTGACATCATCATCTTTCGATTGACAGTCAATAGGAACTACTATGACAACATCTTGTTAAGCTTGCGAGTTCACTGGATTAACAGCCACTGAATTTGTGAGGATTGCTGAACTGGGGGCTTTTCCAACTGGTGAAAGCGTTGGGCCGGTAGCTTCTTGTATTGGTGAGCGCACTGAACTGGAAGCCCCTTCAAATGGCAGTAACACTGAACTGGCAGCCCTGGATGAGCAACTTCTTTGGATTGCTGAGATTTCTGACCTGGTGGGGCGTATGTAATACAGGATTTTTTGGAAGCCTCCTTGAGCTGGCGAGAGTCCTAAATCAGTGGCCTCTTTCGATTGGCAAGGCCATGGTGGCCTTCATGGGCCAGCCGTCCATTGGGCTATGTTGGCCTATTTGTGAGCTGGTAGCTCCTTCTAGACTCAGTAAGTGGCCTTGCAGCTTCCTTTCTTCTGAACTATCTTGCCAACTGGTCACCTTGGATATGTAACAATCTGATCATGTGGTAGTGTTGAGGCCTCTGTTGGGGGAAGTAGACTACTTCCACACCCTTGTTGATAACTGTGATGACCAAATCGTCGTCTTGGAGATTCTATATCCCATCTCTCAAAGTAATGTCAATTATCAATGTTGCTTTGTCTACCGATGGATTAATGGGCCATTGTCTTCCCTTTTCGACTTTTCTTCTGTTTAGCTATCGACTGACTTAGTCAGAAATTTCTCTCCAAAGACTTGAAATTTGTTAAAATCCACTTCGTATATAACGAAGTTTCACTTTGTCCCATATGAGGTAGAAATCTGATTGGAATGAAGACAAATTTCGACTAGCACGAAGATGAGCCTTGGCTAGCATGAATACGAGCTTCGGTTGACACTGACATGAAAACGAGCGATGATCGTCATGAAGACAAACTTCAACTGGCATGAAGACGAGCTTCGGCTGGTACTGGCATGAAGATGAGCCTTGGCTAGTGATGACGACTAGCTTTGGCCGGCACTGGCATGAAGATGAGCCTCGGCTGGTGATGACGACTAGCTTTGGCCGGCACTGACATGAAGATGAGCCTTGACTATCGAGTACCACTTCTGTCAAGATTTCCTTTCTAGAGACTTGAGGTCTGCTTGTCTTTGGTAGCTATCTTTGAACCCCTTTTTTTTATTTTCACATTATCGAATTGAGCGCCCTTTCGGGTTTTCACTCAACTCGACCCCCTCTTGCTTTTGCCTACGCACCCTTTCGGGTTTTCACGTAGCGGGGTACCCAATTTTGCCCATGGCGTCCTTTCAGATTTTCGTCATGACCGGGTTTTAGCTCTTTTTACCCTTGTCCAGGGGAAACCTAGACAAGTCCAGCGAGGCACCTCTATTTTAAGCCCTTTTTTTTAATACATATATATACTTATAAAGAGAGATTCATGAGTGGAATATAACTCGACCACTACTCATACCATGATGTTCGTATATGGTGTGAGGTTATTTGGGTGGATTGTGAAATGATAGCCTAGAAAAACCTATGTTTTAACTTCAACAGCGGTTCTAAAGGTAACATCTACTGGTCAGCAAAGACAAGGAGTCAAGGCTGGGCTTTATTTGGAGTTTTGAAAATGCAGTGGTTATCTAAACCTAGGGTCCTACTTGGCGAGAGCAAGTATATATAAGCGTGAGGCATAGATGGAAAGAGATGGCTCGTCTAAGTTTTGAGGTTTTATTTTGACCAGAGAATATACAGCTAGATTCAGAGAATGCATGGCAAAAAGAGAATTTCTTGAAGAGCAGGGATGGAACTTTCCCTTCTTGCCATTTGACATTTTGATTTCATTCATTTTCATTTTTTTTTACCACATTACTGACCCAAGCGCCCTTTCGGGTTTTCGCCAGAACCAGCCCCTTCTTGCTTTTGCCTACGCGCCCTTTCGGGTTTTCACGTAGCAGGGTTCCCAATTTTACCCACGACGCCCTTTCGGGTTTTCATCGTGGCCGGGTTTTTATTGTCCTTTTTACCCCTACTCGGCAGTGAAATCCGAGTAGGTCTGACGGGCATCTCTATTTTTAGCCCTTGCATTCATCATTTTTTTTTAGACTTTTGACACAAGTGTCGAAGTTGTTAACACCTGCTTCATGACCTGCGGACTACTCCGTTAGTCTGGTTTCATCTTCAAGTGACGCCAGTTGTACTGATGCCATCAGCTTCAAGACCCGAGAATAACTCTGTTGGCCTGGTTTCATATTCAGGTGACGCCAATTGTGTTGACGCCATCAGCTTCAGGACCTACGGAAAACTCCGGTGGCCTGGCTTCATATTCAGGTGACGCTAGTTGTGTTGACGCCATCAGCTTCAAGACCTACGGGAAACTCCGCTGGCCTGGCTTCATATTGAAGTGACGTCAGTTTTGTTGACGCCATCAGCTTCAAGACCTACGGATGACTCCATCGGCCTGGTTTCATGTTCAGATGATGCTGATTATGTTGACATCATCGGCTTCAAGACCCACGAATAACTCTGTCGGCCTGGTTTCATATTCAAGTGACGCCAGTTGTGGTGACGCCATCAGCTTCAAGACCCACGAATTACTTTGTTGGTCTGGTTTCATCTCTTGGTGTTGGAATTGGTGACCTGCAATGAATTGGAGTGGCCAACAATCAGGGGCAATCTATTTGGAGGTATAATGTCAGAAACCCCCCTCTTTTTTTAATGGTTGGCAAATGCCGATTAGAAAAGTGAGTTTGAACTCATGAAGGCATGGAAGCCTGCTTTGAAATTTTGAGGACGTGAAAGTCCGATTTGAAATCATGAGGGCGTAGAAGCCCAATTTTGAAAGATGTGGGCACAAAGGCCCAGTCTGAAATCATGGGGGCAGATGAGCCCGATTTGAAATTGTGAGGACATGAAAGTCCAATTTGAAATCATGAGGGCGTGGAAGCCTGATTTTGAAAGATGTTGGCACAAAGGCCCAGTTTGAAAATATGAAGGCATGGAAGCCTGATTTTGAATTTGCGAGGACACGAAGGTCCAATTTAAAGCACGAGTTGGAGTTTTGAAACATGGGCTTCAACACGTGGCTGACAAATATAAATTTTAAGACATGATTGGCAAATTGTCAATTTTGAAATATGACCTCTTTTGAAATCATGAGCAGTAAGCTTGCCAATTTTAAAATATGAGTTTTGAAAACATGGTTGGCGAGTCGCCATTTTTGAAATATGATTTTTTTTTTTTGAAATCATAGATGACAAGCTTGCCAATTTAAAATATGACTTTTGAAAACATGGTTGGCGAGTCGCCACACTTTTTTTTTTTTTGAAATATGAGCTCTCTTAAAATTATGAGCGGCAAGTTTGCCAATTTTAAAACATGAGTTTTGAAAACATGATCGGCGCATTGCCACTTTTCAAAATATGAGTCTTTTGAAATCATGGAAGACAAGCTTGTCAATTTAAAACATGGGCTTTGAAAATATGATTGATGAGTCGTCACCCCCTTTTTTTTTTTGAAATATGAATTTTTGAAATCATGAATGACAAGCTTGTCGATTTAAAACCTGGGTTTTGAAAACATGATTAACAATTTGCCATTTTTTTTAATAGAAGTGACGCCTGAATAAGGATAAATCATTCGACAGTTTTATTAAAGATCCGAAAAAAGAATGTGCACTCAAAATCCGATAAGAAAACCCATGTATGAATATAGACATGAGCGGTGAAAGCCCGATGCGGTACGATCGTGCGGGCTCATATCATCGCCCTACATAAAACATGCAATTTTGTTGAGGTATTATTTATCTCAGAACCATAGTCCGACTAGCGGTATGTCTGGCCTCTTTATTTTTTTTTTCTGCTCGTCATCGACAATAATACCTCAGGTGGCTCTAAAAGAGCCGATTGAGACCGCCTCGATAATCGGGTCTCATGTTGGGTGGTCGGTGTGACCACCTCAGCAAGCTGCTTCCTTTTTTTTTCTTTTTTTTTTCTTTTTTTTTACTCATTTTTTGTAACTATTTTTTGTCATTTTGTCATTTTTTTTGGAATGAATATTTACATACATAGACGTTACATATGTGATCAACACATGGCCCTAGAGTAACTCATTTTTTTGATGAGCTGATCCTTGCTTGCTTGCTTGTGATCGGCCGAAGATCTCGAAGTTCCCTCAGGGTGCACGAGCTTCATCTGTGCATCGAGCCTCTTGAATTTCTCATGTTTTTCTAGCTCGTATATTATGGCGTGCATTTGCCCCCAGATTGGCTGGTGTAAATTGTCGTACGCTTTTCTTTTCTATTGCATTGGAGCCCCATGACATCGCGGTGGGTACACCCTGTACTCGCCCACTTGCAGTTCTCCTTTTCTTATCAAGGACTCAATTTGATCTTTGAGGATATAGCAGTCCTCTGTAACATGCCCCGGTAGCTGATGATATAAGCAGAACCGGGGGTCATCTTTTTTCTTGATGTCCTTTATCCTTCTAGGCTCGGGTGGGACAATTTTGTTGTGCCGTTGCGCCCATTCAAAAAGAACATGTGTCTTATCCTTTGGAAAGGAGTAAGGCTTCTGCATCTTCTCTTGTAGTGAAATTTTCCTTCGCCTCGACAATTTGTCAAGCGAGGAACTGGCTTCCCCTTCAGCAGCTTCTAGAATCTGGGCATGCCTCTTCCTTTGGCCAGTAGTATCAGCAGAAGAGTACTTGACGAGGAATGCCTCAATATCAGTGGCAACATTGTTCAGTCGATCGAAAGTTCTGATGACGATACCACCCATTCTATTTAGAATCTCCTTTTGCAAGTTGTTCTTGCATATACTGACAGCATCTTCTTCAGATAATGGTTGCTTGTATTTCCTGCAGGCGTTCATCCACCGTCGGATATAGTCTCGGGCTGGTTCCCCACCTCCTTGAGAAATGACATGTAATTTAGTCGCCGAGATTGCTTCCTCAGCCATATAGAGGCCCGCTTCAAGTACTCCCTGTCTGCCTAGTCTTTCTGCCATGGGCTTGACAGGGCGATTTGAATATATGCACCTACTTGATAAGGACCTACAAACTGTCGGCCCACGGGTCACATTTCTCATTGCCTCGGCATGGTGCATATCATGAACCCCAGGGCATGGAGCTGCACTATCATGGACTGTAGCATTAATGCTACCACTCATCCCTGTCAACTTCATCAAGCTATTCATCAGTGCTGGATCAGCCAAGCTTGGGCGGATATGGGCCTGTTGCATGGACACCCTCTCTACTTGTGGCTTTAGGGTAAACTCTTGGCCTATTGTTGAATAGAGCTCCGGCTGTTCCGGAGTCATTTGATATGGATGTGCGAGCAAGATGCCCCCAGTGTGGGTTGGCATCGACTGCGACACTATTGGCAGAGTTTGGGATGGATCGATGTCGCTTTGCAATGCATCGACCAACCCTTCCATTTCTTTTGATGCCAAGATATATGCCTCTTTCTCTTGAATCTGCTTTCTCAGCATTTCAATCTCCAGTTGATATTTTTGTGACTGAGCTACCCTGGCAGGATTATCTGTAGGTATGCGGGGAATATTAGCCAATGGCTTAGAGCTGCCTTCCTTCTTGTTATTTGAGCGGGCCTTATTTGGAACCTCATCGACGGGATTGCTTAGATCAAGGCCAATCCTTTCTTGCGCCAGTTGAGGTGCATGGGATGACTCAGACTGCTCCCTTACCGCCAGGAACTCAACAAAAGATGGTATTTTGCCCCCAGCTTCTTGATCCTCATATACCTTTAGTGGAGGTGGAGCCTGCATCTCTTGGATCTCTGCCTCTGGAATCTTATAAGATGCTTCTCCTCTGAGAATAATGGTGTGATTCTTCAGAGGGAGTTTCTCCCACTTTCTTCTAGACCTTGTTATAGACTCAGGATTTGGCGATCCAACCTGACTCACCCCATTGGAATTATCGTTGATCTCTTCCCCCTCACCATGTTTGGTCATATCTGGCAGGGATGATATAGTGTTGCAGGAAAGAGTAGCAAGCATTTTCTCCTCCTTTCTCCTGGATCTTCTCTTCTTCCTTTCATGTTTTGTTGGCACTTGCCCCCAGAGCAGCTCTTCTTGGGGTTGAAATATTTCTTGTTCAGCTGCCTCTTCTAGCTTCAACATTTCAAGCTCCTCCCATGGTACATATTCTTGTAGCTGAACAAGATGCCTTTCAGGTTGTTCATATTTATCCAATTCATCTATTAATGTTTGCAGTTGTTCGAGTGATGGGCTGCCCCCTCTGTACAATGGTAGAGGTGTCTCCCGCCTTCTATTACTAGTATTTCTCGTGGAGATCACTCGGAGCTTTGCCAGATGATATACTGGAGTGACAATTGGTGGAGATGGCTGAAGTATCGTCCCTCGAACGTGCATCTGTGGAGTAGGCTGTTTGGACGGCTTCCTCATTCCCTTCTGTGGCACCTTCTTCCAACTCTCTTGATTTCTAGCAGGGGGCAGAATGCAATGTTCATAACTCATCTGCATACTAGCTTCAGAAATTTCTTCTGGCAGTTGTTGGTATGGTGATACCATATTAGTAGTTGGCTTTCGGACAGGGGCTTCATGTGGTTGAGGTGGACTCACTTTATATTCACTCATCTGCAGCTCCCCCTTCTTGATCAAAGATTCCATGATGTCTTTGAACACATAACAATCCTCTATGCTATGTCCCAAGACTTGGTGGTACGGACAGAATAGAGGATCATCGCTCTTTCCCGATTCCTCAGGTCTTTTGGGTGTTGGAAATGTAATCTTATTGTAATGAGTGGCCCATTCGAACAATGTTTTTGTTTTCTCCTTGGGGAAAGAGTATGGCTTCCTAACGTTGTCTTGGAGAAGCCTATTTCTCCTTGGAGTCTTAGGGTTAGTGCCGAAAGACCCAACTACAGCTTTGCCCCCATCCCTCTGATGTTCAAAGGTCTTTAGATCGGCATTGTTCACCTCCTTTCCAGTGAGCTTTTTATTGGCTAGTTTGTCCTTCTGTTCCATGGATGTATTGCTAGAACACCTTGTCATAAAGGCTTCAATTTCTGCTACCACATTATTCAGCCTGTCAAATGATCGAATTTCCATCCCGATCATTCTTTCCAATAATTCTCTCTTCAAATTCTGTTTGCAAATTTGGACCGCATCTTCTTGGTGAGGAGGGCGCTTGCATCTCATGCTAAGGTTCCTCCACCATTGGATGTAGTCCAGTGCATATTCGTCGCTCCTCTGTCTAGTTGCATAGAGCTCAGCCACTGTAACCTCCCTCTCTGCTATGTAGAACCTTTCTCTGAACTTTTTCTGCATGTCTGCCCAGTCAGGTATAGATCCTGCAGACAGACTGGAATACCATTCAAAGGCTAGTCCAGTCAGAGAAGAGCCGAAGAATTTGAGCAGATAGGACTCGTCTGAAGCCAAGTCCCCCATCACATTGATATAGTATGCAATGTGCTCTTTTGGGGATCCCTGTCCATTGAACTTGTCAAATTTTGGGGGTTTGGTAGTGCCTGGAGGCAATCTCTTTGCGGCGTGGTGTGCAGGGTAAGGCACCCTATACGCGTCAAAGGCAACGTGCTCTCCATCACCCTGCTCTGCAAGCTTCATTTCAATCATTTGTTCCACTATCAACTTGCTGACGGTGGTGGGGTTCACTTGATGAGGGTAAAAGTGGGCTGGTTGATTATTTGGGGTGTTTATGACGGCCACTGGCGGCAGCAGTGGTGGCATTTGACTTTCCACCTAGTGCTCAGGGGCTTGAGCAGGTAAAGAATGTTGTTGTTGTTGGAGATGGTCTGGTTGTGGGTGATATTGTTGTTGTTGCTGTTGGAAGAACTGCGGCTGTAGCAGTTGATATTGAGCTTGTGGGTGTTGCTGTTGAATTGCAGCCATTGGTGATTGTTGTGACTGCTCATTCGCCGGCTGCGCAGCGGTGTGCTGGGTCGAGACTCTCACTGACCCCGAGGCAGCCTGAGGAGCTTCTCCTGAACCTTCAGCTTCCCGAGCTGTGTGCCCCTCCGCTTCTTTGCCTCTTATCTGCCTTTTTAGCGCCTCAATTTCAGCCTGGTACCGCTGTAGCAACTCTAGGACGGCCGGGTCCAAATGTGGAATAACTGGGGTTTCCTGCACTGTGCCCCCTGTTATCTCTGGTGGTGGTGGGGGGAACTCATTGTTGCCCCCACTACCCTGAGCAGTGATCACATTGGCAGCAACCGTCGTCATTTGCATTGAAAGGGCATTTGGAGCTCCATATGCGGTTGCTAACGCTGTTGTTGCTGCTCTTCTCCTGGTGATAGCACCAGGCCTTTCTGCAAGCTCAATAATCTCTTCATTCTCAGCGGGCAGAGCCCCATATCGGCTCCACACACGGGCCATATGACATGCAAAGATTTTGAGACTTCTGCCCCGATCTCTCTCAACCCTTCGAGATGTTTGAGGATGGAAGGATAACCTCTCAAAGACTGATACACGGGGTTTGGCTCTCCCGGTCTGCTCATGAGTGTGTCCACATGGGACATCATTTTCATCGGAACCGCTCTCAGCTCCCTCATGAGGTGCTTCCATAACCCTTAGAATTCTCGCCCTCCGCAACGGGGAATTTGCGAGGTGCAGTATATGGTCGCATACGACCCTTGCTGTCCCCTGTCGATCATGAGTAGTCGAAACCATGGATGCGGGAGAATTTTCCCGGACAGGTGGGAGGTAAGCAGACCTCCGCAATTCCGCTCTCTTGTTGTGGAAGCGGGCATACGCACATGCCCCTCCTTGCTGAACCCTGGCCTGGAAGCCTCTAGGTGGCCTTTGATAATTAGGGACCTTCACGTCCCTTGCTTCTCTTAATGCCTCCTCTTCCGGCACAGCTTCCTCCAATCTGGGCCGCTGCACTTTCTTAGGTCGCCAGACCTGCTTGAACTTTATGGGCTTTGGAGGTAGCTTCCCCTTGAAGGTGTTATTCATTTCTTTCTTTCCAGTCAATGTCTGGAAAGTGTTCTCCACAGCTACTGCAGGTATAACTTGTTCCGGCTCAATCCTGCTGCACCCGTTGTTCAAATTAATTCTCACTTTTCCCACCAACACGCTCTTTCCAGAGTTGGAAAGACGAGCGTCGCGAGAAATGATCTTCTTGTCTGCCGTTGCTCGCTGACGGCCTCCCTTAGCTCTTCTAGCTTGGTTCCTTTTGTCGTGGTCCACATGATGGACCTGGCAGCTCAGCTCCTCTGTAGCTCCTTCGATCTTGACCTCGGCTTCCAGGTGCAGTACGTCGACGAAAGCCACCCCTAGGAAGTTGGGGAACTCGACCACTGGAGGAAAACTTCCAAAGCGGGTCGGGATGGCAAGATAGGCGTTCCGAGCATGATCCCGGACAAGTTGGGGTCCGAAGCGCACTTCCGCCATTAGTTTGTTAGTACATGTCAGTTAAAACAAATAAGCAATTAGTATCGAGTAAAAAGGCCATGAGGCTTTCTATTCTGGCAAAAAGATGAAGGGAAGTTTGGTCCCACCGGGCGTGCCACGCTGTGGAAATGGATTTTTGGAATCCATCACAAATTATTTAAAATTTAAAATTTATTTATCATGTTCTCATGTGTGTACCCGCATATTACAAATTCAAGTCCCGTTTAGTGCTAAGTAAGCCACTGTAACGAAAGATGAATCGGTAATCGCGGAGCGCAGGCGTGCCAGTCGCCAAAGCGACAACATGTTCTGCCTCCGAGAGTCGGAGGCCTTTGAGTCTATTTGCGCGCCGTTTGACTTCGTCAAACGAAAATGGAGATCGGGTCGGGACCAAGATCCCGTCGTTACCTAAGCGCAACGACGTTAATTACATCCCTCTAAGAGGGAAAACCCTTGATTAATCGCCAGAATAAAGAGTCTTGTGGCCTTAAGCGGAAACACCCGATAAAAGATATGTGTAGAAAAGTAAATCTAGTTGACGCATTTTTTTAGGATGTTATTTCAGATTTATTAAAAAGAGTTGAGTTAATTTTAGTATTATTGATTCGATTTGTTTTTATTCTTTCACAATGTTTTTAATCATGTTTAATCTTTTATTAGATTGTCTCTTTGATCTGTTGGCCTTTTAGTTTGATTTAATCTTTTTGGTTATTTGATTTGATAAGGGACTTTTATTTGATTTCAGACTTCTCTTTATTTGAAATTAGTTCTCTTGATTTGTTTGAGTTTGAGATTTATTGAGACTTTTGTTCCAGGTTAAAATATGTGACCCGAAATTATTTGATTGGCCTCTTTATTTAAGATTTTTTTTTTATTTGACTCTCTCATAACTTTGGGTTTATTTGAAACTATTCTTTTTGTATTTATCTTTGATTTGGAATTATTCACGTTTCTTTGTTATTTGATTTGAAATCTCCCCCTTCCCTTTTTTTATGAGACTATCATGTTGTATATTTTTTTAACTTGTTTTAAAATTATAACAATTAGATTTATTTTTGGATGATTTGATTTATTTCTTTTCTTCTCTTTTATTTGAGTTATTTTTTTATTATCATCATTATTATTATCTCATTATTCTCATTTTTTTATTAAATGAAAGATGAGATGCGTATGTGCATGCGTATGTAAATTTATGGGTGTGTATGGGATTTAATGGTGTGTGTGTATGCATTAAATGAGGGGAGAGAGATAGAGAGGGATGTGTTAGAATGGGGGGAGGCGCATGTGTGTGTGTGAGGAAGGGTAATTGTTTGAACGGCAGGGTTTAAAGATAGGTTTTTTTGGATTTAAACGGCAGGGATGTGTGGGAGTTTGTGCACACAGGTATGGGTAGCTGAACGGCAGGGTGTGCTGTGTGCGGGGGTGCTGATCGGCAGAGGGTGGAGCTTGTGCACACGCACAATGCTGAACGGCAGGGTGGTTCAAGTGTACTTGAGTGCTGAATGGCAGGGGGTGGAGCTTGTGCAAAGAACTGAACGGCAGGGTTATGCGTGCATGAAATGCTGAAAGGCAGGGGTGCTGAACGGCAGGGTTTTGTATGTATGAAATGTTGAACGGCAGGGGTGCTGAACGGCAGGGTCTTGTATGTATGAAGGGGGGCTAAACGGCAGACCCTTTCGTTTCTTTGGAAGCTTGAACGGCAGGTATTGTGTGTATGCAGAGAAAGCTGGACGGCAGGGGTTGTGGTGCCTGCCGATAAAGCTGAACGGCAGGGTTTGTGTATAGAAAGTTGAACGGCAGCCTTTCAGGTGCGGAGGGCTGAACGGCAGGGGTATGGATGTTGAATGGCAGGTCTGTTTGTTTAAATGACATTTATTTATTTCTCTTCGATATTTTATCTATTTTCATCATTTCTTTTATTATTAATTAATTTCCTCCTTTTTGTTGATTTATTTTCTCGATTCATTTGCTGTCTTTTCTTTGTTTATTACCTTTTGGTCATTTAATTTCTATTGATTTTCTCATTTGTTGTTATCTATTTTTTATTGTTTGTGATTTCTATTCAATTATTATTATTATTTTCACTCATTATTGTTATTATTATTTCTTTTGTTTATCTCATTTATTTGTTCTCGTGCGTGACATGTCGATCGGGTGATGTACGTTACACCAATATTTATTTGCCTCGTTCATACACACATAAATGTCACACAAATTGGTAAAATCATGGCTGGAGAAATGATGTTTAAACTGGCAGAAAACCAGTCATGTAATATAATCCAATTTGAGAGTAACTGCCCCTGCCTACCATATGTCGGGGCGTTATTCAAGTACACTCATCCATGAACCCGAGATGGTGCACACAAAACAATGTTCGCCATATAAAGGCAATATGTTGTTTGCCAATGATACTGAATTATAACACGAGTTATCCAGTGACCACGTCGGCACAAATGTATAACATTATCGTTAAAAAAAGAATGTCAGATTCGAGACAAAAATCCGGCAGCACCTCCCCTTAGCTTGAACGCTTGGGGGGGGGTGTTCATGACATCTGTCCACCGCAATGGAGACGATGCCAACAAGATATTGATGCCGAGGCAACAACATCATGGCACAAGGCATCGGTTCCCGAGGCGTCCCTGAGAAAACCGATATATGCCAAGGCCGGGAGATGACTTGAACGGCGACCCTCAAAACACTACGTCATTGAATCATCTTAAACAAAGGGATATTAGGCTTTGAAATGGAGAAGAGGGGTTGAACGGCAGGGTTGCACAGGGCTGCCGTTCAAGTCCCTCAACATCCAAACAGGGAGCAGTGAAGCCTTAAAGGAGAGGTGAATGGCAGGGTTGCACAGGGCTGCCGTTCACGGCCCTCAACACCTTAAACACGAAGCTGTAAAGGTTATATTGGAAAAAAAAACATATGCCCCTAGGAAATAAGGATAATTAGTGGGCAAACCGTGGAGAAGAAGGTTGAACGGCAGGGTTGCACAGGCCTGCCGTTCAGAGCTTCAACATCCACAAAAGAGGGAAACGAAATGGGATTTCAGTGACATCCCTGTGCAAAAACAATGCGCTATAAAAGAAATATTTAAGGGGTTTGGAACAACAACTTGGCTACGAACAAATGAAAGGAAATTATCCAATTAAAAAAAAAAACATCTGATGCAACTCACATAGAAATTGCAAGAGCTCAGTGCCAGGGTATATAAAAAACACCATGGTGGGCTACTGTTTTGGAGCCTCTTAGGATTTAACATCGACATGGATCAAATCACAAAGAAAGAGAGGGCATCCCCTAATATAAATTTTGAATTGATCGAAACAGCACATATGGATAAATGTTGTACGCCCAACTAACACCAGACAGAGCATAGGATGGCCTTTAGTCTAGTATTAGGAGGGGATTCCAAGTTTTAATCAGTTCCTCTGTGAGCGATACTGGTACCAAATTACACAGTTCGTCCTCACAAGGGAAAGGGGGTATTCATCCTTCCATTCATCACATAGACAACAATAAAAGAAGAGCAGGGGAAATTAAACGCATCATCCCAGCAGAAACGAAATCTAAACAGAACAACACACATATGAAAGACTGCGTAATTTAATCTTTTACAACAATGAGAAGGCCGGCTCTAATCTCCAGATTACATATCAAAAGACACAAGAAAATAAAAATGGGAAGAATCTCTGGGAAAGGAAAGAACAACGAAAGTAAAGAAAGAAGAAACAGGCTCTCTTCTCACCCTTACTCCCACTTATCCCCCCTTCTTTAAGAAACCCCACAGCAATCGCCTTCCTATTCTTTCGATTCTTCCTCCCGCTCGCCAAGGGAGAACCCAGAGCCGCCAAAAGCTTTTTTTTCCCTCTCCTCAGCCGCTGGCTCCGTCTACCGTGCCCTCTCCCTTCTCCTGGCTTTTTTTGCTTCCCAATGTGATGGCCTCTTCTTCTCCCTTACCTCCGATCCCTCAAAGCATGGGAAAAGTGGTGCTTTTAAAGGCCCACTTTTTGAGGGCTGAGGTGGCAACAGCCCCAACCCAGAATAGCCATGCTCCCCTTGGTATTTACCATACATGCCCTCTGTCTATTGCGGCTAAGCAAATTGTTGACACTGGTTCTTGGGCCACCGGCCCATGCACAGCCCAAAGCTCATAAAACGGTGCAGACAGAGTGTTTCTTTCTACTTGAGGACTCTACTAGCCTTTCCATATTGATCTCATGGGCCATAAGGGATCCGATGAGCTTTTCTAAGGACATTCTTTTTAGATCATTAGCTTCTTCAATGGCTGTTACTTTTGGGGTCCATGAGGATGGCAAAGATCTAAGAATCTTTCTGACCATATCTCCCATCTCATAGGTCTTTCCTAGACCAGCTAGTCCATTTGTGATGCCAGTGAACCAACTAAACATTTGAGTTATGGATTCACATGATTGCATCTGAAATCTCTCATACTGAGTGACAAGAATGTCGATTCTTGTTTCCTTTACCTTGTCTATGCCTTCATATGTGATCCTGAGCTTTTCCCACATTTGCATTGAGGATTTGCAGGCTGAAACTTTGTTGAACTCCTTCTTACTTAGAGCACAGCATAAGATGCTCTTTGCTTTGCAATTCAAGGAGATCTTCTTTCTGTCATCATCTGTCCATTGAGTTTTCTCATTTGTGACCAGGAGATCACCTTCTTCTATTATGGACCAAATTTGATAGTCGTGGCCTTGCAGAAAATACTCCATTCTGGTTTTCCAATATGTGTAATCTTCTCCATCGAACAATGGTGGTCGGTTGACAGACTGACCTTCGTTGTGACTTTGGGCTGCTATGGATCTTTACTCTTCAGATCGTTGGATCTTTTCTTTGTTTAAGAGACTCGCTCTGATACCACTTGTTGCCCAGTTGACGAGCCCAGAGGGGAGGTGAATGGGTCTTTTGAAAAGATAATCTAGAAGATACTTGTAACTAAAAACATTCACACAAACATTCTTCGAAGGAGATTAGTGACTGTTAGTTTAAATATCAAACACACAAAGAAGACAATCACACAACACAAGGATTATCCTGGTTCGAACCTCCTTTCCTTAGGAGTCCTACGTCCAGTCCTTGAGCAACAACTCAGGATTTCACTAACTAGGGTACAGTCCCCCTAAGGACGCAACAACACCCAGCTCAGCTGGTCTTCCTTCACACCCGAAGGGAACAACAACACCCTGGATACCCCACCAGGTCTTCCTTCACAACCGAAGGGAAACAACACCCTGGATGACACCAGGTCTTCCTTCACACCCGAAGGGAAAAACTCTTCAAAGATAATTGAATGAAATTCAAGCCCCTAGATCAAGCTTTTAACAAGACAAGATCTGAAGCAACTAGCACTGAGAGCAAAGAATCTAAGCTAAGCACACTCTCAGAACTACACAAGCTCTCTCAAGATTTTCACTACAGAGAGGAGAGCAAAGAGCAACACAAGAAGGAATGAAGTTCTTGGCTCTAGGAATTCTGTCAGAAGATTTGAATTGCTTGAACGAGTGTTCTCTGCTTCATTGATGTTGTTCATCTCTTCTGTCTTGAATTTATATCTTCTTTTGAAATCCGGCCGTTGAAGTAACCGTTGTCTCTTAGATTGGTAGACGTTAGACTGCTTGACATTTGGAAGCTTCAACAATCTTTTATCCATTTGAGCACGCAAAGAGATAATATCTTCTGGCGTCAGTATGGTCTAACGTTGTATGACAGAACATCTTTAGGACCCTGCATGAATTAAATGCTAGAAAACTAGACAGCTAGGCTGTCTCTTGTTGTCAGTAAACGTTGACATGAGTTTTTCACCAAAATAGCAATACCAAATAGTTTATTCTAAAAGATGTTGACAGAGTATGCACGATAATGAAAAGATACCATCTGTATGCATGCAGAGATACGTTCTGTCTTCATTAAATGCACAGCAGTCAGATAAGAGAAGACTTTGACTATTCAACGCTTCAAGAGATAAGATAATCATCAAGTCGTTATAAGCCATAAAGTCGTTGTCTATATGACTTATGAAATCGTTATGAATACTGAGGAAATCGTTATAAAAAGCAACTCGTTGTATTTATAAAAGAAATCGTTATAGTCACTTAACAAATCGTTATGAGCTTTAAAGAAATCGTTGTGCGAAGCAAATCATTATGAGCGCTAAAGAAATCGTTGTGCGAAGCAAATCGTTATGAGCGCTAAAGAGATCGTAGCGCGAAGCAAATCGTTATGAGCGCTAAAGAAATCGTTGCGATGAAGCAAATAGTTATGAGTGCTAAAGAGATAGTTATAATTACTTATAGAATCGTTACGGCGAGCAAGTCATTGAGAGTTCTAAAGAAATCGTTATAATTACTTATAGAATCGTTACGGCGGGCAAGTCGTTGCGAGTTCTAAATAAATCGTAATGATTACTTATAGAATCGTTACGGCGAGCAAGTCGTTACGCTTTCTAAAGAAATCGTTGCGATGACTTATAGAATCGTTATGACAGGCAAGTCGTTACGCTTTCTAAAGAAATCGTTGTGATGACTTATAGAATCATTATGACAGGCAAGTCATTACGCTTTCTAAAGAAATCATTGCAATGACTTATAGAATCGTTATGACAGGCAAGTCGTTACGCTTTCTAAAGAAATCGTTGCAATGACTTATAGAATCGTTATGACAGGCAAGTCGTTACGCTTTCTAAAGAAATCATTGCAATGACTTATAGAATCGTTATGACAGGCAAGTCGTTACGCTTTCTAAAGAAATCGTTGCAATGACTTATAGAATCGTTATGACAGGCAAGTCGTTACGCTTTCTAAAGAAATCGTTGCAATGATTTATAGAATCGTTATGAGGCAAGTCGTTACGGTTTCTAAAGAAATTGTTGCAATGATTTATAGAATCGTTATGACCTTCAACAGAAATCGATATGGACTCTGAGAAATATCATGTTGAAAAGATTAAGGCTTCAGAGAAGTAATGCATACCTTTATTGGCTTGTTTGACCTTGGTATGTTTCTTGTACTTAAGACTTATGAAATATTCATTAGATATTATTGATAAAATCTAGTTTAGTTTTGTTAATCACCAAAATATATATGTAATTAATTAAAATTACATGGGGACAGAATGATCATCATCAACCTCTTAGCTGGACCCTAAAGGAGCACTTCATTCAGGGACCCCTCCAACCGGGAACTCGGGAACCCATGATAGAGGAGTTGTCCGACTCCGAGAGCGAAGAGGAAGAGGAGGAAGCGTCCGAAATTGAGGAAGTCTGTGAGGACTTCAGCCTTCGTTCGCTCTTTGGTTCTAACTCTCCATCTCCCTCCTCATCACCTCCATCCCCTTCTTCTCTTTCACAATCTCCCGCTACTGAGGTGTGCTCGACACCCGACTGTCCTTTCCCCATTCCTCGCCTGGCCAGTCGAGGCGACTTTGAGTCAACAACTCATGGTTTTAAGCCTTGACTCCCAAAAAAAAATGCCAATTTTGAAAGGTGGGAATGCGAGGTCTTCGTCGAGGACCCTTCCTCTTTGGAGCCTCTTTTGCTCGGCCAGGGGCCGACGCTTTCCAGCCTGAACTCCCATTATCGCCCCCCTAGGGGCACTTCCCATGTACATAATTTTGTACATAGTCCTGTACATAGTGGTCTAGATTCTAGTTTGGAGTCAAGTCTAGAGTCGGGTCTAAGTTTAGAAGAGTCTAGTCCCTCTCAGCCATGTGTTCGCAAAGAGAAGGGTAGGCAAGTTCCTGCCCATTATGTCTTGGCCTTGGCTGAGAGGTGTCTTAAGTTGAGTCAAGTCCCAGAGTTTCTTGAGGAGCCTGCCCTTGTAGAGGCTGATTTTGAAGAAGGTGACTCTGTAGATGACGGTTTAGGAGTCTATTTGCTAGATTTTGATGAGAAAGTCGAGTCGGGAGATCTTGGGTCAGAAGAAGAGGACCAGTGAGCTCCGATGTGGATGGCACAAAGAGGTTCGACGAGCCGACCATGGCTATGGATGAGCCAACCAAAGAGAACAACCTTGGCACCGAAGAATCCCCGAAGGTCGTTTTGATTAGTGCCAACTTGAGTGTAGAAGAAGAAGAAGCTATTTTAGCTATCCTCCAAGAATTTTCCGATGGTTTTGCTTGGTCCTACGAAGACATGCCAGGGCTCGACACCTCTTTGGTCGAGCACTGGTTGGTCTTAAAAGCCAACGCAAAGGCTGTCAAACAAAAGCTGAGGAGGCTACACCCTAAGCTCGCACTCAAGATCAAAGAGAAGGTTGACAAATTGCACAAGGCCAAGTTCATTAGGGTGGTCCTTTATCCACAGTGGGTAGCTAATATCGTCCCAGTAATGAAGAAGGACGGTAAGGTTAGGATTTGCATAGATTTCCTTGACCTTAATCGTGCTTGCCCAAAGGACGATTTTCCTCTTACCCACATAGATGTCCTAGTGGACAATACTACCGGCTTTGAGATGTTGTCATTCATAGATGGTTTCTCTGGGTATAACCAGATCCGTCTAGCGGAGGAAGACCAGGAGAAAACTTCTTTCACAACGCCTTGGGGGACCTATTGTTATATTGTGATGCCCTTCGGATTAAAGAATGTGGGTGCAACCTATCAAAGGGCAATGATGGCAATCTTTCACGACATGATGCATGTGCACATGGAAGTCTATGTCGATGATGTCTTGGTTAAGTCTAGGACTCGACATGGCCATGCTGAGGTCCTCTGGGCAGTTCTCTAACGGTCTAGAGAACATAAGCTCAAGATGAACCTCAAGAAGTGTGTCTTTGAAGTGTCCTCAGGAAAGTTGCTTGGGTTCATAGTTAGCAAGCGGGGAATCAAGATTGACCCCAACAAGGCCAAAGCAATAATCGACATGCCTCCCCCTAGGAATATTAGAGAAGTTAGAGGTCTAATTGGCATACTTCAATTCATTAGGAGATTTATCTCCCAGCATTCAATCCGTTGCAAGCCCTTCTATGAGATGCTTAGAGGGGAGGCTAAATTTGATTGGAACGGTAAATGTCAAAAGGCCTTTGAAGAATTAAAGAGTTATTTGTTCAATCCCCCTGTTCTCGCTCCTCTGGTCCCAGGTCAGCCTTTATTGCTCTATATGTCAACCACTAAAGACTCAACTGGAGCAGTTTTGGCCCAATATGATGACGAGAAGAAGGAGAGAGCAGTGTACTACTTATCAAAGTTGTTCAACGAAGCTGAGAAAAAGTACACTGCCATGGAAAGAACATGTGCGGTCGTCGTCTAGGTTGCCCAAAAGTTGACGCATTATTTCCTAGCTCATGAGGTGAAGCTTCTGGCGTGTATGGACCCAATTCGGTACTTGCTTAAGAAGCCCGTCCTGACTGAGCAATTGATAAGGTGGCAAAGTTTCCACAACCAATTTGATATCACCTACGTCACCCAAAAGTCAATCAAGGGGCATACTATTGCCGAGCATTTAGCCCACCATCCCTTGCCTTCATACTCTCCTGTCGATGAAAAATTTCCGGATGAAGAGTTAGGAGCCATTATTGATGGTGAACCTTCCTGGATACTTTATTTCGACGGAGCTCTCAATTCCAAAGGGTGTGGAATAGGGGAAGTCCTCCTCTCACCGGAAGGGGTAGTCATTCCGCACGCCTATCAATTAACTTTCTCCGCCACAAATAATGTGGCCGAGTATGAGGCACTCCTAGTTCGGCTAAAAATGGCATTTCTGCTCGGAGTCAAGAAGTTCAGGATTATTGGAGATTCGCAGTTGATACTCCGGCAGTCTCTCAGCAAGTACCAGACACGGGATCCCAAGTTGAAACCATACCAGGATTTAGTTTGTAAGGTAATCCGGCAGTTTATGAAGCTTACTCTAGTCCGTACTCCTAGAGCTCAAAATATTCTGGCAGATGCACACACCTCCCTGGCTTCTTCCATCCCTATCCCGCTAGGAAGGTCCTCCAAAACCGTCTCTGTCCAAAGGTTGAAAGTCCCTTCTCATGTTGATTCTTGGTTCTCTCAACTCAAGTCTCCCTCCCTTCGAGTCCATGCACTCTCAAAAGAGCTATAAATCGACCTCGATGATGGCCATCCTTGGTACTTTGGCATCGAGAACTTTTTCAAAGATGGATCCTTCCCCGATTATGCCACCTCTGCTGACAGACGGGCCATTCGCCATGTCTCGGAGCGTTACAAGATCATAGGTGGCATTCTTTACAAGAAATCTCTCAGTGGGGTTTATCTTCGTTGCCTTGACGAGATTGAATCTCAAAATATCATTGAAGCCGCTCACTCTAGCGAATGTGGTGGCCATGTCAATGGTAGAGCAATTGCCCAAAAATTGCTAAGACACTATTACTGGCCTACCATGGAAGAAGATTGTCGTCACTTCGTCCATCACTGTGCTAAATGCCAATTACACGGTGACAAAATTCATGCTCCTTCCTCTTCTCTTCACCCCCTCATTGCTCCATGGCCTTTCGCCATGTGGGCATTCGACGTGGTCGGTCCTCTCGCGGATAAAACCGGAGAGATCCGTAAGAAGTCCTTCATTTTGACCGCCACGGAATACTTCACAAAGTGGGCTGAAGCGAAAGCGTTCATAGAGGTCAAAGCTTCAAATGTTGTCAAGTTCATCAAGCGCAACATTCTTGCAAGATTTGGCGTGCCTCGGGACATCGTCACCGACAATGGACCACAATTCACTTCACAGGAGCTTCGCAACATGTGTGGTAAATATGGTATTAACTTGCATCATTCATCCTCATATTATCCACAAGGTAATGGACAAGCGTAAGCTACTAATAAAACTCTCATCAAAATCATAAAGAAAACATGCAAATCTTATAACAATGCTGACTGGCCAGACCGCTTAGTTGAAGCTCTTTAGGCTTACCGCATCTCGGTCCGAACTCCTACGGGGCAAACCTGTAACGTCGCGTGTTTTTCGGATCTTTGTGGATCCTCGGCTTGGTGTTTGGGGTGGTCACATTTTGACCAGTGCGACTTGTGTTGCGTGTTTCTTATTGGATCGTTACCAGGGTTGGTTATGGATCTGTGTTGGTGTTCAGTGCGCTGGACATCAACAGTGGGTTGGCGTCCAGGAGTGTGACGTCTGTTGTGTGTTGGCAGCATTGGTGTGGTTGTTAACATGTTCTTGGCGTCCATCGATGTGGACGTCTATTGTTGAACTTGGCGGCGAGCAATGTGGACGCCTAGTTGGGGCGGTTTGGTTAGCGGCGCAGATGTTGACGTTAACCTGAAGCGCCTGTGTTTTTAGGGCTGACCCGAGCCTTGTTCTTTCCCTACTCTCTCCTCTCCACTTCTCCCACCTTCACCCTTAAGCCTCTTCACGAGTTCCGACAGCTGACGGGAGCACGTGGGAAGGCCGTGATGCGCGTGGTAGCAGCAGATCAGACGGGGAATGACGAATTAGAGCACGGTGTTCGCGGGACGTTCCTCGAGTTTCGGCGTGATTCAAGGTTCTTTGGAGGTTTACTAGCGTTTCAGAGGTAGGGACTGGACCCGTTGATCTTCCTTGGTTGATTTTTCATGCTTTCTTAGCATAAATCAGATATTAATTGAGTTTTTGGGAAATGGGGTTTTCATGACGGGAAATTGGGTGGTTTGATTGATCCAAGTGTTGGATCTTGTTTCTCCGGTTTAATTATAGTATGTAGATGTATGGAGAAGTGTCTCCCTTTGTTTTCTTATCGGTTGTGGGGCTAAGTTGCCCATATGATTGGCCTTGGGCGGGTTTGGGTGTTCTGTATGTGCTGGGTATTGAAGATCTTGGCGTCAATATCGATTGACGCCAGATTCTACGGTTGGAGATTAACGGCCAGATGGCTAGCCGTTAATATCGAGTTCATTTAATATTGACGGCAGGGGATATTGCCGTTTATATCTGGTGGACGGCAATCGATGTTGCCGCCAACTTGTGCATGTATCTATGCAGCATGTTTTACGTAGCTTTTCTGATTATGAATATTATGTGGTTGTGTGTGCATGGCAATGACAGGTGGGAGCCATTGCACGTGTTATGCTCATGGAGCGTATTGCTCTTTAAGTGGGCATGTCTTATGTGGTTAATAAGTGATGTACGTAATCGGCTTGGTATTTACGTAGTATGTGTGGTGTGTTGGCACCTGTAGCACTCTTGGAGTGTGTTGTCCATGTATTGGTCATGTGGTTTAAGTGAATGACGTGTGGTACACCTGGTTGGTGTACTATACACGTGATGTTTATGTGGTTTTGATGTCATGCATGTGGTTTGTGGGTGCGTGGCACATTGTGCGTTATTGTGCTAATTATATATTAATTATTATGACTAGTCTGTGGTGTTGTGGCAATGAGGTTCACGTCTGAACCTAGCCCTGACTCTTTAGAATCTTTTATAAATTATCCTAGATAGATAATCAGTAAAGTATAAGTGTGATTATCGTGATCTGTGTTTAATGTGACTCCTATTGTCACAAGGTGTTTAATGATAGGCCAAATATGATTGGCTATCGTGGTTTACATGTGTGTTAGTGTGAGTTAGCTTGTAGGTCACAAGGTGACCGATGACAGGCTGTGGTGTTATTATTAATATAGTTTATGTGTGTGATTATGCAGGTTAGCTTGTAAGTCACGGGGTGACTGGATAAGCTATTCCTAATATGTATACCGTGATTGGTAATAGAAAATGTTTGTGTATATGTCGTGGTTTGTGCTAGCCGAGTGTGGTGGTCCGGCGCCTATTCCGGAATGCCTCTCTAGTCGGGTACCCCAGGTTCTTTGTGAGCCAGGCACGTGTGTTTGTTGTGCTTGGGGTTTTGTCCCGGTACAGTGTGGTACCGTTGAGGTCTGTGTCGTCTTCCTGGACACCCTCACTCCTGTGTTTGAGTTGTACGTCCGGCTGAGGGAAAAACGACAGTAGGGCAGCGGCTTGTGTGTTTGTGGGTGTGCAGTCGCTTATAGCGCGCTCGTAGTTGGGGGTACGGACACCAGTAGTCGACACTGGTCCCCAGCTAGTCCTGTTTTCCAGTGCCTCACTTTAGGGTGCTCCGGCCAGAGACCTTAGAGGTGCCAGGCATGGGCCTGCAGCTGTGTGTCTACAGGTGTGGTGTTGGTTGGTCTCCACAGTTGTTTGACTTGTTCTCGTGGAGCGGCAGTTGGACCTTTCGTGTTGCGTTGTCCGGGTTGGATACTGGCCTAATCAGCCAGTAGTCCATTCCTGTGTGGTGGCGTCGTTCCTTTCTGACTCGTGCTTTGCCACTAGTTGTGGTTTGTGAGTTTGTGACTCGTAGTCGAGGTTTAACCCGTTTCAGATGTGCCCTGGTGTTGGCACAGTTGTAATTGTTGTTTGTGAGCGGAGACTCACAGATTGTGTTTACTTTGTGTGGAGTGCCCGTCGTTGGCACATATGTTGAGGTTTTATTGTGGTTGAGTGCCTTGTGTGGCACTAGTGTGTTTACTGCTGTGTAGTGGTACCTCGTGGTGGTAGGTACCTATACCCTTTGAGAGTACCGATTTCTCGTGATACATTGTGTATTAGCCTTTTTAGGTAATTGAGGTGGAGCTGTGCTCCGTGAAGGTCGAATGGTGAGACCTTCCACTTGTTGTGCTTTACCCTTCCTCGGGTAAGCCTCCGTATGTGGATTTTGTGTGTAAAGGATTGGCCATCGTAGCCAACCCTGTCATTCTGTGTGTGGCTTTTGACGTATTGTTGTTTAGGGTATAATGGACCAGCTCTTGGTTTGTAGTCCAATTACCCTTGTGTTAAAGGTTGCCCGTGAAGCTAATAGCTTAGGCAGTGGTGCGCCTGTACAGCTTATGGCTTAGGCAACTAGTTGTTGTTGTGGTTCGCCTGTGGAGCTTGTGGCCTAGGCAGAGGTATGCCTGTATGGTCTGTAGCTTAGGCGACTAGTTGTTATTGTAGTGCCTATGAAGCTATGGCTTAGGCGCTGCTATTGTTGAGCGGACTAGCAGTGTTATACTAGTCCTGTAATTCCTTGTTCCTTCCGAGGACTTGTTGTTTATTGTTATATTTAAGTTTAGTTATTATCTACTGTGAATGTTGTGAGCATGAAAGGGTTTGGCTATATGTGTGGCCAGTGAGACCCTTTAAGGTTAAGGACTCTTATGTTTAGTTGTTGTGGTTCTTTGGGGGCCTCCCTACTGAGCCTGTGACTCGTTGAGGCTCACTCCCCTACAGTTCTTTTCAGGGCTTGCCCTGTGTTTTGCTTGCAGCGGCGTTGTGTCAGACTTGTACCACCAGCAGTAGTGTAGTAGTTAGTGTATGTGTGAGCTTGTGCTCCCTCGGGGTATGCCCCAGGTAGTTGTACTTTTAATTGGACATGTAATAATGTAATGGGACATTTGTAAATTGATATATGCAGGTATGAGCACATGTTCTTTCTTGTGTCTTATACAGTTGTGGTTTGTCTTTTATACTCTTACTGGACACGAGTGTGAGATATCCCTTGCGAGACTTCAGTCCGTTCACGGGAGGCGGATCTGGATATGGAGCCTTATTGGGCATAAATACCCTGGTCCGTCACAATTGGTATCAGAGCAATGTCCAGTTAGAATATGAAAAGACATTGAAAGTACAATGTCCCAATACATGGTTTAATGTCCACTGCTGGTAGTAAGTCTGCGGTTTTATGTGATATAAAGTAGTTTTTACGTGAGTTTTTGGCACGTAAACCGTGTGTTTCTGTTTGTTAAATTGGCAGTTGTTAGCAGTTGTTGGAAGTTGATGTGATTGGAAGTGGTATAATTTTTGTAATTATACCAACGTACTGGTTTGTGATAGAACAGATTAGTTGTTGAGGATTTGCAGTTAAAGAAATTGAAGAGATTAATAAGCTTGGATATGGAATCCAGCAAGTAAGAATACAGAGTTAGCAAAGACAGGTATATGGTAACAAGGTAATGAGGAGCAGGTCAGTATGTGTGTTAGAAATGATTAAATGTGCAGAATATAGTTGAGAACCTCAGCAGAGGTATTATGGCATCAGAGATCTGAGTCAGATGATATCAAGAAACAGTGTGGATGAGAATATGATTAATATTATGAAGAGTCTGGCATAATTAAGTAAGGCAGATCAGCTTTAAAAGAAGTACTAGTACATAAAAGAGCAGTGATTTATGGCAGATAGATTAAGTATGCCTGAGATTAAAAATTTGAGAAAAGTGTTGTTTTGAATGATGATGATAACAGAAAATGTGATATGAGGATTTGTATAAATATGCATGGAAAGGATCAGTTGAGTAAAGAAAGAGAGAAAAGAAGAATTTGTGTGCAATGAGATTTCCTGAGAATTGCACAAGAGGAATATTTATTTAGTTGATGAATGGTAGATTATGAGGAATTTTTCAGAAAGAGTATTTAATGGAATAAGAGAAGCAGACATAGCAAGTTGTTATATCTAAAAGAAATTGGTATTTAAATTTGAGTTTTTGTGGTATTTTAAAGAAAGATATGAATGGTACAGTAAGATTAGTCAGGCAGAAGAATAAATAAGAGAAGTATTTTGCGATATTATCAAAATGACTGGCAGTTTATATAAAGAAAAGATGTGGATCAGAGAAAGGAAGAATTTAGCAAATGATGAAGTGAATAAAATCAGATGAGTCAAGAAATGTCAGTCAGAGTTTGCATATTAATGCAAAGAAATGATTCAATGAAGCAGAAATGGATTGTTATTAAGATATTCCAGAGTTTGATGCAGGAGCAAGAATGGACCGATTAAAGAATATTTGGAAAGGTTATACAATAAAATTATGAGATTAGCCAGAGAATGTCAGTAAAGCAAGAAAGATATATGAAGAGCACAATATGTCAATAGCGGTTTAGCAGATCAAAAATTGTACTGATATTTTCAGCCCGAATTAATTGAATAAGATGATTTGAAAAGCAGTTAAAGTTAGAAATGAATGTAGTCAAAGTCAGAAGAAAATGATTGAAAGCAATAATAAGAACAGAAATTGTGGAATATTTTGCAAAAGTGTTTAGTGTGATCAGAGTAGCGTAGCGGAAGCGGAAGCAAGAAAGATTTAACAATCTGTGAATATTGTTTGAGATTTGCTTGAATAATGAGAAAGTGTAAAGTTTTGCGCAGTGGAATAAAGGAACAGAGTTTATTATGGTTTTTAATTAGAGATGACTTAAAGTGGTATGAGTAGAATAATATGAAAGAGCAGAAAATTCAAAGATGGTGATTAGTTTTCTTTGAAGAGATATCAGTTGTGAATGTAATATAGAAGAGGCAGAATAACAGTTGAAAGTGATAAATAGAGAAAGAAAATGGCACCGGAAAATTCAAGAATTTGGAAGGATTATGGTATGAAAGAGTATCACAGTGTAAGATATTTGAGAAAGGTCAAGCGGTCTCGAAAGAAATGTTGCAAACACAGCCGGAAAATTGTGGAAACAGGTTCAGTCCAAGGAGATAAAGTGCCACTGGCAAGGTAGAATCGCCTACAATTGAAAGTAAGAAAAAGCCAATGTAGAGAAAGAGTATCCTTCTTGTTCTGTATGCGATTTTGTTCTTTTTAGGTGTTAATCCGGTGTGCCGTGGTTTATGTTGAATGTCGAGGACGACATTTCTTTTAAGGTGATAATAATGTAACGTTGTGCGTTTTTCGGATCTTTGTGGATCCTCGGCTTGGTGTTTGGGGTGGTCACGTTTTGACCAGTGCGACTTGTGTTGCGTGTTTCTTATTGGATCGTTACCAGGGTTGGTTATGGATCTGTGTTGGTGTTCAATGCACTGGACATCAACAGTGGGTTGGCGTCCAGGAGTGTGACGTCTGTTGTGTGTTGGCGGCATTGGTGTGGCCGTTAACATGTTCTTGGCGTCCATCGATGTGGACGTCTATTGTTGAACTTGGCGGCGAGCAATGTGAACGCCTAGTTGGGGCGGTTTGGTTAGCAGCGCAGATGTTGACGTTAACCTGAAGCGCCTGTGTTTTTAGGGCTGACCCGAGCCTTGTTCTTTCCCCACTCTCTCCTCTCCACTTCGCCCACTTTCACCCTTAAGCCTCTTCACGAATTCCGGTAGCTGACAGGAGCACGTGGGAAGGCCGTGATGCGCGTGGTAGCAGCAGATCAGACGGGGAATGACGAATTGGAGCGCGGTGTTCGCGGGACGTTCCTCGGGTTTCGGCGTGATTCGAGGTTCTTTGGAGGTTTACTAGCATTTCTGAGGTAGGGACTGGACCCGTTGATCTTCCTTGGTTGATTTGTCATGCTTTCTTAGCATAAATCGGATATTAATTGAGTTTTTGGGAAATGGGGTTTTCATGCCGGGAAATTGGGTGGTTTGATTGATCCAAGTGTTGGATCTTGTTTCTCCGGTTTAATTATAGTATGTAGATGTATGGAGAAGTGTCTCCCCTTGTTTTCTTATCGGTTGTGGGGCTAAGTTGCCCATATGACTGGCCTTGGGCCGGTTTGGGTGTTCTGTATGCGCTGGGTATTGAAGATCTTGGCGTCAATATCGATTGACGCCAGATTCTTCGGTTGGAGATTAACGGCCAGATGGCTAGCCGTTAATATCGAGTTCATTTAATATTGACGGCAGGGGATATTGCCGTTTATATCTGGTGGACGGCAATCGATGTTGCCGCCAACTTGTGCATGTATCTATGCAGCATGTTTTACGTAGCTTTTCTGATTATGAATATTATGTGGTTGTGTGTGCATGGCAATGACAGGTGGGAGCCATTGCACGTGTTATGCTCATGGAGCGTATTGCTCTTTAAGTGGGCATGTCTTATGTGGTTAATAAGTGATGTACGTAATCGGCTTGGTATTTACGTAGTATGTGTGGTGTGTTGGCACCTGTAGCACTCTTGGAGTGTGTTGTCCATGTATTGGACATGTGGTTTAAGTGAATGACGTGTGGTACACCTGGCTGGTGTACTATACACGTGATGTTTATGTGGTTTTGATGTCATGCATGTGGTTTGTGGGTGCATGGCACATTGTGCGTTATTGTGTTAATTATATATTAATTATTATGATTAGTCTGTGGTGTTGTGGCGATGAGGTTCACGTCTGAACCTAGCCCTGACTCTTTAGAATCTTTTATAAATTATCCTAGATAGATAATCAGTAAAGTATAAGTGTGATTATCGTGATCTGTGTTTAATGTGACTCCTATTGTCACATGGTGTTTAATGATAGGCCAAATATGATTGGCTATCGTGGTTTACATGTGTGTTAGTGTGAGTTAGCTTGTAGGTCACAAGGTGACCGATGACAGGTTGTGGTGTTATTATTAATATAGTTTATGTGTGTGATTATGCAGGTTAGCTTGTAAGTCACGGGGTGACTGGATAAGTTATTCCTAATATGTATATCGTGATTGGTAATAGAAAATGTTTGTGTATATTTCGTGGTTTGTGCTAGCCGAGTGTGGTGGTCCGGCGCCTATTCCGGAATGCCTCTCTAGTCGGGTACCCCAGGTTCTTTGTGAGCCAGGCACGTGTGTTTGTTGTGCTCGGGGTTTTGTCCCGGTACAGTGTGGTACCGTTGAGGTCTGTGTCGTCTTCCTGGACACCCTCACTCCTGTGTTTGAGTTGTACGTCCGGCTGAGGGAAAGACGACAGTAGGGCAGCGGCTTGTGTGTTTGTGGGTGTGCAGTCGCTTGTAGCGCGCTCGTAGTTGGGGGTACGGACACCAGTAGTCGACACTGGTCCCCAGCTAGTCCTGTTTTCCAGTGCCTCACTTTAGGGTGCTCCGGCCAGAGACCTTAGAGGTGCCAGGCATGGGCCTGCAGCTGTGTGTCTGCAGGTGTGGTGTTGGTTGGTCTCCACAGTTGTTTGACTTGTTCTCGTGGAGCGGCAGTTGGACCTTTCGTCCGTGACTACGAGGCTGAGAGGTTGTTCTTGTGTTGCGTTGTCTGGGTTGGATACTGGCCTGATCAGCCGGTAGTCCGTTCCCGTGTGGTGGCGTCGTTCCTTTCTGACTCGTGCTTTGCCACTAGTTGTGGTTTGTGAGTTTGTGACTCGTAGTCGAGGTTTAACCCGTTTGAGATGTGCCCTGGTGTTGGCACAGTTGTAATTGTGGTTTGTGAGTGGAGACTCACAGATTGTGTTTACTTTGTGTGGAGTGCCCGTCGTTGGCACATATGTTGAGGTTTTTCTGTGGTTGAGTGCCTTGTGTGGCACTAGTGTGTTTACCGCTGTGTAGTGGTACCTCGTGGTGGTAGGTACCTATACCCTTTGAGAGTACCGGTTTCTCGTGAAACATTGTGTATTAGCCTTTTTAGGTAATTGAGGTGGAGCTGTGCTCCGTGAAGGTCGAATGGTGAGACCTTCCACTTGTTGTGCTTTACCCTTCCTCGGGTAAGCCTCCGTATGTGGATTTCATGTGTAAAGGATTGGCCATCGTAGCCAGCCCTGTCATCTATGTGTGGCTTTTGACGTATTATGGTTTAGGGTATAATGGACCAGCTCTTGGTTTGTAGTCCAATTACCCTTGTGTTAAAGGTTGCCCGTGAAGCTAATAGCTTAGGCAGTGGTGCGCCTGTACAGCTTATGGCTTAGGCAACTAGTTGTTGTTGTGGTTCGCCTGTGGAGCTTGTGGCCTAGGCAGAGGTATGCATGTATGGTCTATAGCTTAGGCGACTAGTTGTTATTGTAGTGCCTATGAGGCTATGGCTTAGGCGCTGCTGTTGTTGAGCGGACTAGCAGTGTTATACTAGTCCTGTAATTCCTTGTTCCTTCCGAGGACTTGTTGTTTATTGTTATATTTATGTTCAGCTATTATCTACTGTGAATGTTGTGAGCATGAAATGGTTTGGCTATATGTGTGTCCAGTGAGACCCTTTAAGGTTAAGGACTCTTATGTTTAGTTGTTGTGGTTCTTTGGGGGCCTCCCTACTGAGCCTGTGACTCGTTGAGGCTCACTCCCCTACAGTTCTTTTCAGGGCTTGTCGTGTGTTTGGCTTGCAGCAGCGTTGTGTCAGACTTGTACCACCAGCAGTAGTGTAGTAGTTAGTGTATGTGTGAGCTTGTGCTCCCTCGGGGTATGTCCCAGGTAGTTGTACTTTTAATTGGACATGTAATAATGTAATGGGACATTTGTAAATTGATATATGCAGGTATGAGCACATGTTCTTTCTTGTGTCTTATACAGTTGTGGTTTGTCTTTTATACTCTTACTGGACACGAGTGTGAGATATCCCTTGCGAGACTTCGGTCCGTTCGCGGGAGGTGGATCTGGATATGGAGCCTTATTGGGCATAAATACCCCGGTCCGTCACAAAACCCCTTATGCTTTCACATATGGATCAGATGCGATACTCCCATATGAGATCTTTGTCCCTTCACTTTCAGTTCAATTGGATTCCGAACTTGACCCCGGTCAACGTCGGAAAGCTTTACTAGCACAACTTGAACTCTTAGACGAAAGGCGAATGATAGCGGCCGACCATGCGCAAGTTTATCGCCAAAGAATTGCACGTTTTTACGCCAAAAGAGTGCTTGAGAGAAATTTTGAAGTGGGTGAAATGGTCCTAAAGCATAAAATCATTAAGGCAGCAGATCCCAGGAGCAAATTGCAAGAAAATTGGGAGAGTTTGTTCATTGTCAAAGAGGTATATTCGGGGAACGCTTATATGTTAGTGGACATCGAGGGAGTTGAGTTGTCACATCATTGGAATGTAGTCTACCTCAAGAAGTTCTACTCTTAGTCAGTCTGTCTGTCTGTCATTCATCACTTATCAATGTTGTGGGTTTGAGACTCTACTTTTCCATGTGATCATTAGTGAGGTAGGTAGGGTCTATTCACACACCACATGATGTTGGAGCACTATCCTTTAGCTGGAAAATCATAAGTACACTTGGACGGTCTAATTTGGTCAATAAAACCCTATTCTCTTCTTATTCAGTCAAGTCTGGAAAAGGGGCAAACCATGAGTAGGGGACCACCCACTCTCACTTAAGAGACAAGGTCACCATAAACAGGGGCAATCAACAAAATGCAAAAGGGTAAAATGATAAATCAAGCCTAAAAGGGGCAAAGAAAAGCCAAGAAGGTCAAAAAAAGGGTAGCAAAAAATACGTACCCAGAAAAAGGCTGACCAAATCAAGGAGGTAGCAAATAGTGCATGCCTCCACCCCAGAAATGAAATGAAATGAAAATTACCCCTGAAAATAATTATTGACCAAGTCTTTTAGTGTGAGATGTTGGTTCGGGAACAAAAAGTGGTTTGAACCAAATCCTTATATGACTTCCTATTTATTTCTTCCACTTTCTCCCTCTAGGGGCAATTTGACCTTGTAAGACCCTCCATTGTGGAAAATATCAAGAAGGCTAGGGGCAATCTCCAATGTCAAAGGATATCTTGCACGATCCCCCTTGCTCATGGCCTCTGCGGCTAAGTAGATTATGAGAACCATATACCTTGACTTGTGATGAATATGTGTCTTAGAGTCTAAAAATCTAAAAAAAAAAAAATGGAAAATAAACAAGGACAAAAAAGGGAGTCTCTTGATGTATATAGTTTTACCAATACATATCCTTTCTTCTTATTTAAAAAAATCAGAAAATCAAAATCCAAAAAAATCAGTGGTATCATGTACATATACTAACATGTTTTCCTTATTTTCTTATTCAAAAAAAATGCATGTACAAATTTCCCTTCAGTATTTTATTTTTTTCCTATCTTTAATTAGAAATTAGTCTCTTGACCAGATCTCAAGAAAGGTACATCATTTAGACAAGGGGCTAAAGACAGATCTACACTAACTTTTTTCCTTTAAGTGTTGTAGATGCAGGAACCAAAGCACATTAGCAAACCATTCAAGCACATAAAAGGCATGACAAGCACAAAATCCATAAAAGTACACTAAAGGAATAGAGTTCTGTACATATCATGGTAGGAGCATACCCCTGATGATGTTTAAGCACAAGCTGCGCTTCAAATCTGGAAACACTCATGCGACCTTGAGTGTCGCACAGGTATGTCTAACATAGGATTAGTCACTAGAGGTGAACAACTTAGCGACCGTGAACCCCAAGTTCCCCTTTACCAAAAACTATGACGGGTTTGTGATCTCTTAGTTATTCGTATGGCCTTAAAATTTCCTCTGGTTCTAACTTGTATTTTAGATAGGAAATCCACAACAGCATGCATTTAGGATTTCACTGCTAACATTTCTTACTAACTCAAAAAAAAAAAGGAGATTTTCCTCAATCACTCTGTGGCTCCCCAGCTCAAGTGGCCTACCGGGTCGACAACTCTTTCTTGAATATCTAAACCGATTTTGGGTCTTTGTTGCACCCCTTCTCCACTTGTCCCACCGTGCATATCACAAGCAATCAAGCAGCCTTGTTGAGTTCATTTGAACCTTCGCCAGTCATGAGCTTAATTCAGGACTTCAGGCTTTCCAAACATTGATTCCAGTTAGAATATTTTGATAGTCTTTTGAGAGATCAACCAATCCCTTGTCTCCACAACCCCTAAATCTGGACAGACGTCCTAATTAGGTTAGCGAGCCCAGACGGACTCCAGTTATGAGACTCCCTCAATTCAACCGTCATATTACAACTCATTTGACTCAGACACACCAGAACTAGTCAAAGTCCAACACGGCAATGCCAGGGACCCTAACGTTGGGTTGCAGTTGTAGTTACATGGGTAGATCACTCTCTCCTTCTTTCCCACATTTGTCTCTCAGACGATTCGTCATTTGTTTCTAGCATAATTCTTTCATATGGCTTGCTAGAATTCCTATCCTCGGAGATGGCCCTTCCATCAAATCTCTGCATCTTTTGTTTACCGAGACACCAACCTTTCAGTCTGCTCTGCTCCCCTGCAAGACCGGATGTCTCGGAGGGGCATTTGTAGATGCGAGATTTGGCCCATTTCCACGTGGTTCTATGGCCCAATAAAGCCCGTTTGACTGTTTGTTGACTTGCCTCGGATCCCATGTAGACAGCAGCATCGACTGCCGCTGACTCCCAGTTGGCGGCAAGCCCCCTGGACGTTGACCAATATTGGCGTCCATGCATGTTGACGTTTGCATGATGTTGGTGGCAATATCGCTTGACGTCAACCTGGTTTACCTGGTCTGCGCAACTGCCCGAGATTCCAGCCCACTAAGCACCCTCTCCTCACCCATGCAGCACATGGGGCTGTTCCCAACGGGCAAATGGGCCACCTTGGCACCCCCCTTGACCTAGTAAAAGTCCTATGTGGCCCCCTCCTATTGGTCTACCCTTAACACTTGGATTGCCACTTGTACAAGTGTGTTTCTTCACACTTGAGCATCCAAGGCCCCTTGGCTGCGCCCCCACTGCCTATATAGGTAGTCCTTAGGCCTTCTAAGGAATGGGGGAGAGGCTGGACGAGCTACACCTTACATGCCTTGAGAGAAGAGAGAGAAAGTGCACCAAAGTCTCCACACTTGTTCCCACTCTTTCTCTCAACTCTTTGAGCGTCCAGAAGGCTTCACCAAGTGCTGGAGGAGCCCACAAAGGAGCCATCAGCCACAGCAACGAGGATCATCTCTCTCTTCTTTCTCTCTTTCCCTACTCTCTCTCCTCTAGTTTTGCATGTTGCACACACCCTAGGCACGTAGGGCACCTTCCTACACACCTAAAAAGGGGTTTCCCAAACCAAAAATGGAGGGAAGAAGGGTGGTCATAACATTTGGCCACCCCTCTTCTCAAGCCCGCAACCAGTATGGGGCTCACCTTTTGGGCTTCTTCTTTCTGTTTAGGATATTCACTACACCTCTTCAAAGTCTAATAGAGCTTTTCTTGTGGCAGGAACACATCGAACGAGACCGTGGAGCTCTATTCCTTTGGCCGGCTGAAGAAAGAGAAGTTGGAGTCCCGCCATCATCCGCTGCGCGAGGCCATCGATGTGATCATTCTACCTCCTTGGGCACAGGTAAGGCCCTGGCGATCGCAACATCTCCCTTTCCTTTGTTGGTTTCTTTGTTTTCTCCCTAGTCAACTCAGTCAACCGAGGAGTCAACGAAGTCAACCAGCACCCATTCAATGCCAATGAGGGAGTGGCAACGTTCGTGAACCTCCGGAGTATCCATCGGCATCCGGGGTGAGCGGAACTAGGGGTGTAAACGAGCCGAGTAGTATGCTGCTCAAACTCTGTTCGTTAATTTTTAATCGAGTTCGAGCCGAGCTCGAGTTATATCGAGTATTGAAAATGCCTGTTCAAACTCGGCTCATTTAAATACTCTCGAGTTCGATCCCTTAACGAGTATTTTAACGAGCTTAATTGAATTTGCGAGTTCGTATATATAAGTAAGTTCAATCTAATCTACAAGTAAAAAATTGATCGTTCATAAGACCTAAATTTATCTTATTTCAAACTCATATCTCAATAGTTTTGATAAGTTACTTAATTTAACTATTTTAATATAATGTTTAAAATATATTCATAATTTGTTACAAGCAATATGAGATTAATAGATAGACACTGCAAGGGAGGGGGTTGGTGTGCGACAAGGTAGGGGCAGTGCTGTAACTCCCCTTCGCACACCACCTAGAGCCCCCTTTCTGCACCGTCAGTGTAACATCGCGTGCCTTTCGAATCCATGCGAATCATGTGTGTTGTGGTTGTGGTGGCCGTTGTGAGGTCAATGTGAGTTGATTGTGTGGAATGTATGGTGTGGATGTGTGGCTTGAGCAGGTGAAGTGCAGGTTTGGTCCTGAAATGAAATAGGACCTGCTGCAGTTCAGTTGGAGTTGGCGGCCAAGGGTGGCCGTTGACTTGTTGACGTCCAGATGTATGGCCGTTAACTGCATGATCTTGGCGGCATTAGATGTGGACGTTGATGATGGCGGTTGCCATTGGCGGCAGAGGGGTTGACGCCAACCTAAGAATTCTGCAGGTTATAGGGTCACCCGAGAGCAGGTTTTCCACCTGTTTCTCTCTTCCCCTTGCCCCAGCTTCACGCCCCCGTGTTCCTAAAGATTCCAACAGGTACTGAAGGGTTCTTGGAGGATCGTGGGACGCGTGGCGTTGCCGAATTTCGCGAGGAAACGCCATGGCGTGGTGCAATTCCCGTGGGAGCTCGTGGAGGGTTCGGTGTGAACCGGGAGAATTCAGGAGGTTTTAGCGTGTTCTGAGGTAGGGGACTAACCCTGTTAGCTCTGTAGAAACATTAAAACACGACGTAACCACCTGAATTGGCATGTTTAATGCATTTTCGGATTAAGTTGCACTATGCGGGGTTATGGGTGGTTTGACGAATTTAATCAGTAAAGCATGTTGTATGGGATTGTTTAGGATTCATACATGCTAGAGGAACTGTTTCTGTAGGTTTTACCGTTGTTTTAACAGTTGTAAAACCTGTAGAATCAGTTTAGGGTTTCTGCAGGGTTAGAGGCTGAAGATCTTGGCGTCAAGATCGATTGACTCCAGGTTCATCAGCCAGGATATAGACGGCCAGATCCGTTGTCGTCTACTTCCTATAAGCGGCAATCGATGTGGCCGCCTACTTGTGTATAAGCAGAAAAGACTATTTAAGGTATTTATCGATGATGAATAGTGTGTTGGTACCTATGGTGCACTGAGTGCACATGGTTCCCGTATTTAGCATTTAAGGTATGCAGTTAGATACTTACTTTCGTGGCTGCGTGTTGTTCACGCGAGTCCAGCTGGGTTCACGTGTGGTGGACCATTGTTACTTGTGGTTTACGTGAGTTTTCACATGGTTTGTGTGACGTGCACGTGGTTTTGTGTACGTGGCGAGTAGTACGACGCCTACCATGGTTACCTCTCCAGTTGGGTGCCCTAGGTTCTCTGTGAGCCAGGCTGTTAGCTCGGGGCTTTGTCCCGGTACTTGTGTTGTACCGTCGAGGTCTGTGTCGTCTGACCTGGACACCCTCACTCCTGTGTTTGAGTTGTACGTCCGGCTGAGGGAAAGACGACAGTGGGACAATGACACTTGTGTTTGTCTTTAGTCACTTGTAGCGCGCTCGTAGTTGGGGGTACGGACACCAGTAGTCGACACTGGTCCCCAGCTAGTCCTTTTCCAGTGCCTCACTCTAGAGGGCCCAGGCCAGGGTCTCCGGAGGTGCCAGGCATGGGCCTGTGACCGTGTGGTACACAGGTGGTGATGTTTAGTTGCTCTCCACAGTTGCTTGACCTTTTCACGTGGAGCGGCAGCTGGACCTTTCGTCCGTGGCTGCGAGACTGAGAGGTAGACCTGTGTTAGCTTGTCCGAGTCAGTTTCTGGTGTCGCGAACCAGATCACGTGGCTCGTGTTTGGCTGTCTCTACTTTAGCTTGTACACCTGTTTGGGTTTGTCGTTTAATTATTAAAGTTGTTTCTCATAGTCGGCAGACGGTGAGTACTTTTACAGCTTTAATATCCTGTTTAGCTGTTCTATAAATAATTGGTACTGTTTACTGCTTTCATACCTGTGGTTTTTGGTTTGCTCGGTTTTGGGGGAGTTCCCTACTGAGCCAGTGACTAGCGAGGCTCACCCCTACCCCCACAGGTGAGAGCGAGGAGGACGTTTCACGACCGTCATCCGGTTTAGAGCCGCGCAGTAGCGGTACAGGGTCGGTACCTCTAGCTGTGTAGTGGCAGTTCCAGCAGTGTAGCTTAGTTAGTTGTTTACTTTCTTTAGTTGTACCTCGGGGTATGCCCCAGGCTCTTGTACTTCTTTTTAGTTTTGTGGAAATATGGCTATGTAAATTTGTGAAATATATATAAACTATGGTGTGTTCCTTTGTGTTTACACGGACTGTGGTTTGGTATCCCTTGCGAGGCTTCGGCCCGTTCGCGGGAGGCGGACTCGGATCAAGTACGTTATTGGTTTAACGGGCTTGGATGAGGCGTTCCGTCACAGTTGGTATCAGAGCAAGGTCCATGTTAATATAAGGGAACTAGAAAGATACATAGCATTATTTCGGTCTTTGTACACTGCTGGTAGGGACCCTGGTTTCTGATAATTTGTTGTTTTGATTTTGTTTGGTGTTTTGTTTATGTAAAAAATTTCTGGTATGGCTGATAGAAGAGATTGGGGTGGTGGAGGAGATGATCCAGAGGAAAGTACCCAGCGTATGATAGAAAGAATCTGGGAAAGCCTCATTGATATTCGAGCAAGGATGGATCAGCAGGCGCCGGTACCACTGGTTGCAGTGCCACCTGGAGATGGAGAGACTGTACCTGTTGCTCCTGTCCCGCCAAGAGTGGAGGTACCTTTTACAGCACCCTTGCCACCACCACCACCAGTATTATTAGCAGAGGAACCAGTGATGCAAGTGGAGAAGTTTCTGAGATTGCAGCCACCTACTTATTCAGGAGGGCCGAATCCAGATACAGCAGAGCATTGGGTTCATGAGATTGAAAGAGTTTTTGCAACTATGAGGTGTCCGGCAGTAGATAGAGTTGTGTTAGCTGCTTATCAGTTGAGGAGCTTTGTCTTGGAATGGTGGCGACTGAAGATGCAGACCACCTTTGCAGGCAGGACATAGGAGGCTATTACTTGGTCGGAATTTCTCGATGTATTTAACGATACATTCTTTCCGATTCAAGTGCAGCAAGTAAAAAGAGAGCAATTTCGGACTCTCCAGCAAGGTAACTCTTCCGTTTTAGAGTACCAGATGAGATTTATGGCACTTAGCCGTTATGCACCTTATGTGGTTTCAGATAATAATATGATGGTTGAGTATTTCATTAGAGGTTTGAGAGTGGAGTTGCAGGATGCGATAGTACCTCTCATGTGCAAGATAGTGGAAGAGGCAGCTCAGAGAGCAGCTACATTGGAAAGGTCTATTCAGACTCGTCAGGTGGGCGAGTCAGGTTCAGGTAGTTTTCGGCTACCACAGCAGTCAGTGGGTGCAAGTAAAGGTAAAGCACCAGCAGGACCTTCTTCATCAGGCTTGGGAAAATGGGGCCAGAAATTGAAGCAAGCATTTAAAGGCAAAGGAAGAGGATGGGGAGGTTGTTCGCAGTTTCAGCAAGGCTGAGGTAGGCCTGAGGTGGAGGAGTCGCAGCAGAGTACTGCCAGGCAGCCTATTACTCCACCAGGATATCGGTGTTATAATTGTAATCAGCCGGGGCACTTGATCCGTAATTGCCCCTATCCGAGAGAGTATGGATATGGAAGAGGTGTGCAGCAGTAGCAGCAACCTCAGCAGTTTCAGCAGCCACAGTCAGGTCGTGGCAGAGGAGCACCACAGCAGCAAGGAAGAGGCCGGGTTATGGCTATCACCCGAGCGTAGGCGGAGGCATCGAATATGATAGAAGGTACTCTACCTCTTTATAATTATTCAGCAAGAGTCTTATTTGATTCGGGTGCCTCTCATTCTTTCATTTCCGAAGAATTTCTGAATTGTATAGCTTATCCTCTAGAGGAGAAGATCTGTGAGTTAGTAGTGGAGGTTCCTTCAGGTGAGTTCCTGCTCACTTCGAGCTATATAGATGAAGCTCCTGTCATGATTGAAGGGAACCAAATGTCGGGTCGATTGTATGCCCTGCAGTTGTCAGATTATGATATTATTCTGGGTATGGATTGGCTTGAGATGTATGGAGCAATGTTAGATTGCAGAAAGAAAAGGATCAGGTTTTGTCATCCTAATGGTGCAGTATTTGAATATCAAGGTATGTCTTTTTATACCTCTAAATTTCTGATTTCTGCAATTAAAGCTAGAAAGTTGATAAATGCTGGGTGTGTGGCTTATTTAGCCTCAGTAAGTCTGGTAGAAGACAGTTAGCCAATGGAAGCAGTTCCCGTGGTTAGGGAATTTGCTGATGTTTTTCCTGAGGATTTGTCTGGTTTAGCTCCACATAGAGAGGTGGATTTTACCATTGAGTTGCTGCCAGGTACCATGCCGATTTCTAAAGCTCCTTATCGGATGGCACCAGCAGAACTTAAAGAATTGAAAAGGCAGTTAGAAGAGTTGTTGCGGAAAGGGTTTATTAGACCGAGTCATTCCCCGTGGGGAGCGCCGGTGTTGTTTGTGAAAAAGAAAGATGGGAGTTTTCGAATATGTATTGATTATAGAAAATTGAATGATGTGACCATTAAGAATAAGTACCCGTTGCCTAGGATAGATGATCTGTTTGATCAGTTGCAATCAGCAAAGGTATTTTCTAAAATTGATTTGAGGTCCGGGTACCATCAGTTGAGAATTAAAGAGGAGGATATAGATAAGACAACTTTCAGAACTCGATATGGTCACTTCGAGTTTGTGGTTATGCCATTTGGGTTAACCAATGCTCCTGCAGGTTTTATGGAACTGATGAATAGAATTTTTCATCCGTATTTAGATCAATTCATTGTGGTCTTTATCGATGATATTCTAATTTATTCAGTGTCTGAAGAGGAGCATGCAACTCATTTGAGGTTTACCCTGCAGTTGTTGAGGGATAACCAGTTGTTTGCTAAATTCAGTAAATGTGAATTTTGGCTGAAAGAAATTCAGTTTTTGGGTCATGTTATCTCAGCTAAAGAAGTAGCAGTGGACCCGAGTAAAGTGGAAGCAGTGATGAGATGGGAAGTGCCTAAGACAATAACTGAAATCAGAAGCTTCTTGGGATTGGCAGGTTATTATAGGCGCTTTATTCAGGATTTTTCTAAGATTGCGGCACCTATGACTAAATTGACCAGGAAAGGGGTGCCATTTGTGTGGTCCGGTGAATGTCAGAAAAGTTTTATGGAATTAAAGAAAAGACTTGCATCAGCACCTATATTGACATTACCGGCAGGGAGTGGTGGTTTTGTGTTGTATACTGATGCTTCAAGGAGGGGTCTGGGCGCAGTGCTTATGCAGTATGGCAAGGTGATAGCTTATGCGTCCAGGCAATTGAAGCCAGCAGAAGAAAATTACCCCACTCATGATTTGGAATTGGCAGCAGTTGTGTTTGCCTTAAAAATGTGGAGGCATTATCTATATGGTGAGAGATTTGAGATCTTTACAGATCATAAAAGTTTGAAGTATATCTTCTCGCAGAAAGATTTGAACCTTTGCCAGTGCAGATGGATTGAGTATTTGAAGGATTATGATTTCAGTTTGGCTTACCATCCAGGTAAGGCCAATGTTGTAGTAGATGCCTTGAGCAGAAAGGCATATATGAAATTGATGATGATTAAAGAATGGAAGTTGTATGAAGAGGTAGTGGAGAACTCCTTATATGTGCCCAGTAGTCAGCGACGGGCAATTCTAGCTGCTAGTGCTGTAGAGCCGTCTTTGTATGGGCAGATTATTGAGGCTCAGAGAGCAAATGCAAGTTTGCCTGAAATTGTGAAAATGGAAGGAGTTACTATTGATGATAATTGTGTGGTTAGGCTTCGAGGCAGGTTGTTTGTTCTTGCAGAAAGAGAGGTAAAGCTGCGAGTATTGGAAGAGGCTCATAAATCTAGGTACACTATTCATCTGGGTAGTACTAAAATGTACCATGATTTGAGAAAGCATTTCTGGTGGCCTCATATGAAGAAAGAAATAGCAGAATTTGTTGCAAGGTGTGCTATCTGTCAGCAGATTAAAGCAGAGCATCAGAAGCCTGGAGGTCTATTGCAACTGTTACCCATTCCACAGTGGAAATGGGATGATATTGCTATGGACTTTGTGGCAGGTTTACCAAAGTCGAGTTCAGGGCATAATGGAATATTGGTGTTTGTTGACAGATTAACCAAAGTGTGCAGATTAGTGGCAGTGAGTATGTCTTAGACAGTGGACAGATTAGCAAAGGTTTATGTTGAAAGAATTGTTCCACTGCATGGTATTCCGAAGACAATTGTGTCTGATAGAGATCCAAGATTTACTTCTGGTTTTTGGAGAAGTCTGCAAAGAGTAATTGGTTGTGAGTTGAGGTATAGCTCCGCTTATCATGGTCAGACAGAGAGGACTATCCAGACGATTGAAGATATGTTGCGAGCTTGTTGTTTAGTTTGGGGAGGTAGTTGGGAGCATCATTTGGGAATGGTTGAGTTTGCCTATAATAATAGTTATCATACCAGTCTTGGGATGGCACCATATGAAGCTTTATATGGAAGGCCATGTAGAACCCCATTGAACTGGCATGAAGTGGGAGAAAGATAGTTAGTGGGTCCTGAATTAATTCAGCAAACCACAGAAGTGGTGAAGCTTATTAAAGAAAAATTGCAAGCAGCTCAAAGCAGGCAAAAGAGTTATGCAGATGTTCGGAGGAGACCACTTCAGTTTGAGGTGGGAGATTTTGTTTTCTTGAGGGTTTCCCCAAATAAAGGTATTATGAGGTTTGGCAAGACTGGAAAGTTGAGTCCAAGGTATGTGGGACCTTTCCAGGTGATTGAAAGAATTGGGGAAGCAACTTATAGGTTGGATTTGTCAGCAGATTTTACAGATGTGCATGATATTTTCCATGTCTCTATGTTAAGAAAGTGTATTGAAGATCCAGCTCAAATAATTAGATATCAAGGTGGTGACCTGAGGCCGGATATGACTATGCCAGAATATCCAGTGCAGATCACAGATCGGAAGATAAAGAAGTTGAGAAATAAAGAAATTGAGCTAGTTAAAGTAAGATGGGAAAATAGGTTGGGTGGTGAGGATACTTGGGAATTAGCCGAGGAAATGGCTAAAAGGTATCCCTATCTGTTTGAATAAGCCTTTGTATTTTCTTTTTAAATGATAGTGCTTGTAAAGGTATGTATGTTTAAGTTGTTTAACTTTGAATTGTATTATGAATTTCGAGGTCGAAATTTTCTTTTTAGATGATAGTAATGTAACGTCGCGTGCCTTTCGGATCCATGCGGATCATGTGTGTTGTGGTTGTGGCGGCCGTTGTGAGGCCAATGTGAGTTGATTGTGTGGAATGTATGGTGTGGATGTGTGGCTTGAGCAGGTGAAGTGTAGGTTTGGTCCTGAAATGAAATAGGACCTGCTGCATTCAGTTGGAGTTGGCGGCCAGGGGTGGCCGTTGACTTGTTGACGTCCAGATGTATGGCCGTTAACTGCATGATCTTGGCGGCATTAGATGTGGACGTTGATGATGGCGGTTGCCATTGGCGGCAGAGGGGTTGACGCCAACCTGAGAATTCTGCAGGTTATAGGGTCACCCGAGAGCAGGTTTTCCACCTATTTCTCTCTTCCCCTTGCCCCAGCTTCACGCCCCCGTGTTCCTAAAGCTTCCAACAGGCACTGAAGGGTGCTTGGAGGATCGTGGGACGCGTGGCGTTGCCGAATTTCGCGAGGAAACGCCGTGGCGTGGTGCAATTCCCGTGGGAGCTCGTGGAGGGTTCGGTGTGAACCGGGAGAATTCAGGAGGTTTTAGCGTGTTCTGAGGTAGGGGACGAACCCTGTTAGCTCTGTAGAAACATTAAAACACGACGTAACCACCTGAATTGGCATGTTTAATGCATTTTCGGATTAAGTTGCACTATGCGGGGTTATGGGTGGTTTGACGAATTTAATCAGTAAAGCATGCTGTATGGGATTGTTTAGGATTCATACATGCTAGAGGAACTGTTTCTGTAGGTTTTACCGTTGTTTTAACAGTTGTAAAACCCGTAGAATCGGTTTAGGGTTTCTGCAGGGTTAGAGGCTGAAGATCTTGGCGTCAAGATCGATTGACGCCAGGTTCATCAGCCATGATATAGACGGCCAGATCCGTTGCCGTCTACTTCCTGTAAGCGGCAATCGATGTGGCCGCCTACTTGTATATAAGCAGAAAAGACTATTTAAGGTATTTTTCGATGATGAATAGTGCGTTGGTACCTATGGTGCACTGAGTGCACATGGTTCCCGTATTTAGCATTCAAGGTATGCAGTTAGATACTTACTTTCATGACTGCACGTTGTTCACGTGAGTCCAGCTGGGTTCATGTGTGGTGGACCGTTGTTACTTGTGGTTTACGTGAGTTTTCACGTGGTTTGTGTGACGTGCACGTGGTTTTGTGTACGTGGCGAGTAGTACGACACCTACCGTGGTTACCTCTCCAGTTGGGTGCCCCAGGTTCTCTGTGAGCCAGGTTGTTAGCTCGGGGCTTTGTCTCGGTACTTGTGTTGTACCGTCGAGGTCTGTGTTGTCTGACCTGGACACCCTCACTCCTGTGTTTGAGTTGTACGTCCGGCTGAGGGAAAGACGATAGTGGGACAGTGACACTTGTGTTTGTCTTTAGTCACTTGTAGCGCGCTCGTAGTTGGGGGTACAGACACCAGTAGTCGACACTGCTCCCCAGCTAGTCCTTTTCCAGTGCCTCACTCTAGAGGGCCCAGGCCAGGGTCTTCGAAGGTGCCAGGCATGGGCCTGTGACCGTGTGGTACACAGGTGGTGGTGTTTAGTTGGTCTCCACAGTTGTTTGACCTTTTCACGTGGAGCGGCAGCTGGACCTTTCGTTCGTGGCTGCGAGACTGAGAGGTAGACCTGTGTTAGCTTGTCCGAGTCAGTTTCTGGTGTCGCGAACCAGTTCACGTGGCTCGTGTTTGACTGTCTCTACTTTAGCTTGTACACCTGTTTGGGTTTGCCGTTTAATTATTAAAGTTGTTTCTCGTAGTCAGCAGACGGTGAGTACTTTTACAGCTTTAATATCCTATTTAGCTGTTCTATAAATAATTGGTACTGTTTATTGATTTCGTACCTGTGGTTTTTGGTTTGCTCGGTTTTGGGGGATTTCCCTACTGAGCCAGTGACTAGCGAGGCTCACCCCTACCCCCACAGGCGAGAGCGAGGAGGACATTTTACGACCGTCGTCCGGTTCAGAGCCGCGTCGTAGCGGTATAGGGTCGGTACCTCCAGCTGTGTAGTGGCAGTTCCAGCAGTGTAGCTTAGTTAGTTGTTTACTTTCTTCAGTTGTACCTCAGGGTATGCCCCAGGCTCTTGTACTTCTTTTTAGTTTTGTGGAAATATGGCTATGTAAATTTGTGAAATATATATAAACTGTGGTGTGTTCCTTTGTGTTTACACGGACTGTGGTTTGGTATCCCTTGCGAGGCTTCGGCCCGTTCGCGGGAGGCGGACTCGGATCAAGTACGTTATTGGTTTAACGGGCTTGGTCGAGGTGTTCCGTCACAGTCAGTGACGCTACTGCTGCCGCTGAGAGCACCGTCTGCCACTGACGGATGGTCCACAGTGGTCGCCTGAGATGCCAGTGGCCGACAACGCACCCCTCGGTCCCATTGGGGGGCTCACCTACTGCGTGGGTCGGTCTCAAGAGGAAGAAGATACTTGATATGCTGGGGGACCTTGCAACACTAAATTTTATGTTCATACCCCTATTTACATGATCTGTATATATACCCTCATTTGCATAATTTGTGTATATACTCTGTGGATTTAGTCTATGACATTTAAGCCCTCAAAAATATTTTATATTGTAATAATAACTGTATAAAAACAAATAAATATTTTTATATCAATATATACTTATTATATTTAAAGAAATATGTAAACAAAATGTTAATGAGTACTTAGACAAGCTCTTAACGAGTATTTAATCGAGCTCTTAAATGAGTTATTCACGAGTATAATCGAGCTTAGCTCACATGTGTTCAGACTCGGGTCGTTTATGAATCGAGCTTTTTTTCTTGTTCAAGCTCGGCTCGTTAATTAAATAAACGAGCCAAACCGAGCTTTTATCGAGTCGAGTTTCGAACTACTCGTCGAACATATCGGCTCGTTTACACCCCCATACGGAATGGGGCCTCCACAAGTATGATTAGTAACATGAGGACGAAAAACTTCAGACAGCTCAAAGTCATGAAAAAAGTTATGTAGATGCAAGACATAGGCCATTGCAATTTGAAGTTGGTGATTACATGTTTTTAAAGGTTTCTTCCACTAAAGGTGTTTTAAGATTCAGCAAGAAGAGTAAACTGAGTCTGAGATATGCAGGTCCATTTTGAATTTTAGAAAGAATTGGAGAAACAGCTTATAGAATAGAGCTTCAAGCAGATGTCACAGATGAAAATGATGTATTCCATGTCTCTATGTTGAGAAAAAATATTCGGGATCCTTCACAAATAGTCAATTACACCAAAGATGATCTGAAGCCAGACATGTCTATGCCATAATATCCTATCCAAATCAAAGGATGAAGAACACAGAAATTGAGAAATAAAAAAATAGAGTTAGTGAAAATCAGATGGGAAAATAAACAAGGAGGAGAAGATACTTGGGAACTGGCAGAGGAAATGTAGAAAGTGTATCCATACTTGTTTGAGCAAGCTTTTAATTCTTTTTAGGTGATGGGACATTTATGATTAATTGTGAATTTTGTGTTAAGATTTCTTTCTAAATTTCAAGGATGAAATTTCTTTTAGGTGATAGCAATGTAACATCTTGATCATTTGAATCGTGGTTTATTTGGTTTTATGGGTCAATAAGTGGTGTTTGGTGTTTTCTCTGGTCGTGTGGGTGAAGTGGGCCGAACGCACCCTCTGGTTCATTTTTTGTGCAAGCGTCGAGCGACGTAGGTATGTGTCGCGTTCTTAACGTGACAGGCACGGGAGTCACATTCTCATTGCCGCCATTCGGGTGTTTGGTCGCATGACTGATGTGTGGTGCATGTAGGGCTACCGCATGGTGTCGGCATCGAGAAGGTGCCGGCCTAAACCGTCACATTCTTGATGCGGTAGCCGATGCGTCGCGTTCTTAACTCTGAGGAGTTAAAAACCTTAGGTAAGCAAAATAGAGCAGAGGAAGCTCTGTTCAGCTAGGAGGAGGTTTTGGTGCTGGATTTAGGGTGATTCGAGTGTTTAGTGCATGATTTGGCGTGCTCTTGACACGAGAACGTTGCTCGGAGTGTGGGGAATGCCGATCCGTGGTTGTTCATGGGGTTTCCGGAAGTGGTACTCTCGGATTGGGGCTCTATCTATGAAGGTGATGGCCTCGAGTGTCGCGTTCTAAACACGACAGCCCGACCCATCGCGTTCACGTTCAGAACATGCTGTTTCGAGGCGTCGCGTTCTGAACACGTCAGAGTATCCTGTCACCTTTGGGCTTCCTATGGTTGTGAGCTTATTTCTGTTTATGTGAGTTCCATGTTATGTTATTTCATATATTTAAATTATTGTAGCAGTGCTTTGGCACGTGTCGAGATTAAAGGACGATGCGGTTGCATGGTTTGTGCGTACGTGACGAGTTGGGTAACACGACGCCTTCCGTGGTTACCTCTTGAGTTGAGTACCCCTAGTTCTCTATGATCCAGGCACGTTAGTACTGGGGATTTGTCCCGGTATTGTGTGTACCGTCAAGGTTTGTATCGTCTTCTTGAACACCTTCACTCATTTGTCGAGTTGTACCTCTAGCTGAGGGAGAGACGGCATTGGAGCAGCAACTTGTGGTGTGTTGGTTCTCAATTCGGTCGCTTGTACCGCGCTCATGGTTGGGGGACAGACATCGATAATGTACTGGTCCCCAACTACTCCCATGTTCCACAGCCTCACTCTAAGGGTTCTGAAACTCTTAGAGGTGTGTCAGGCATGTGGGACTGTAGCGTGTGTCACTGCAGGGGTGGTGTTGGTTGGTCTCCATAATTTTTCGGCACCATAGAGGTGGAGCAGTAGCTGGACCTTTGTTCGTGGCTGCGAGACTGAGAGGTAGTCATGTGTGGTTTGTCCAAATCAGTAGTTGGTGTCGCAAACCAGGTTTCGTGACCCGAGTGTGGCGTTACCCTTCTCTAGCTTGTACACTTAAGCGTGGTTTGCCATTTATTTATTAGTGTTTAATCCATATTATCAGTATAGAATTGTTTATTTAATTACAGTTGTAGCTCCATGCTTAGGTAGCTCTGTTAACTGTTTAATTTAATTCTTTACATCTTCTTCTTGTAAGATTGGTGTTGTGTCGACTTTTGAGGGAGTTTTCCTACTAAGTCAGTGTCTTGTAAGGCTCACCCCTACTCCTTTCAAGTGAAGGAGAGTAGGAGAGTTCCCATCCCTCGTCTAGTTCGGAGCTGCACCGTAGCAAAGTCGGGTCTGCTCCACCAGTAGTGTAACTTACTTTATGTTGTATCTCGGAGTATGTCCTAGGTTGTTGTACTTTGTTCTTTGACTTTAGTTGGAAACTAGCTATGTAAACCTCATGTAAATATGTGTGAGATTGTATAAAGTGTGTGATCTTATATATGTTTAATGTGTTCCTTTTATGTTTCCATAGACTTTAGTGATGGTATCCCTTGCGAGGCATCAGCCTATTCGCGGGAGCCGGAGTCGGATCAGGCTTGTCATTAGGTTAACAGGTCTGAGCGACGAGGACTGCTACACCGGCAGACGCACCTAGTGGTTGGTGGTCGGTGCTCGAAGCCCAACGCCCAACATCGACACTCAGCGACCAATGGTAGACGATCGACAGCCAGTGTCCTACTGTTGGCACTCAGACGATTGATACCCATTGCTTGGCAGCTAGTGACAGACGATCGACGGCCAGTGTCCGACTGTTGGCACTCAGACGATTGATGTTCGTTCCCCAGCGGCCAACGATCGGCTGTCGACGGTCAACTCCCAACTACCAGCACCCAGCGGTTGACAACTAGCATTGTCGATGCTCGACCCTGGCAACCGACGGTCGACACCTTGACAATCGATGCATAAAGCCCTATGGCCGACTGCGACGGACAGCGACGCCCAACGCTCAACTCCCAACAACTAGTCGTCGTTAGTTGGCGCCAATCAATCGATGCCTGAGGCATGATTTTTATTTTTAAATATTTTAAAATTTTATTTAAAAAAATAGTTTACTCGAAAATTTCTTTTTAAGAAAACCATTTATGTAGATACCAAACGAGCAACTATCTTTTTTATTGTTTTGTAAATATTTTTCTTTAGAAATTTTTTTCCTATAAATATATTTTACAAACAACCAAATCATATGAATTCCTAGCATCTCTTTCTTTTCCCCATAATTTATACAATCTCAATTTGACATATTTTTCCCTGCTCTCTTTTTTCGTTGTAAAGGTGATAGACTTATCATCCTTTAATTATCTCTAATTAATCTATATAATCTATCCAAAATAAAATAAATTTTGACCATAAATTTATCCTCTCTTTAATCTCTCTTTATCACCCCTACCAACGTGGCTCAAAATAACACTATATATGGTGCCACATAGATAGGAGATATCCCGGGCACATTTCAAGTGGGGTAAGTCTTGTTGCAAACCGCCACATGGCGGTTTGCAACAAACTCAGCTCCCCACTGGGGGGAGCTGAGGTGGGGCCAAACCTACCCCCAATGGGGATGTGGTTTGCACTCACGTGGATGCAAACTCCCATGGGGAGTTTGCACCAAGTACTTCTCTTTCAAGTGATGATGATAATAATACAAAACAATGATCCACGATATTGGCAAGTGATCAGCAGCCAATGACTTTGACTATGGAAGTGATGTGACGTGGGCCACGTGGCGTTCCTTCGGAGAGGAGATAGCATCCCCACTCTGTGCCTATCCTCTCAATGCGACTACTAAATATTTCTCATAGGAGTATGACAAACTAAGTGGAGTGGCTCTCTTTTAACTTCTTTTTAGTTTCTAATCATCTGCAAGTAGATTTTAGTCTCCATAACCTAATTATTCAGCATTAAATTTAAAAAATTGAAATTGGATTAGATACTGACCCTTTTAGTAGGTCTGCCATAGAGTTAGAATTAGAAATAAAATGGCGTTTTCTGCATCCATCTTCTATATATGAGAATCGAAAATGTAAATGGAAAAACTCGCCACAATCTGATAGTGGGTAAGCGTGACTTTAGGAGTAGTGGAAAAAAGGTTGGTTTTGATAATGAGCGGACACAATAAATAATAGGGGAGACATAAATAAGTTAGATTTTATTTACAAGTGTGGAGCCAAAGAACGTGTGTAGAGTTTCTCTATCTCACTATTCAAAAATAATAACTAAGGGGTAAATTAATTAAAAATTTTATTAATATTTAACTTATTTTTTAGTCTCTGACAGAATTGTAATTTATTACAACAAATGTTATCTCTTATTACAGTATATATTAAATTTTGTTACAGTAAAAAAATTTCCTTATTATAATTAGGGACTGCTAATTAATTTGTTTTAATTTAAGAATACATATTTAAAAAATAATAATTCTATGTTTTCAAAATTAAAAGTGAAAAAAGAAGAAGATGTTTTTACATCCACTAAAAAAAGTCAAAAACAGGTAAAAAAAATAAAAAGTATATATCCATTTGGCAACCCTACTTTTTAGGGACCCTTTTTGACCCTTTACCTTTTAGTCTCCGTAAGGACCTGGTTATAATTTATAAAGAATTACGTTTCTTATCTTCAAACTTAAACAGAAACTAAAGCCAAAATATTACAGAGACTACACACGGTATATAAGATCTCTTAAAAAATCATCTGCAATAGAGTAGAGTTTTACCAAGATACGGAGCCCCCATCACTAGTTCTGCTTGGCATCACACCCGTGTTAACAGCACTATTTCCTTCATGATTTTGGCAAGATGATAAGCATAATATTATTAGGTATGCCTTCCAAGGTGTTCAAGGTCAAGCATCTACTAGTATGCTATACTTAAGCTATAGGTTACTTGGGGGGCAGAGGCTCTTCCTCATCTTTGTAAAAGGCCTATGGTCATTGATAAATCGGGTCTTAATCATGTTAGAATGGTCTAGTTGGGGTTGTCCCATGGTCTTTGTACTCATATGTTTATTTATAATAGTTTTGGCTTAGGCCACCTCACTGGTGGAGTGAGAACACTCTTCCCTTCTGAGGAAGGGTGTACTCTCCTAATTTGAGGACCTGAGGACCATTTTTTGAAAAAAAAAAAAACTTAAGCTATAGGTTACTTCACCCATGATTTCTTCAATCAAAATAATAAATTTGTACATGAGTTTTTTACACAAAAATCATTCTTACAACAAACATGCTAAATTTGTCATCTTTAAATTTTATTATTTAGAATATCATTATTAAAAGGAAAATAACATATTTGCCATCGACCTTATGGTATCCTATCAAAAGCCTATATAACCATAGTTCAGTTAGATTTTTGGTATGAAATGTCTCATTTATGTTTGAATAAAAAAAAACCATTTTTGGCACTGCAACAATTATCATAAGAAAAATAAAATTAATTATAAGTCCTTGTCAAGGTGAGACCTTAATTGTAGGTCCCTGCCAAAAATACCTGCATAAACAAGTCCAATAATTTTTAGAGATGTTAATTTTTAGTCCCTATTTTATTGAGATATGTGCTAATAGTTAGAGACTAACATTTTCTATCTTCTAATTGTGGGCAACTGTTATTTTAAAACTTTTTAACTCTTACTTCAACATCTTTCAAGTTACACATTAAATCATATCAACAGTTATTTTAAATCCTACATATTTTAACTGATTTTCTCTTCTTCTTTAATATGCGTCTTCTTCAATTTTAGTTGTTTCTTCATCTACTTTAACACACTACAACTGATACTTTAATAGATAATAACTACGACTTTAATATTTTAACATACTGCAACTACTACTTTAACAGACCAGACATTTTAACTATTTTTCTCTTCTTTTTTAATAATTTTTCTCTTCTTTAAAAGGTTTTTTCTTATACTTTAACTGGTTTACTCTTCTACTTTAACTAGTTTCTTCTCTTACTTTAAACCTTCAAACTTAGTTTTTAAGTCATACCAATAGTGATTTTAAGTCTCACATATTTCAACTTATCATCACACATACTTTAAGACGTTGCACTTACGTAACGCCTTCTAACACTTACTTTAACGACTTCAAACTTTGACTTAATTTATGTCAATAGTTACATGAAGTCCCACACACTTTAACTCGGCTATCACACATTTTAACAACTCCAAACTCTTACTTTATCATTTTAGAATATATAGACTTTAAGTCATGTTAACAATACTTCAAGTCTCACACATTTTAACTAATCATCACATATATTTTAACGTCTTCGAACTCTTACTTTAACAGCTTCAAACTTAGACTTTAACTCATGTCAACAGTTACACTTTAAATCATATCAATAGTTACTTTAAATCTCATATGTTTTAACTCACTATCACACATACTTTAACAACTTCGAACTCTTACTTTAACATCTTGAAACTTAGATTTTAAGTCATGACAATAATTACACTTTAGATCATATCAATAGTTATTTTAAATCTCACATACTTTAGTTCACTGTCACACATACTTTAACAATTTTGAACTCTTACTTAACGCCTTAAAATTTAGACTTTAAGTTTTGTTATTCATCTAATGGGATTAACGGAATTTATTAGGAATATTCAATTTTTCCCAATGTGACCACCATAGTGGCTCATACGTAATACTTTGCTTTTAATAGTAAATTTGTTAAAGTATCAATTAAAGGATGATAGATTTGCCTTTTTTCTTGTAAGAATGGTTTATAAGTAAAAAATTGCAACAACAAAAAAGGACAGGCGTATTTTTTCATGAAAATTTTAATTTAACTGGCTTAGTAGAATCTGTAAGAATATTCCTTTTTCAAGGTAGTTAATTATGATGGAAAAATCCACAAATTTTCCTTCCAAAATGATTTTTTAAAACAATATATATTTAAGGATGGCAGATTTGTCATTTTCTGTAAAAAATAGTTACTAAGTAAAAATCCCTTCTATAATTAGTAGAATAAGAAAATGAAATTAGATAAAATAGCTATAGGGTGAATAATAGTACTTAAACATAAGAAAAACTTAAAGTTAATCATATTCAAGTCTGAAGAAGTAGTTCAAGCTTTTCATTCTTTTGGAGAAATTAATTATGTCTAAATATCTCATTCTAAGATTAATTCGTAGAATAAGAGCATAAATCAGATCAAATAAATAAAAATAAAACCTACAAAAGTTGTGACTAATCTATTGTACTCCTAAATTAGAATAAACAACTAATTTACAAGCTGTACGAAGGTATATATTCCAAATAATTTCAAAATAACTTGTTCCCGCTTGGAACGCTAAATCCTAGCCGTTAATCAAACCCCAAATAACTTAAATTAGAACTCATCGTATACTATTACTGCTGGGCAAGATCAAATGCTTGCTGTGCCTCTTGATCACACATTATATATAGTTGGTGAAGCATGAAGTTTCCAAATTAAAGACGTACCTCGGCATGCACAGATGGTGGTCGGTGGCCTTGGAGAAGTCGGAAACCGTGTCTGAATCGGACATGGTGATTTAGCCGTTGGCGTTAGATTTGTGGTTTGGTCCTTCCAGTTGGGAGCTCAGCCCGGCTTTCCAAATTAAAACAAAACCGACTTCTGTCGTAGTAGAAGTGCGTAGCAGGACGAATTAATCCGACTTCAGGTGGGAATAGACGTCTTCTTCAGGTGGGAAGCTTCCGACTCCCCACTCCTCAAACTTATACGTCCAGTGCATGCTTCTTCTTTCCTTTGCTGCGTCTTCACGAACGGTCCGATTCCCAGTAGGATTTGGACAATCGTCGTCTATATATATGAGCACATCTATTCGTTCATCACCTACCGATCTTCAAATCCTCTCTGCTGCGGAGGATCAGGAGATCGTACATGCATGGCTGAGGATTGGGGTCTCTACCTCTCCCTCTCACTGCCCTCCTGCGATCGGCACCGGCCGGGGAAGGATCAGGAGAAGAAGAACATGATCAAGAAGCAGATGATGAAGCGGAGAGCCGCCGCCGCCGCCGGAGGAAGCGGAGACAACGACCGGTGCGCGCTTGCACTTCCCACACCCTCCTGCACCTTCAACGCCGGCGGCGGACGAAGCGGAGACTACGACTGCTGCGCTCTCGTCCTCCCCACACCTTCCTGCATCTTCAACGCCGGCGGCGGACGCCTCACGCACATCAACTCGCTGCCCCGGCGTCCTCCGATGGGTAATCACTCGTCGGCGTCGTCAGATGGCGGCAGCAGTACCACCCAGTCTCTCGACATCTCCAATTGCCCTCCATCTTGGATCCACATGGGCCAGCCTTTTGGCTGGAAGGAGGTGACGGAGGCAGCCAGCGGACAAAGCACTGCTCTTGCCAGATGCATGGAGGCGTCGACGACAATGTTGGACGGCGAAGCTACCGTGAGTTAAAGTAGCCACCATTCGCCACCACCATCGAGAAATATTATCAGCACAGGGGATCAGATCGGCGGCCAGCTGGCGCCGCCGCAATCGGGAACATGGCAGGAGAAGGCGAAGCTCCTGAATGGGACGGCACCCCTGCGCGTTCTAGAGAAGCGGCTCTTCTCCACCGACGTCAGCCGCGACCACGCCCGGTTTCTCTTCACCAAAGACGATCAAGAAGGGAAGCCCCAGCCGGCCCCTCATCCTCCTCAGGATCAGAAGAGGGAAAGAGGCCCGTGGAAGCTGCTCGACATGCTGACGGAGGCCGAGAAGGAGGCGACCAGGGCGGACGGCGGGCTCCCCCTTCTGCTCCTCGACCGGTGGGGCAACGAGCATCCGGGGAACAGGCTCAAGTTCTGGAAGAGCAACCACTCTTACGTCATCTTGGGCAAGTGGCCCAATTTCGTCCGTCTCGGCGAACTGGAGTCGGGCGACGCCGTCGAGGTGTACGTCTTCCGTGTGCCCCTGCAGGCTGAGGCAGCGCCGCCACCAACGAACGCATTTGCAGCGGGACCCTCATCATCTTCGGCAGCAGACGCAGCTGCGAGCGGTCCTCCGCCGCAAGGGGGGCAGTGCATGAGTTGGAGGCTGGCCGTGGTTGTATGCTCGCAGGTGGCTCTGGAAGAAGAAGAGAGGAGGCGGCGAGAGAGCCCGGAAGAGAAGGAAGCGCGCCGTCTGCAAAAGGAGGATCCCGCCAAACCCAGAAGGAAGAAGCCCAAGAGTCCGATGGACGAGGGCTCGCGAAACTGATCGAAGTACCAGAGCTCTATGTTTACGACAGTCGAAACTATGCCCCTGGTTTGCACCAAGAGGCATCCTTTTTTGGAAAAGACCTGTTGCAAACCGCCAAACTATGCCCTGGTTTGCACCAAGAGGCATCCTATTTTTTTTCTTCAGTTTCTAGGACTGGCGATTCTTAATTTTGCAGTTAACACTTTGTCGTCATATGAATTGACTACCACCACTCATTTGTATCAATATTGTTGCAAATAGTAGAGAAAATTAATTAGGGGTCCCTGTCAGAGTGTTGACTTAATTTGTAGTCCATGTCAGAAAATCAAAAGTCATAAAGTCCTACCTTTTTGTGTTAGTTTAATTTCTAGTCCCTGCTTTTTGCTCTAGTCCTTGCTTTTTGTTGCTCAGCATTTAATGCGTCTTGGAAGACGAGTCGTCCTTTTAACATCAACTTTTCCTATTTTGCCATTCTTATTCTACTCGTTTCCTATTACATTCGTTACAGTTGCCTTTGTATCAATTACAGTAAGCTTGTATGTCAGTTACAGTAAGCCTTTTATCTGTTACAGTAAGTCTTTTTTTCCTTATTCTCGTTACAGTTGCCTTTGTATCAGTTACAGCAAGTCTTTATATCTGTTACAGTAAGCCTTTGTAACTGTTACATACCACAACTATAAGCTCTTACAAAAGAAAAAAAAAATTATTTGTTTGCACATGCTATGATTCGAACCCAGGTCTTCACAAAGAAGACATGAGATGCCCTTACCACTAAGCTACAACTACATTTGTGTTACAACAGAACAATAATATATTTAATTAAGTATTGTAGTAAACATAATACTCTATTACAACTTATGTTAAGTCTTGTTACACGTCAATATCATTCCCTGTTACAGCATATATTAAGTTGTTACAGTAAACATTATAGCTATTATAGTAAACATAATACTTTGTTACAACTTATGTTAATCTTGTACAGTTAATATCATTCCCTGTTACAGCAACATTAAGTTCTGTTACATGTACAGCAACATTAATCTGTTACAGTAAACTATCATATATTATAGTAAACATAATACTTTGTTACAATTATGTTAAGTCTTGTTACAATCAATATCATTCCCTATTACAGAATACATTAAGCTATGTTACAATGTACATTAAACTTTGTTACAATATGCATTAACCTTTGTTATAATATACATTAACCTTTGTTACAATATTATTAAGCTCTATTACAACTTATGTTAAGTCTTGTTACTGAATACATTAAGCTCTATTACAATGTACATTAAACTTTGTTATAATATATATTAACCTTTGTTACAATATACATTAACCTTTGTTACAATTACATTAACCTTTGTTACTGTAAGCTTATTGCTTAGCTTAATGTAATTTCGTATCACTTACAGTAATAGAGCTTAATGTACTTGTAACAAAGCTTAATGTACATTGTAATCGAGCTTAATGTATACTGTAACAAAACCAAACCTAACATAGTTGTAATAGAGCTTCATACATATTGTAACAAAGGTTAATGTATATTGTAACAAGGTTAATATATATTGTAATAAAGTTTAATGTACATTGTAATAGAGCTTAATGTATTCTGTAACAAGACTTAACATAAGTTGTAATAGAGCTTAATACATATTGTAACAAAGGTTAATGTGTATTCTAACAAAGGTTAATGTATATTGTAACAAGTTTAATGTACATTGTAATAGAGCTTAATGTATTCTGTAACAAGACTTAACATAAGTTGTAATAGAGCTTAATACATATTGTAACAAAGGTTAATGTATATTATACAAAGGTTAATGCATATTGTAACAAAGTTTAATGTACATTGTAACAGAGCTTATGTATTCTGTAATAGGGAATGATATTGACTGTAACAAGACTTAACATAAATTGTAACAAAGTATTATGTTTACTATAATAGATGATAAGTTTACTGTAACAGAACTTAATGTATGCTGTAACATGGAATGAATAAACTGTAACAAGACTTAACATAAGTTGTAACAAAGTATTATGTTTACTATAATAACTGATATGTTTACTGTAACAGAACTTAATATATGCTGTAACAGGGAATGATATTGACTGTAACAAGATTAACATAAGTTGTATAGAGTATTATGTTTACTACAATACTTAATTAAATATATTATATGTTTTGTTGTAACACAAATGTAGTTGTAGCTTAGTGGTAAGGCATCTCATGTCTTCTTTGTGAAGACCTGGGTTCGAATCCTAGCATGTGCAAACAAATAAAGTTTTTTTTTTCTTTGTAAGAGCTTATAGTTGTGGTCTGTAACAGTTACAAAGGCTTACTGTAACAGATATAAAGACTTGCTGTAACTGATACAAAGGCAACTGTAACGAGCATAAGGAAAAAAGACCTACTGTAACAGATATAACGGCTTACTGTAACTGACATACAAGCTTACTGTAATTGATACAAAGGCAACTGTAACGAATGTAAATAGGAAACGAGTAGAATAAGGAAGGGCAAATAGGAAAAATTTGATGTTAAAGGACGACTCGTCTTCCAAGATGCATTAAATGCTGAGCAACAAAAAAGCAAAGACTAGAAGCAAAAAGCAGGAGGGACTAGAAATTAAACTAACACAAAAGGTAGGACTTTACTTTATGACTTTGATTTCTGACAGGGACTACAAATTAAGTCAACACTCTGACAGGGACCCTTAATTAATTTTCCCCAAATAATATTACTCTCTGTCCTGTGAATTCTCGTACAAGTTAGCCCAAACGAGCTAATGTGGTTGTACGCTTTATGGTGCATATATATATTATAAACGAGGCTTTTGTTGGTTACTTTATAAAATTTTGCATGTTTCTGTGATGAAACATTAAAAAAAACCTAAGAACAAGTAGTCATAATTGATACTTTTGATATTTAAAATTACATAATTGTCATATTTTAGAAAAAAAATTATGATGATTTTTATAATTACACCATCTCGATCCCTCCCTCCACACGCACACCCGGAGTTCCGGACTCTTCTGATGGACGGTCGCATCGCGGAGCTCTCCCTTCCTCCGTCATGGATGCCGCCGGCGACGTGAAGCCCCTCTTCTCTCACCGATCCATGTATTTTCCGGAGAGTGGGAGGGATAACGGGAGGAAAGAAACATACAGTGGAGCTGGTAGCGGCGACGACGGCGGGCCCGGCCTCGTCTCCGTGCTCCTCCCCAGGCCGATCTGGCATCCCAGTCCTTTCCTGGAGGTGAGTTCCCTCCCGGCAGCCTCCCCGTCTACCTCGATTTGTAGACGAAAGGTGGGAGTGGCGATGGAGGCCTGTTTCGGAGATGTTTTTTGTAATGCCCTTACAAAGCACGGGCAAAGTCATGGCGTTGTCAACATTCCATCGAACATGTTCTTGGCATGTCTTCAGGGTGGGCGATCTTATGAAGGATTCTCCAGATCCCCGTCAATCGAAGACGCCATTCCTCCACCACGCCCTGTTCAAGCCAAAGCCCAACGTCGGCAACTTCAGCCCCACGGCAGCCATACCTTCACGGACATTTTCCCCTTGCAGAAGGAAACCTTGTTGAGAGATGGTGATACAGAGCTGGAGAAGGAGGGGGCTGTTCCCTCTCTCTCTCTCTCTCTCTCTCTCTCTACAGCGCCAAGGGGAAGCACCCCTCGGCGACATCCTCCATGCCCTCTTCACCCTCGTCTAGCACATCGTTGGCGACGTCCCTGGCGACCATGGTGCGATGATTTCCTCCACGCCCTGCACCCTGATAACCCCATCAACATCACTCACCTTTGTCCACATCCTCCGTTCTCCTCTCGTTGCCAAAGTGTGCAGAAAACCCATCCTTCAGTAACTTTCCCCTCTTTCTGCAAGCGCCCTTCCCTTCAGAAGCCTCCTGACCCGGTGGACGTGGGAAAGACTCCCATATATAGATGCAGAGCGGCATGTGTGAGCGCCGCAGAGTCCTCACACATGTCATGCATTCGGGAGTCCAGTTCCTCTCAATACATAGAGGACTGGATTCAGTGAGTATTACAAGGTTTTTTGTGGGGAAAAAAAAGTTTTCTTAAAAAATTTTTATACTTTGATTTATTTTTTTCACAAAATACAAATAATATGATCTTAAAAGTTTCTAATATTTATTAAGTCCAACCCTTTCATATACTAGAAAGATTCGAACTTTACGACTTTGTTATCTTTACGAGTGCCGAAGCGACCTCGTCTTTCACGAGTGCCGAAGTGACTTCATCGACCATCAGCGTCCACATAAGTCACGGATGACTTCTTGGACTCGGCCCCCCACATCGACATTTGAGAGGTCTGAGATCAACTAAAAAAGAGAGAGGGAAGCCATACTAACTTTTAGTAGTGATTCCCACAGACAGTGTCAAAATGTTACAATTTGTAATGAGGGTTTAATCAAGCCGAGGTGACCAAAGCAAGGTGTCTAAGCCAAGATGACCAAGACTAGGTGATCAGGCCAAGGTCCACTTAGTCGACATAAGATACATGCTTTGAGCTCCCAACCTTCATGACTGAGGATCTGCAAAGCCTATCGGGGTCTTGGTGGGAAGACAATTTGACGCTCAAGTTAGTCACTAGTCAAGAAGAATGGTCTAGCCTAAGGAGAAAAATAGAGTACATGTGCATGTGGAGTGTCTGCCTCTTATATAAGGGTAGGTTACCCATGGCAACTGTTGGATGACCCCGCCAATCTCACGTCAGGACTCCTTAATCATCGCCACGTCGTCACTGCAACCGCCACTCCAAATCATGTAAATAGTGACCTTAATGGCTACCATTACCGAGCGCACCACCCATAACTATTATCTAGCAGTTAATGCCTTGGTCGTTACGTAAGTCATGTAATTCTCGGGAATCTCACGAACATGTCGTGCTCCTAGTCGATTACGGATAAATTGGTAAGCCTCAACCTTAGTCGAGCTATTGTTGTTGGTCCAAGGGGTGAAAGGAGGTCAGTCTAACCGACCTAAGTCATCGACTTAGACGACGTTGAGATCTTCAATCCAAGTTACATCAAGACGTTGGCTCTGGTACTCTAGAAAATTGACCGATCCGAAACTCCATCCGACCTGTGGGAACTCCCCATGTCAAAACGTAACAGTTATGATGGGTCCTTCGTTTGGACATAATAGATTCGATGTAATAGTTAGTGATTGTGATATTAATAAAATTATAAGTTAAGTATTTCAATTGTTCCTTCAAATTTCTTTAGTGTTTGCTATGATCAACATGACTAATTGATATGTTTATCATATGACCCGATATTCTTTGTCGGGATATGATAGCATGGTCCGGCCCAAGTCTCTATACTGAGTTCTCTCTCTTCTCCCTTCCCCGCCTCTCTTTCTCTTACTAGAAAAGGATTATCTAACTCCTCCATCATCTTCCTCCATCTCTCCATCTACAAACAAAAGAAAGGGTAGAAGCTTTTGGTCGCTGTGGCAACGACACACAGCGACACCAGAACCGTTGCCACCTCCCCCTAGCAACGATGCCTCTCCTCTCTATTCCCTCCCATGGTACACAGTGATCTTCGCCCCCATGCGATGCAAAGAGGGGCCCCTGTGCGGATGGCCTTTCCGCTGCCTCAAATGTGCAGGCACGCCCATGCTCCACCATAGTAATTACCACCTTCGTGTCCCCCTCCCCTTGCTCCGGCCTTTGGGTTGGGGAGCATGAGGTAGAAGCTCGCTGTAGTTGCCTTGATCTACTGGTAAGTAGAAGGTTCAATGGCATGGCATTTTATTGGGATTCTTCCCTGTTGGTGATTTTTTGGACTTATATGTGGAAAGCCTTATCATTGTGACAGCATGCCCTAGCTAACGTCCTCTAGGCGACACCGTAGCGCGGCCATCACTGGCATTCCATTATCCATACCCACCTCCACTTAACCTTTGGCCTCTGCCCTCCCTCCCCCTCGAGTCCCCGCCCATGGTGAGCACCAGAGATTGATCCAGAAATTTTATTGAGTGGGATCACTTAAATAATTTTTTTAATATTATATAAATAATATATTATATTTAATATAAATAAATATATTATACATAAGAAATAACTCCAGTGAGACAATTTAATGGGGTCACCCTTTATATAAATTCCTCTCAAATCTCCAATTCTAATGATTATTTAAGGAAAAAAAATTGAGTGGGGTCACGTGACCCCACTCCTATAAACTAGATCCGTCTATGGTGAGCAAATTCAACTAGGTGTCCGTGCCAATTGTACATAGGGACCGTAAAACCCCAGGCAAGATACGGAATGGCAAACCCTACTAATCATCTAAGAGTAGACTTTATCTAAATAAAAAATATTTATTACGCTTCTAAATTATATTTATAGCATTTAGAAAGGTCTCTTATTAATCCGTTACAATGTGCCACTTTAAAAGTATAATAAATATTTCTCCACTAAAATACGAACCCCTGCTTGGCCCACACCTATGGATATAACATTTTGTTTTGATTTCGTTCGTCACTTTGACAAGATGATAAGCATAAATACTAATGTATACCATTAGATATATATGACCTCCGATGTGTTCGCTGTGGTGCGCATGATTGCTTCAATCAAAATAAACAACTTTTAGCATGCTTTTATAATGAGGTAGTGTAATAAAAATAAAGGTGATAAAACAGAAAAAAGATAAATATAATACTTAGATATAAGAAAAAAAATTAATTAATTAGGAGAGATCCTTAATGTAATAGGATTTAACGTATATTGTAATAAAAGATAATATTTACTGTAATGAATTACACTTCTGATAAAGACTAAAAAATAAGTCAAATATTTAATAAAATTTTAATTAATTTATCCAAGAAAAAATTAATCATATTTAGGTGGGAAGAAAGTTTTTTTTTTTCCTTCTTTTGGACAAATTAGACATTTCTGTGTACGTCATTCTCACAAGGAGTATCATGAATCCGAACACCACAACTAAATAACATGCACAAAATCGAATAACTCACCCTACTTTACTACAATCTAGGATTAATTATCAAGGAGGCCCCTTAATTACCACTACTTGCATTAGAAGGATTCGGTACGTATTACAATCTTATGATTCCTAGGACAAGAAAAAAAATAAAAAATACACAGCATATAAAAGTAGTGACATACATATCAATTGTACTCTTGAATTAATTAGAATAAACAACTCAAACAGTCTATTTTTCATCAAAGAGCTTTTCCAATTAATTCCAGAATAACTTGTTCCGACTTGGCATGCTAAATCATAGCCGCTAATTGAAAACCAACAAAAAGTAAAAAACGTATTATATTACTTACATTATTATAGTTATAAAAGCATGAAGTTCCCAAAAGACCTCTGCGCACGCAGATGTCGGTCGGTGACCTTAGAGAAGTAAGAAACCGTGTCTGAGTCGTTCTCAAACTTACACGTCCACTGCATGCTTCTTCTTTCCTTTGCTGCGCCCTCACGTACGATCCGATTCCCAGTAGGATTTGGACCAAAATCACATCTATATACATGAAACGAAGAAGCACATCACTTCGTTCATCTCCTACCGATCTCCAATTTCTCCCCTGCGGAGGATCAGGAGGTCGTGCATGGCTAAGGATTGGGGTCTCCACCTCTCCCTCTCACTGCCCTCCTGCGATCAGCACCGGGCGGGGAAGGAGAAGAACAAGAAGAAGAAGAACAAGAAGCAGATGACGAAGGGAAGATCCCCCAACGGCGGCGCCAAAGAAAGCGGAGACCACGACGGTTGCGCTCTTGTACTCTCCACACCCTCCTGCATCTTAAACGCCGGCGGCGGACGCCATGCCCACATCAACTCGCTGCCCCAGCGTGATCGGGTGATGGAGCACTCGTCGACGTCGGCAGCTGGCGGCAGCAGTACCACCCAGTCTCTCGACATCTCCAATTGCCCTCCATCTTGGATCCACATGGGCCAGCCTTTTGGCTGGAAGGAGGTGACGGAGGCAGCCAGCGGACAAAGCACTGCTCTTGCCAGATGCATGGAGGCGTCAACGACAATGTTGGACGGCGAAGCTACCGTGAGTAAAAGTAGCCACCATTCGCCACCACCATCGAGAAATATTATCAGCACAGGGGATCAGATCGGCGGCCAGCTGGCGCCGCCGCAGTCGGGAACATGGCAGGAGAAGGCGAAGCTCCTGAATGGGACGGCGCCCCTGCGCGTTGTGGAGAAGCGGCTCTTCTCCACCGACGTCAGCCGCGACCACGCCCGGTTTCTCTTCACCAAAGACGATCGAGAAGGAAAGCACCAGCCGGCCCCTCATCCTCCTCAGGATCAGAAGAGGGAAAGAGGCCCGTGGAAGCTCCTCGACATGCTGACGGAGGCCGAGAAGGAGGCGACCAGGGCGGACGGCGGGCTCCCCCTGCTGCTTCTCGACCGGTGGGGCAACGAGCATCCGGGGAACAAGCTCAAGTTCTGGAAGAGCAACCACTCCTACGTCATCTTGGGAAGTGGCTCAATTTCGTCTGTTCGGTGAACTGGAGTCGGGCGACGCCGTCGAGGTGTACATCTTCCGTGTGCCCCTGCAGGCTGCGGCAGCGTCGCCGTCAACGAACGCCTTCGCGGCGGAACCCTCATCATCTTCAGCAGCAGAAGCAGCTGCGAGCGGTCCGCCGCCGCAAGGGGGGCAGTGCATGAGTTGGAGGCTGGCCGTGGTGGTATGCTCGCAGGTGGATCTAGAAGAGGAGGAGAGGAGGCGGCGAGAGAGCCCGGAAGACAAGGAAGCGCGCCGTCTGCAAAAGGAGGATCCCGCCAAACCCAGAAGGAAGAAGCGCAAGTGTCCGACGGACGAGGTCTCGCGAGGCTGATCCAAGTAACAGAGCTCTGTGTTTTAGGGCAGGCGAAGCTGCTCTTCTGTTTTTTTTTTTTTTTTTTTTACAGTTTTTACTTTTTAGGCCTGGCGATTCTTTAGCAGTTAACATTTTGTCCTCGGGTGAATTTACCACCATGCACCATTGCATTTGTAAACATTGCTGCAAAGAATAGTACTCTCCTATTAACAAATAAGCATCCTCTTCATATTAAGTATTTCTGTAATTTTTGTAATTAATCACATAGGAAAAACGTTATTTTTGAAAATTTTCCTTAACCCGCGATCTCCACATTTTTCTCACCATGTCTCTCTCTGCGTCCCCTTCCACTTGAGCAACCTTTCTTGTCTGAGATAAGGGTTGCAAATAAACCAACATGCTCAACGAGTGACTCAAGCTGAGTTAGTGAAATAATGCTCAAATTTTAGAATTTTAGAGCACGTACGAGTATTCGGTTCTTTTTACCTTCTTCAATAATATCTCAGTTAAAAACTTTTTATAATGATTTCATAGAACCTTAACAAAAAGGTAAATTTATCTCAAACATGGAAATATAGTTCTGAACGTTTCTGTCTACACCGGCGATAGCTTAAAAACCTCTTGCCCCCTAAAAAGGGAAGCGAACAAACTATAGATATCACCAACTAAAGGATAACGAATATTCCCAAAGCTCCTCCCATATTCCAATCTGAGATTTGTCTTTCAAAACACAATGACTTGGATACCAGTGGTCCATTAGTACGTGAATCTGGTCGAACTTCGGATGTAACTTGTTGCAGTAGCGAGTATGCATGCTGTCATGAATCAAAACCAGAATATACGCCACTTTCTCTCAGCATCCTTTTCTCCTCCTCCACGTAGTTCTTTCCCCTGCTGGCCTGCCCAAGATCCCTCTTCCTCTTCTCTTTCTGCGAGAAGGACATATTCTTTTTATCTTTTCTATCAACGAGTATGCTGGGTTGTGAAGTAGAAAGCTTTTCGACAACATTCGCTGCAGCCCTTGTGCGCTCACGATCGTCATATGACTCTTCGATTGTCTCAGCATCTGCATTAATCTCCCGCTTGCCCGTGGACCAAGACCAGTCTTGGTTACTATCATTGACTACTTTAGGAGGACGCACCTTCAACACAGACAACCCACCTTTATATCCATGCCGACTGAGATCATTGTAATCAAGAACACCACGCTTCTTCTTTCCGGGTTCAGCTGCTTCCAGAATGTAAAATCCCTCAGTAATAGTTCATCATGCAAAATGCTAAATAAAAAGACAAGAAATTCACTACACTTTCCAGGGTATACATACGCGAACCCAAAACACTTGAAATCCTCTTAAAACTGTATCCGCCAGAGTAAAAGGGAAAGGAGAAATGAGAGAGCAACAAAAACTAGGACACTGGTATAATCTTAAATACCACGTGGATGTCAAAGAGCAATGAAGAAATATGAATACAAGCTAAATTAGAGGGTCGGTTGCACAAGTGGCATTAATTAGCTCATAGGAAATCAAATCATTGAAGAATATGCAAATGTTAGCCAGATGGAAATGAGAAGCTACAAGATTCGCCAGTTTCCCATAAATGGGCCTCAGATTTGAAGGATGAATGCTTGCATCCAGAGACATGTTTATGTTGAGACCTAACTTTCTGATGCTCCTATCACCATGGTTGGGCGCATCGCATCGAATCGAATCGAATCGCCTGATTCGGGCGAATCGATGCGAATCACAGGTTTCCCGATGTGCGATTCCCATTGATTCGTCCGGATCCAGTCATTCAGGCGAATCGGTTGAGAATCAAACCTGATTCGACCGATACGATCCGATATTGTGCGCATCGGATTTGATTCGTCCGACACCCTTAAGGGTTGACGGCCGATGCGCTGCGAAAGGGACTGTACAGTCGCGATTCGCAGCGCAGCAATGCCTTTCTCCCCCTTGTTTTCACTCTTTCTCCAAAAACAATCATAGATCTCCATGCCAGAACACTTAAGGGAGAGTTCCTACGTGAGTTTGAAGTCATTTGGACGTGGATTTGGAGGCATTCAAGTCTTGTTCTTCAAGTTTTTGGAAGTTTCTACGGGGGTTTGAAGGTAACTAAGCTACCATATTCCTTCAATTTTTTATTTTTTCTTGATGTATGACTTAGATCTTCATGGGAAATGATGTTGCAAGTGATTGGTGTACACTTGCAACCATTTCTCATCAAGATCTACAAGTTTTTCATGTAGATTTTCTCTAAATTTTGAATTTTTTAAAAAAATTTAAAAAATTTGTTAAAATTTTTATAAAGTACCAAAATTTGATAGCACCATGTTGTATAACTTCTAAATCATGGTTAGAAATTAATTCCATACGAAACGGCGCTAAAACAAATTTGTGTACCAGCATGATTAAAATTTTTTAAAAATTTACAAAAAAAATAAATAAAACTTGAAAATTATATAGAGGTGTGAATGGAGTTGTAAGATGTCCATGAAAAAATTTATCCAAAGATATCATAAAATGATATTGCAGGTGGTTCTTCTTTAGATGGTGGAGGTGGCGGTGGTGACACACCTCAGGGAGGTGGAGGTGGTGGCAGTGGTCAAGGAGGTAGAGGTGGTGGGATAGCATTCACAGAGGAGCAGTATTTTCGGGGTGCAACCCAAGATACTGATCATGGTGCCCCACTGCAGTACAACAAAAGGCAAAAGAGTAGTCGTGGCGATCATGCAGGAGATTCAGCAGTGGACTCCAATAGCTATAACACTATGAGATGAGAGTCACGAGACTTCGAGAGGATGAGTACTAAAGAGTCTGTTGGATCCTATGGCAGCCATAGCCATCACCCCGACTCCACTATCACAGACTACTCTAGTGGCTACAGTGGGTACAGTGCTACAAGCTACCCTGGTCCATATATGTATCCTCTTGCAGCATTTCCTACTCCTAGTGCAGTTCATGTTTTTGCTCCTTTGGAGTATAGATGGCGCAACTAAACATAGTCCGTCGCGGCTGCCAAATGTGGGACCATTATCTTAGACTGTTTCGACAGAGATATCATACCATGATGACATGGGATGAGTATCGTAATTTTGTGTCTGAAAGAAAGGGTTATCACATTATTGGAGAGCTACCCTCAGAGTCAGATGAGTCAGAGTCAGTGCCTAGCCAGTCCCAATGGGGTGCTTATGATCCATATCAGCAGAGGCATTGGGGATATTAGAGTTTGTATATTGTATTTTGGATTTAAAGTTTGATCTTTGTATTCAGATTGTGGAATGTAAATATGTTTCTATTAATGAGTTTCAATTATTTTCACTCTTCTAATGAATTTTCTAATTGAAAATAAATGTTTGTATAGTAATACATTGCGCAAATATCATCGAATATGATGAAACATATTCATAAGAGGCCTAAACTAGAGAATCAGTCAAAAAAAGGCCAAATTCAAGAGAATCGGCCAAGAAATGGGCCAGAAACCAAATTTCTGGCCGCATCCATCTGAATCGAACCGAATCAGATCGATTCGTCTGAATTGAACCGAATCAGGGGAAATCCGATTCGGTCCGAATCGCCGATGCGTCAAACCTTGCCTATCACTTAAAGTGGGTATTGCTTAGCACGGTCATCCATCCCGTTCCTATCCCTATCCAGATTTCTTCCACAGTTGGGACATAGTAAACCATCCCAGGCTTTCTTTACACAGATATCCCAAGGAAACCAGAACATATATAGCATAGAAAGTTTAGTATTCTTTTTACATATAACCTCTGTCAATATTTCAAATATCACCCTGAAATCGCAATATTTAAAAATAACCACCTAAAATCTACTTCAGTTCAAAAAAAGCCCCCATAACTTCTACTTCTGTTAGAGAGCTTCCTCTTAACCAGGGTTAAACTTAACCTTAGTTGTGAAAGGTCAACCTTGCCCCCACTTTGGCCACCCCTGAGGCTCCAATAGCCCCCCTCCCTCTTAACCAGGGTTAAGCCTAACCTTAGTTATGAAAGGTCAATCTAGCCTCTACTTTGGCCACCCCCCAGGCTCCAGAGCACCCCACAGCTGTCTGCAACCTGTTGCTCCCCCCGCCTGTGCAAACAACCTCCCTGGGCCAACGCAGAGCCCCTCAATAGCTCAACCCCACTCCAGCAACCAACAGCAATCTACACCCCCTTGCTCCACCCACCCTGCCTGCGCAAAGGGCTTCCCTAGGCCTGCACAGAGGTCCCACCACCAGCTCCTGCCCCCTCCTCCACAACTCTCCCCCCAGTTCCGACAGCCCCCCACTGTAGTCCACAACTCCCATGCTCCAGTGCCCGCACAAAGGATCTCTCCCTCGACTCTACACCCCACCCCCTCACCCCCCTCCGCAAAGTGCATGCCACCCCCACCAGGCCTGCTCAGAGGCCCTCCCCCCAGTTCCCCGTCCATCCAATGATCCTTCCCCCTTCCAGCCAATCCCCTGTGCGTCCCACACCCCCTCTCCACATCCCAGTGGCCCTCCTCTCCCCAGCAGGGCCTCGCCGTCTGCAGCACCCCCCCATCCCAGGCCCCCGCTGGCACTACCCTCCCAGGCCAGACCAGCACAGCTGGAATAGATTAAAACAATTACCAGGACAATGCAAAGCCATCACATCACATTTCTCAGTTACCAGAAAGTCCAGTTACGATTAGGACAAGATTGACAACTATGCTAGTTACCACAGGAGGTAGAAGCACGACACTACCTGTCAATAAAATCCAGATGGTAGTTTGTATCTCACATGATAATGCATCCAATTAATCAACCTGTAAATGGGAGAGTATTGGAGAAATTTGGAGTATACAAATTGAGATTATGCACCAGACCATATGGTATTTTGCATCACATATAATGATGGCCTAAGAGCAAAAGATGGCATGTTTTGACCAGGCTTTAGTTTTTTTAGGATTTTCCCATGTAGACTATTCTTATGTCATAAGTTGCAGATTTATCATTCTGATTTTTTAATTGCACACACATCATTGAGAGTATCAAAAGTATGCAAAATGTCCTTGTGTGGAAAATGGCTATCTTCCAGTGGTCCCTTTGCAAAAAAAGGAGGAAAGAAAGAAATTAGTGCAAATCACCACTGATCATTCAGTGGTCTTTCTGCACATAATGGTCATTTTTTATGAGTGTGAAACTGCAAATGCGGTCCCCCGCCTGTGGCGGAGTGGACACCGAGAGGGGTGGGAGGGTGGGGTCCCAGGTTCGAACACGGGTGGGAGGGGATTTCTCCAATGGTATTAGCCACTGGGCTACTAACGAAAAAAGCAAAAAAAAAGGAAAAGAAACTACAAATGTAGGAGTTATAAATCTGCAATTTTCATTTTAGCAATGGTTTACATGCAAAAATCTGCCTTTTCTACACCTTAAGAAGACTCTGCCCCCCATATGATATACGTTGGGAGCTCCTCTAGCACAATAACTTCCTAGCACAATGACAAATCTATCATCACAATATTTGAGTAGGGTGTTCTATCTAAGAATTTAAGTGAAAGTGAAATTGTAATACCCCAATAATTAGCATGGACATAAATGTAATTTTCAAGAAGGGCATATGTACAATTTCAGAAACTTTAGGGTAAATTTTAAAGTGTTGAAACTTAAGAGGTGTTAAATATAAATTGGGGTTACTTAGCACTTATGTAATCCATGTGGGCCCCAACCGCCCTACCTCCTTGGACCCTACACCAAACAGCCTTAGCCCCTTATGAACCGCCATAACCCTCTTCCCCCTAGCCGCCTTAAGCCCTATAAATACCCCCTCCATCTTGTCCACCTCAAGGCAAGGGCTCAAGCAAGCTGCTCAAGCTAGAGAAGGAGGCGGCAAGGGTGAAGGCTCAAGGCTTCTTCAAACTCCAAGGTTTCAAGTAGGTTCCTCTAGTCTTCTCTTGGCCATTAGTTAGTATGTTAATTATCTTGTTTAGTATAGTATTAGTAAGTCTTCTTTTAGATATTCTTGTTAGTCTATCATTAGTGTTTAGTTTAAGTCCTTTGCTATCCTAAAACTCTGTCAGTTTGTAATTCAAATCCCTGATTAAGCCCTTGTTAAGTGTTAATAGTCCTAGTTTAATGTGATTTAATGAAGCTCTTCTTATGTATTTTTGTTAGCATGTAATTAGCGTTTAGTTTGATTTCTTGCCTATCCTGAACTAATGTCAGTTTGTCATTTAAATGCCCTTATTATACTCATATTAAGTGTAGTACAAGTCTTAATCCTCTGTTTTACTGGTTACTAGTTCAGAGCTTTCCCTTGACTCCTCTGTGGCATATATGACAGTCCTGTCCTCATTCTGATGATTACTCTATTTACCTGACTATATTTTCTTCAATTTTTTATTAAGCTCTGAACTAGTCCCTTGAAATTCCTTGCAAATAAGTTCTTATTGTCTAACTGGAGACATGGATGGCATAGTCGGGTTGGGGTGCTGGGTTGGACCCAGCCGACCCCGACCCGAGTCAGGTCAGATCGGAGGATCCGCCCGACTCCATTGGAGTCTGGCCGATCGATCCGACCCGACTCCATTGGAGTCTGGCCGATCCAAGATCGGCCAGCTTAAAAAATGATAAAAAATGAGGGAAAATTACAGAAAATCAGGAAAAATCACAGAAAAATCAGGGAAATTTCTTGAAAAACATATAATAATAGAACATTTTGGGTATATGTATAGTCTAGTTGCACATATGTTCATATTACAATACAGAGCAACGATAATTATGATACCTTATTTACCTGAACATCATTTAAGTATTTCATTTACTTAAGATATTACATGTAAATAAGGAAGTACCCCCCATTTGAATCCAATAAAAATATCAAAAAAATCATATCTCTTACCAATAAAAAGTCAACTCTCCCATCGAAGAAGAAAATCGCGATTTCGGTGATTTTAGCAAAATGCTAACTTTCTAATCTCTCATAATTTGGCCTATCTAAAAATTTGATAATTCAAATAAACCATATGGAACACTAAAAATCCAAAGTCCGGTAAAAAAAGTCAAACGTGCATATGACTTCTCTAAGGGAGCCACTCTCCTACTGATAGCACTTAGTCTGCTTGAGACCTCTCAAGATTTGGTCAAACCTAAACTATCATCACTCAAAATCATGAGAATTGTCACTTTCCAATTAAAAAGTGAAAAATCTCATGAGTTTAGGGAATCGGCCAACATCAGATGGAGTCGACATAGAATCAGGGTGGAGTCGGCCTGAGTCGGCCCGACTCCAGCCGATTCCGGTCAATCCACCCCGATTCCACCTTATACCGTGGGTGGGTCGTTGTCCCCCCCCCCCCCCAAATCGGGTCGCCAATGGCCGATTCCGCTCCGAGTCGGCCGATTTTGCCATCCATGACTAGAGAGCACTCGAAGCCCTTACTGGCCAGCTGCTCTTATTGACCAGCTGGAGAGCATTCATAGGTTCTTACTAGCCACTGGAGAATGGGTGTCTTATTCGCCAATCCTGACAACTGAACTGTCATGAAAGTATTTTACTAGGGTCATGGACCCAACTGGACTAATGTCTGTGCAATGGGGCCCTGATCTAGTCCCGGGAGGAGCACCTGAATGTTCTAACCATGGTTTGGCGTGGCGGATAGAATCGGTCCAATTCGGCCGAATCGGATCGAATCAGGAGAAATCCGATTCGCCCGATTCCCATCGAATCGGACCAATTCTCATCCGATTCCCATGCGAATCGTGGCGGATCAGGAAAATCCCGATTCGCCCCATGCATCGGGGAATCGGGGCGAATCGGGTTTTTTCCTGATCCGCCACGATTCGCCTGAATCGGGCTGATTCGCATGGGAATCGGATGGGAATCAGGCGAATCGGGTTTCTCCTGATTCGATCTGATTCGGCCGAATCGGACCGATTCGATCCGCCACGCCAAACCATGGTTCTAACTGAATACCACGAAGGACAAAGATCTCGTGTTTTGGCATGGCACCAATAGTGAGTGCTTAATTAATGACTTGATTGGCAATTCAGTCTTTACTGGTTACCTAATTGACACCAACCTGACTGCTTAATTGTTTCTGGACTGACAATTCACTGTACTGTTTACCTGATCGCTTGAAATTGTTTATTGTTTATCCTCCTGAGTTAGCTTAATCTTGAATATTTGTTCTACTATTCATGTCCTATTCCTAGAATCGTCCAGACTTCTTTATTGAACTCTGAAACATCTGTTCCTGTCAGGATGGCAGAGTCGGGTTGGCTTAGCCGATCCCGACCCTGAGTCGGGCCAGACTCGGCCTGAGTCGGCGGAGTCGGCCTGAGTCGGCCTGGTAAACCAGTCCCGACTGTCCGTGGGTGGGTCGGTGTTCCCCCCCCAGAGTCGGGTCGCCAGGGGCCGACCCGACTCAGAGTCGGCCGACTCGGAGCGGAGTCGGCCGACTCTGCCATCATGTTCCTGTCAGTTACATTTCTTATTGAGCCTGTTATCTATTAAATACCAGTTCTTGTTAATTATATTTCCTGTTAAACCAGTTAACTGCTGACTAAATGATTTAGAGTGATATGAGGGTAAATCCTACTGGACTTATTGCTCACCCTATCTTTATTAACATTTTTAGGTAACTCTCAAGCACAGATTAACACGGATGGGAAGTGAGTTGAATGACTGAACCCACATAATACAAGACTGGTTTAAGTGCACTGTTCACCTCTATAATACTCCTGTATAAATATAACGACCAGTTTCGTCTTGATATCTTGTGTCTTATTACAATTGCTTAATTGTTCCTACTTGTTCTAATATTGTGGTCATAACCCTTCTTTTTAGGGGCATGACAGAAATATAATGACAGTTGGTGGCAAAAATATCATTTCTGGCCACCTTGAGAGCTCAAAGGCAAGGGCATTCATCTTCTATGTAATGTGCGTGAGAAGTGGCTCGGTTGGTAAGTCTTTCATCTATACCAAGGAAAGAAGTCCAAGGTTCCAAGTCCCCCCCCCCCCAATGGATTAAAAGTATTTAAGATGATTATAAATTAGGTTATTATGTGATGGGATCAACTAGGACATATACACCACTCAATGACAAGGCATAAATCTCCTAGGACATGCAAATGTCCCATGACTCTCATGACACATTTTGTAGCATAGTGGCTATTCGAATTCAAGTTTAGTTGATTTAGCGTGGCATTGAGCCGAGGTTTGAGGTTTAGTGTGTTGTGTGAGTGTTGTAGGCCGGAGGTTTGGGTCTACAGAGCACTCATATGAATGCGGCCTCCACCTATGTCGCGATCTCAGCACCGCGTGTTTTGAGGTTTTGTTCGCTTGTGTGATGCATGGCACGCATCAGGCTGCCGCGTGGCATCGTGTTTATGAAAGCGACGGTCAGGCAGGCCGCGTTCTAAATGCGACGGGTAACCCCGACAAGTTTTGAAATCAGAGGTTTTTATTCTCTGTTGGTTGGCCAATCAGGGAAGATGGCTCTATTCGGCCGAGGTGAGCTTCCCAAAGGTGTCCTGCGGCGATTTAGTCTGGGAGCTCATGTTTTGACGTGGTTTCCATGCAAGGAGGGTGTCTGAAGCATGGAAGAGCCGATCGAGCATCGTTCTTTGCATTGGTCGGGGAATTCCTCCACTCTCTTGCATTATTTATATGGTTTGATGCATGAAAAGCATGGCATTGGCATGTATGTGTGATTTCTAGTTGAGTTAGTCGATTTGTAGGAGTTTAAAGCATATGAAATGGTGTTTTCTTTGAGGTTTCTGAGTGAGAAGGAGGGTTCTGCGTTCTATATAAGAACACGACGGGTCAGGCGGTCGTGTTCAAGTCACAGCCTTAGACCCCGATGCATTCTCATTGTGAACACAGCCTATTGGGCTATCGCGTTCTTAACGAGATTTTCCACCCGACTGCGTTCTGCATCCCGAAGTGTTTAGCTGTGTGCACAACAATGTGGGTCTAATGGGACCAGGGTCTAGTTGTTCTGCTAGTTTAGTGTATTCGAGCATTGTTAATATTATTTAGATGTGGTTTATTAGAATTGAGCAATTCATTAATAGTTAGAAGCCATTGTGTACCATGTAAGTGATTTTAATGAAAGTAATGGATAAGTTGGTTTATGAATGAAAGGTTTAAAGGTTGTGAGCGTAAGATTTAAAGGTCTGTTCAGTAACCGATAATGATCCGTTATGAATGGTTGTTGTTTGTAGAGTTTGATAGTCTGGCGCTTAATCTGGAATGTCTCTCCAATCGGGTACCTTAAGTTCTTTGTCAGTCAGACACGTTTGTGCTCGGAGTTTATCCCAATACTGTGTGTACCGTAGAGGTCTACGTCGTCTTCAAAGACGCCATCACTCGTTTGTCAAGTATCCCGTCCGGCTGAGGGAAAGACGACAGTGGGGCAGCGACTTGTAATGTGTTGTTCTTTCTATTCGGTCGCTTGTAGCGCGTTTGTAGTTGGGAGACGGACACCAGTAGACGTATTGGTCCCCAGCTAGTCCCGTGTTGTCACAGCCTCACTCTAAGGGCTCTAGTTTTCTTACCTTCTTTTCGTGCCTGTCTGGTTTAAGTAACTCTTAGATGGTGGTTTTTTCTAAGTAATTGCGGATCTACTATTATTTCTGTTAATTATGGATATCCAGTAGTAGTTAGTTACTTAGCTGTGAATAATGAGGTGTTTACTTGTGTAATTAGAAAGCATGTATAGTTTCCAGCTTTTCGTGTGTTTCCTTTTAAATTGCTATATGTGAGCCGACCGATGAGATTGTGCTATTTGTGTTGTCCTTCTGTTTCACGTGGATTATATATGTTGTTGTTTTGAAGAGTTTCCCTGCTGAGCCTGTGACTTTGTGAAGCTCACATCCCTACACCCCCTTTTCAAATGCTTTAGCGGGTGTGGTTTCTTGGAGACAGATCTGTACCACCAGCAGTAGTGTGAGCTTTACTCTTGTTCTACACCTCGGGATATGTCTCAAAGTGTTATACTTTTCTTTTGGACATGTAATAATGTATTGGGACAATGTAATTCTATGAATGTGTATAAGATCATGTATTTTATCATGTATCTTCATACTAGTGTGTTTGCCTTTTATATTATTACTAGACATGTGTGTGTGATATCCCTTACAAGACTTCGATCTGTTCATAGGAGATGGATCAGGATATGAAGTCTTTTCGGACATTAGTATCTAGGGCCACTACTTATTTTGACCTTACCCCATAGCCCATAATAGATTTAATGGCACATAACAGCATGTAATCTAGGTTATCTTAGTATGGATATAGGAGTGAGTACAGTAATCATGTCTTGGTAAATATTGAAACAATGCAGGATGGAGTAGTATCAACAGCAAGTTTACAAGCTTGTGTGCATATCCAATATGAGCATTCCTTGTTCTTTGGCAGACCCAGGTAGAAAAGTATTACATAGACAGAGAGTGCCTCAATTATGTTACGGATACAAATGGAGAAGGTTGTGAAATACTTGGTTTCCCAAGCCTTTGTCATTGTCTGTCAACTCATCTAAGTAGGGACAAACCCTATCCTGAAATCCTTAAATCTTAGGACCATGCTGAAATTAAAAAAGAAAAAAGGATGGCCCCCTATGCATTTCATTCTTTTCTCCGATGTAAGAATTCAATAACCATATCCCCCAGCATGGTGAACCTGTGCATGTGATTATGATGGTGATTAACCCACAAAGTAATCATAAAATATTTAAAAAATACATGATGTGCATTATGCATGGGGAGAGAGATTGGAGTCTATGCAAGATATAGCACATTGATGACATCTTTTGGCCAGTTCACAATAATGTCCAGCAATTGTCATCACCTTGTAATATTTTGGCTAATTTGAATCCCAAAGTTAGATGAGTCAATTCCTTGTTTCAGGCTCTGAAGATAATATCCAGTTGATTCTCTTTAGTAACAGCATTCCGCAAAACCAGTTAAATCAATATTTATCAATAAAACTAAGGTGAATGAAAGATAAATATGTTTCCTTTGGCTCGGGTAAGCAAAGTTAACATAAGATAGGTTCTAGCACAATGGGATAGAAGAGTTGTAAGCTTGAATAAATTCCTTCATTCCAAAAGGCTTTCCATGATTTATGAAAGGAGCGAAAACCAATGATTATTAATCAAAATGACCTGGAACTTCTGATCAAGTATTCTTGGCTGAGTTAAATTGACTAAGCCAAAAAATTCACCTTTATTATTGAGTTTTTCACCAGCTGAGCCTTCATCCTCTGAATCTGAACTAGAGGAATCAGAAGAAGTTGGGTCTTCACACCATGGCCCTGCCCTCTTCATCGTAGACACAACTCTAGAAATGTAGAGTACAGAATTAGGCCAATATACAAAGCATCATTATGTAACAGGTAGACGCAGTCAGAAGCACACAATGTCAAAGAGATTGTCTGACACAGTAAGGTCAATGTCATTACCACAAAAGCTTTGATATAAGCATCTCATCCGACAAACATAGTAGCTCTAATACAAGTATCAAAGGAAGGTTGACAATTAGAGCTTAACCTTAACAAATACCAATAAACACATACAACATAGATGAGGGAGAGGCATAAGAGGGTCGTGGTTAACACCTCTTCACATGTACACAAGGAGCCTGTACGTTACAAGAATTCTATTAAGCACAAATGAAAATACAGAACCAAAAGATCATTACAATGTCATTAATACATCTTCAACCACTGTCTACAAGGCAATAAATACAAGGGTGACCCTTGCATATTTTTGACAGTGTAGTGTAACATGACTATGAGATTACGTTGCATGGTTCTTTATACTAACTCCAGATGGAAGTAAATGGGATTGCAAAATGCTGCTCCAAACCCCAAAATTCCCATAGGAAGCAAAACAAATCAACACAGTTCACACTGACATCCTGTGGACAACGGAAAATTACACCAGTTGACTCTCACAATGCTTCTAACCTTTCGGTGAAAGAACATCACTGCCGCCTCAAAGGTGTGAAAAGCCAGAAAATATCACAGTTGCAGTTCTCTTCCCACCACAATCTAGATAATGAAATCCCTACCACGTTAGATTTCAACCAAAGACTGACATGACAGTTGACTCATAGTGGGCATGAGCAATGCCTCTAGTTGGATTATTGTATTCTTTTCCTTTTTTTGGAATACCCAGGGTAAACCAATCCAACCCAAGATCAATCCTGATCAAGGGTAGCCCAAGCCATGGGAAGGACAAACATCTCTCAGGCAGTGAGCACCCCCCCTCCCCAGCACAGCAAAGTTCATGAAGATGAAACCCATGTGAACCCCAGTTTAGTACCCACCCTACATGCATGTCCATGGTTGGAGCATTGTACATGTATATATTGTGTATAGCATGTATACAACTTTCTTATATATTTTGTTAAGGTGTGATGACAGACAATACTAGAAGACACCTTATTGACTCTTGTTGCACTTTTTTCTGTCCTCATCAATAATATAAAGCATCTAATGTTCTCCTTCTATTTATCACATGGTATCAGAGTCTTCATAGCCTTCAGTTGTTTGTAGTATCTCAGGATTTTCAATTGTAATGGGAATCTTTCATAGAGACTTGTCTTCCTTTGCTGCTGTCACTACTATTCAACATTGAAGCAACATTTCCTTTCATGAGAGATGCCAGCGACCATCACCTAAAGCCTTCTCTAACAGTATTTTTGTTATACTATGTCGTTAAAACTGAAGAAGATTAAGAGAGAGAGATGACAAAAGGAGAATCCACATAGGTTAAAGAAAATGGTGCAGCAAACAAAACAGGCCAATCCCCACGAAGATCTTCTGTATAATAGCTTTCTGACTTTACATGAGTTTAGATCAGACAGGATCAGCCACCCACTCCACTCAGATTTTGCCCAGAATGCCAGAATGGTCCAACACACTCCCCAACTTTATAGGGGACAGAGGGATCATGGTGGATCAGCTTGGTTTTGCTGAAACAGCCAACTCGCACCGGTAATTGGTCAATTTGTCTGACCCAGCAAGCCATCCCCCCTCTCTTGCCTCCCTTGTCCCCTCTCAACACCATCTCAAAATGGAAAATTTCCTAGCTCCAGCAATGGTCTCACCCCCTCTCTTTGACTTCCTTTCTACTTTTTCCCTACCAGTCACACCCCTTCCTTCCCTTTTCCTTCTTCTTTCCTCACCCCTCTCCTACTTTCCTTTTTTCTATGCACAGAAGCACCCCACCTGAGCACTTCCTCTCCTTCCCACTCCACCACAGACCACACTGCCACCAACACCTCTAGCCCTGCACCTCACCAACCCATATGCCAGCACACGGCTCCCTTGCCACCAGCCCTTTTTCACCCCATGATCATCCCTTCAACCTCCGCCTCAGCCATGCCAGGCCACTAGCATCTGAAGCTTGCTGTGGTCATTGCTAGTGGGAAAACCATACCAACTGGGGCCATCCAAGCACCACAGACATTGATACACCTACCTTCACAATCAGTCCATATAGCCAAGTCATCCACTCCTCTTGTCACCTGCTCATCTCACATTGCCACCATCGGCCATCCCACTTACTCACATGCAATAGCACATAAGTTGCTTAACTGGGAAGACCATTGGATCACCAAATGGGCAATCCAGAAGCTATCCATATCAGGTGCCACTTTCCTTTTTCTGGTTTTAAATCTTGTCATCATCAGTGATGTGGTCTTGCTGCCTGCTGCCAGAGCTCCCAAGCATTGCATCAGACTGTACAGATCGTAACTGTATCATTTCCCTTACATAACAGATATACTGGACTATCACCCTGATCAACAACACAAAGCATACAATATTCTCCTCGCCACTGATCACACCTTTAAATACCACTTACTAACTAAAGCCTATAGAAAACAAGGAAGGCTAAAACAGTTATCTGAGCATAATAAGAATTTGCAAAAGCAGATGACTTGTTCATCATTTATTTTATCTATCCCCATGCAAGGTATAGCACTTTTGTGACCCTAACATGAATTAGACATCCTTTAGGAGAAGTAATGCAAGTTAGCCATGTGGTCTGAGGAAGAGAGTGGATTATGAGTTGGGCAGCATTGTTCAAACACCTACTAACTCCATGCCTGCCAAACAATAGTCAGAACATGTCAGGGTTTTATTTTGGAGGTTGGAATCTCCTCCATTTCAACAAAATTGAAAAAACTTACCAACCTTCAAGCAAACTTTACACCATCTAGAAGACATGCTACCAAGCAAAACCCACCAAGGAAACATGCTACCTGTGCCGCATACTTTCCCTAGAGCATGCATCTTCAACATGCAATCTATCTTCTAGAAACCCCATAGTCTATGAAGACAAATTTGAGCCCTATCCTCCCACAGAAAGAGCAAGAAAACAGCCTATTCAACATTGTTCTATGAACATAGAAGGACTGACCCAGCAAGCCCCAAAAGAGGTATCAAAACAACCAAACTAGGAGATTGATAGTATCTCCTCCAATTCTCAGTCACCATCTTTTCCTCTATATTTCTTTGTTGAACCTATTCCATCCTAAAATCTGAAGCAATGGCAAAGCTGCAGACTCACTTCATCCAAATATAAGTTAACTGAAAATAGTCATCCAAACATCAATTCCTGAAATGACACTGCTAGGAAAAGCATCCATCTCCACTCCAAAAACTCTTCTATACATCATCAGTAACTCATCTAAACAGAAAGAAACATTCAACAAAATCCAATTATTTCATAGATCAGCACAAAAGAGAAGTCATTGAAGAACGGAAACTGAAACTACAGGATGCCATCAGAACAAGCAGATGATTCAATCTGAGCCAACTTAATTTTGTATTGATCAGGCTGAAGTTCACATGATCAGATTGGTCTTGGATCAAGAAAAATCCAAGGGTCATCTGTGTCTTCCCCATCCTGCTAGCAACATCTCACTGTCTCAGACTCTCAGACTGACCAATGCAACCCATACCAAAGCTTATTATGGCCTGACCGACTACTTTTATACCTCTGTATAAGTTATATGCATAGAGAGCTGATCTCATTATAAAATACATAAACATGTGTCCATAGATATGTTTTATATGAATACCAATCTTCATTTTTGAACTTCTATATATATGTAAATTACATAGTTGCATATGCCTATTGCATAAATATTTCCACTAACCTAATAGCCAACTTGAGAACATATCATGGTATCATGATTCTGCTGTTGCATAAATGCAGACAGAAGTAACTAAAAAGAATGATTATAGTTGTCAAGGCACCAAAGCACTCCAAGGCGTTCTTGGGGTCCTTGAGCGCCTAAGCGCTTAGAAGCCTACATAGACTGCGTCTAGGCCATGGTTTGTCATGGCGGGGCGAATCGGCCCGATTCCCCCGAATCGGAGCGGATCAGGGGCGGGCCGAGTTGTGATCCGCATGGATCCGCCGCCCGGCCGCGAATCGAGTGGATCCGATGCGATCCGATCCGATTCGCAGATCCGCCACGATCCGATCCCTGATTCGCCTGATGCGCCCCGATTCGTCTGATACCTCTTCAGGCAGGGTTGTCATGAGTCAGGGCTCAGGATCCCCTTATTTACATGTAATATCTTAAGTAAATGAAACAACAAATTATAACATTTACTTAAATGATATTCAGGTAAATAAGGAAGTACCCCCCATTTGAATCCAATAAAAATATCAAAAAAATCATATCTCTTACCAATAAAAAGTCAACTCTCCCACCGAAGAAGAAAATAGCGATTTCGATAATTTTAGCGAAATGCTAACTTTTTAATCTCTCATAATTTGGTCTATCTAAAAATTTGATAATTCAAATAAACCATATGGAACATTAAAAATTCAAAGTCTTGTAAAAAAAGTCAAACGTGCATGTGACTTCTCCAAGGGAGTCACTCTCCTACTGACAGCACTTAGTCTGCTCGAGGCATCTTAGGATTTGGTCAAACTTAAGCTATTATCACCTAAACTCATGAGATTTTTCACTTTCAAGTTTAGGTGATGATAGCTTAAGTTTGACCAAATCCTAAGATGCCTCGAGCAGACTAAGTGATGTCAGTAGGAGAGCGACTCCCTTGGAGAAGTCACATGCACGTTTGACTTTTTTTACCGGAGTTTGAATTTTTAGTGTTCCATATGGTTTGTTTGAATTATCAAATTTTTAGATAGACCAAATTATGAGAGATTAAAAAGTTAGCATTTCGCTAAAATCATCGAAATCGCGATTTTTTTCTTCGGTTGGAGAGTTGACTTTTTATTGGTAAGAGATATGATTTTTTTGATATTTTTATTGGATTCAAATGGGGGTACTTCCTTATTTACATGTAATATCTTAAGTAAATGAAACAACAAATTATAACATTTACTTAAATGATATTCAGGTAAATAAGGGGATCCTAACAACCCTGCCTGAAGAGAATCCTGAGCCCTGACTCCTGACAACCCTGCCTGACACACATACATAAATATAATATATATAATAATCATATGCGAATCGGACCCGATTCACCTCGATTCTGGGCGAATCGGATCGCATCAGGGCGAATCCGATTCGCCCCGAATCGGCGATACGTCAAACCTTGGTCTAGGCACCCAATGTGGTGTGTCCCTCTTATATGAAATTTATGTATCTAAAGATATATAATTAATCAATAATCAAAATGCAATAAAAATGTTAATATGACATTATAATTAAAATTCAAACATAATATTCACTAAAAAATGTTAAAAGCATAACAAATTTAGATGGCTCTTGAACAACTGGATTTTTTTAACATTTAATGTCTGGACTGTTCATTGTGGCTGGCCATTTTCACAATCTAATGATTGTGAACAGTGTTAGAAAGGGAGCTTGAGGCCCTGAATTATCTAGTGTGCAAGATGCACACACGGATTGACCTACGCAGACAAGGGGCGGAGTGCCCAAAAAGAATATTTCAATTTGCAAAGCAAAGTGACAAGCCTGATCGACTCCAGGCTGCCCAAGGTGCCCACCGAGCCCACCTAGGCACCGCATTAGGGTGCCTTTTTGGGCCCCACATAAGGCCCACACCTACCTGTTGACTAGGCACCTTCCCACTCAGATAGGAACCTTGACAGCTATGTATTAGACCAATAGAAAGTTAACATCAGAGCAGCATCTGTAGTTTTTTATCATATTTCAAAAGATTTTAAATCAGGTAACTCCGTGATGACATCTTTCAAGTACAATAAAGCAATGCTCACCAGCAACAGATTTCCTCCCTATCCTCTCCCTCGCAAGGAAGCCCTAATATGAACTTAATGTGGTTCTGAAATCATGAATACACCTAGAAGTGGTTTTTGCACAATTGATCCCCTAGGCATCCAGCAGAAACCCCTGCATTTCAATCCTCCAATGAAATCCTGTATTATATACTTTAGGAAGACTTAGCAGAACGAAGTATGTGATGCCATACAGATTTTGCAGCACCTTTTAGCTCCTAAATTTTGGACAAGGCGAAAGAAATTTATTTGAGTGCCTGATAGGCATCCAAAGGAGGCGTCTTCCCGAGGTATCCATATAATCTCCACGTGCAGATCGGCAAAAACCGCCCCACGATCAGTACAGTCATAGTCTATGTAAAAAGGTTGACGTAAATTTCTACCAAAGATTTGAACAGGTATGTTTATCTAGTCGTCTTCTCATCCGAAGAAGTAACAAAAGCAACGGCCAAACAACAATCAACGAGAACCCCTAAATTAGCCGTATCTCTAAGCCGACATTTTCCTCCGTATCACCCGGAACCAGATTTTTTTTCTAAGAAAAATAATACCTTTCCTCAAACACGAAATTGGGATGTCGAATCCATCCAACTTCACAAAGGTACAAGCTTTTCTCCATAAAAAGAGCCAATGAACATCGACATCGTCGGGACCCATCAACTATTGCACGAATTTGGCAACCCCTACCCCCACCGCCACAAAACAATTCCCCAGCCGAGCGGGTGGAATCAGGGCTGGTTCCAAGAAGAAAAAATTCTATTAGCTAAGAACACAGAAAAGTGGAGAACAGAAAGAGACTACCTCGGAAGTTCGCGCAGATCGACGACGGACAGACCAATCGAGATTTCAGCGTTCTCCTCCACCACCAGCAGCGGTTGCCACAGTCGAGGAGAGCACCAGCAGCGTCCCTCTTCAGAGTCCAGACCCGCTGTTCCTTCCTCTGTCGTCCAATCCCTTTTGGGGGGCATTTTCCTTATTAGCCCCCCAAATGTGATAAAACTTCATGTTAACCCCTTCAAACCTGATATTAAATTTTGATTTTCTAAAAAAAATGCATTCTTCCACCAAAGGCCAAACCAGCCAATCTCATTGGACATTTTCCAATGACAAGCACCTGGGAACACCTAGGCAAGGGTTAATCTCCTTTCCCACTGGAGAGAGTGTTTCTAATTCCTATGATTGAGATAGTGGGATTAGATTAAGGAAGCCATTTATATAAGATTTTACTCATACTATCACACTGAAAGGGACTATTTACAATCACTTGATCATCTGTGGTCTTCAATGTTCTACATAGAGGACATCCTTAGGGATATAAGTGCTTTAGGGAAATAAAAGCACTTCCATTTCCTATGCAAGAGCATTCCTTCCCCCTTGCTTCCTGATGGGAGGAAATTTTAGATTATTTCCTTCAAGAAAGAGAGCTCAGGTAGCAACTCGGAATTTTAAGAAAAATATAAATAACTAAATGTTCTCTAGAATAATTTGATAAATAATCAAATAAAAATTTAAGAAGAAGCAAAATGAAAGTTGGGTCAAAGAAAGGCTTATTTGGGCTTAAAAGAGATAATAAATCTCTCAATTTCAAAATACCCAAAAATCTTTTATTAAATTGGCTTTAAAAAGGCTTAAATTTAATCTTAGTGAGCCATGAATGGCAACCAAATCTTAACTCAATAAAAGAAGGTCGTTTCATAATATAACACCAATCAAATTAGGGAAATGAAGCACCAATTTGAGTAGGAAAAGAGAGAAAAATAGCAATCTGATAACTCTATATTTTAAGAGGTTAACTCAATAAACCATGATGCTTTTATAGGCAAAAATCACATGAAATGATAGATAATTGAGTCCCTTATCAATAATAAAAAGTTCATGAAAATTTGAGTATAAAAAAAATTATATCATTTCATGTAATGTCAATGTATGAAAGATCACAAATTCACTGGATTTAATTCTCACTTCTTTTTATGTGAACAAGATAAAAAAGAAGCATAGACCAATTGGCCAAATAGAGTGATGTCTACCTAGAGGACCATGGATTGAATCCTAACAAGTAAATATTTCTTTTGCAACGAAAAAAAAGTTAGAGGCAATATAAACATCTTCACAAGCACAAGAAAACCTTAGCGCACCCCCACTCTCTCCTCTCTCATTTTACAACCGTTTTCTCTCTGTTGTATTGGAGGAATATTCTCTAAACGGAGAAATTAAGGAAGAATAAGAAATAATTTAAAACCCTCCTCCTAATTACATTTCTTCTCTTCTCTCTCCCTCTCCAATTTTGGAATTCCCTCTCCTCTTAATTATATGGGGGATCTCTTCTCTTGGGGAGGGCCTCTCTCTCTACATGCTACTATAGTATGTTATAAAACTACGCTCTCTCTTCTCTCTCTTCTTTTTCTCTCTCTCTCTCTCTCTCTCTCTCTCTCTCTCTCTCTCTCTCTCTCTCTCTCTCTCTCTCTCTCTCTCTCCCTATTCTGTCTTCAACTAGCAGCTGTAAGAAGCTAACAAAGGGTACACACTACATGTAATAAAACCGTAACCGGGATATCTGAAATAGACAGGTGATGCAATAACAGAGATCAGAAATAGTTATCTGGTTGAAGCGTCGGCGTGCCGACTGTCTTTAGAGAATATATTGCCGCCCTACGGTGCAAAGGCTCGCTAGCAAAATCCTCCCAAGATCCGACAACCACTTGCTCCGTCCGTAGGTGCACTCCAACACGGACGTAGCCAACATCAGAAGAAGCCATAACAAAAAATAAAGAGCAGCAAAACCAAGCCGGGCCTGCCAGCGCGAGGCCCACGGGCTGGGGATCCGTATCCCCCCCTGCGCGCGATAATCGCGTGCGTCGCGCCCGGTTAAAGGGTTTCCGGCTCGGTCCCCCCGGAACCACCTGGTTTGGGCCCAGCCCGCGCGTGCGTGTAAGTCCCCTTAACATATCTAAGTATGAAAAGAAGGACCTCATATTTAAGGCCTTCCAACTTTCTTAGATATCCAATATGGGACTAAACTTACACACACAACCACACAAGGAGAAATGCTTGAATTCCAAAACATAATCCAACAATCCCCCACAAATTCAAATCATTTCGGTCGAAACAAAAACATGTCCTGAGGCTTGTTGTAACGAGCTTTCAGTGAAGATACCTTCCGGTTTGAATCTTCACCTAAGTACACCGATTTCATTCACACAGGTTTGAAGTGAACTAAGTCTTGAACTTAAACCTTTTATATGTGAAATTCAATTGGCAACAACTCATCACGGGCGACGGTTGAATCCTTCTGGGTTGGTGCATTACGGCCATGCCACCGAATCTTGTTTCATAAGTGTTAAGGAGAGTTGCCTAAACCCCCACAGTGCGGCCACACACTTACACTTACATAGGTGAGTTCTCCAAGGATGTACTGCAAGCATCCTGTCATGAAGACCTTGAACTCATTAAGAGCTCTAAGCTCATCCTTACTAGCAGTCAAGCATCTATCCAGGGAAGAAACTTTGAGATTACATCTCAATTAATCTATGCTTATGGTTCACCCTTATAGCTTGTTTATACCACATTGAACCTACTTCTTGGGATCTCCAATCAGATAGGTTGGGTTGCTGCTATAGATGAAACCAGAATAGGCCTCAGTCCCATTCCCTTACTGGATCTCTTGATTTTCTCAGAATCAAGACCTTTAGTGAGTGGATCAGCAACATTGTCCTTTGAACTTACAAAGTCCAATGACACCACTCCTTGAGACACTAGCTCACGAACAGATTTCAATCTTATTCGTACATGTCTCTTCTGTTTCTGGTTATATTTGGAGCTTCTAATCTGAGCTATTGTAGTTTGATTATCACAGTTCACTGAAATAGGAGGGATTGGCTTCATAACCAAGGGAATTTCAGAAAGAAGACCCTTTAGCCAATCAGCTTCAGTTACTGTGGTATCCAAAGCACACAATTCTGCCTCAGATGTAGACCGGGATATAATCGTCTGTTTAACAGACCTCCAAGCAACTGCACCGCCTCCAAGTGTAAAGACATAACCATAACACCTTTACACTCAGCAGTGTCAGCAATCCAACTAGCATCACTATATCCCTCCAGGACTACGGGAAACCTCCCATAGCACAAGCCCAAGGATATAGTACCTTTCAGGTATTTGAGTACTCTATCTAATGCATCCCAATGGGTTCTGTCCGGACAGCTGGTAAACCTGCTTAACTTTGTTACTGCAAAAGAAATATCAGGTCTAGAACAATTTGCTAAATACATTAAACTGCCAATTATTTGTGAATACCGTAATTGAGATACAGCCACGCCACTCTTCTTCTTGTGGAGAGTCTTTGAAGGATCATAGGGTGTAACAACATATTTAACTTGGCTATAGCCATATTTCTCTAGCACTTTCTCCACATAGTGTGCTTGAGAAATTGCTATTCCATCAGTTGAACGAGTCAACTTTAGCCCCAAAATCACGTCAGCACAACCCATATCCTTCATATCAAACTTACCACTCAAGAGAGCCTTTGTCTCATTTACAATAGAAAGATTAGTTCCAAAAAGCAGAATATCATCTACATATAAACACAAATGATGCATTCATCACCTTTCATTTTAGCATACACACATTTATCAGAGTCATTAATTTCAAAGCCAAAAGATAGCATAGCTCTATCAAATTTTTCATGCCACTGCTTTGGGGCCTGCTTCAAACCATAAAGAGACTTGACTAACTTACAGACTTTATTCTCACTTCCAGAAAGTACATATCCCTCTGGCTGATCCATATATATCTCCTCTTCAAGATCTCCATTGAGAAATGCAGTCTTGACATCCATTTGATGGACCTCGAGATGATATATAGATGCCAGTGCTATCAGCACTCGGATTGTAGTAATTCTGGTAACCGGAGAATAAGTGTCAAAATAGTCAATCCCTTCTTTCTGTTTGAATCCCTTAGCAACTAGGCGGGCTTTGAACTTATCTACTGACCCATCAGGTTTTAATTTTCTCTTAAACACCCATTTACATCCTATGGTGGTACAACCAGGAGGCAAATCTACCAACTCCCAAGTGGCATTAGAGATAATAGAGTCCATTTCACTTTTAATGGCCACTTTCCAGTGCTTAGCTTCAGGAGAAGCCATAGCATCTCTATATGTCACCGGATCACCTTCTATATTGTAGGTGACAAAATCTTGGCATAAGTCCTTAGACACACGTTGCCTCTTGCTCCTTCTCAATTCTGTACACTCACTAGATTCATCTAATCTAGAGTGACTTGAGGAAGGTTCACCCACCAAGGATAATGGGACTTCTACAAAAGTAGACTCATCTCTAGTTGAAGCACTAGAGATAGACTGAGGTATTCTCGTCTTCATAGGAAATATATCCTCAAAAAATGTAGCATCACGAAGTTCTACAATAGTGTTTGCATCTATCCCAGAAATTTCTGATTTAATAACCAGAAACCTATATGCAAAACTATTCTGAGCATAACCCAAGAAGATACCATCCACAGTCTTTGGACCAAGCTTTTTCCTTTTGTGTTCAGGTACTAGTACCTTTGCAAGGCACCCCCACACTTTAAGGTATTTCAGACTTGTCCTCCGACCCTTCCACAGCTCATATGGGCTTTTATCCCTTGACTTCATTGGAACTCTATTTAACACATGACATGCAGTGTATAGAGCCTCCCCCCACATGAAGTTTGGTAACCCAGAACTGCCTAACATGGAGTTAATCATATCTTCAAGGGTTTGGTTCTTACGTTCTGCTACACCATTAGATTGAGGACTATATGGAGCAGTAACCTCATGAATTATACCAGAATCTTGACAAAATTTTTGAAACAGATTCGAGGTAAACTCTCCACCCCTATCAGACCTTAACCTCTTAATGGATTTATTTGTTTGATTTTCAGCTTCAGATTTAAAAACCACAAATTTATCTAAAGCTTCATCCTTAGTTTTCAGCAAATAAACATAACAATAACGAGAGCAATCATCAATAAAAGTAATAAAATACCTTTTATGATCTCTCGTCATAACACCATTAAACTCACAACAATCAGTATGAATCAAATCTAAAATATCTGAATCTCTATCAACTGATTTAAATGGTTTACGGGGTTGTTTATATTGCACACAAATTTCACATTTTCTCTTAGCATCTACAGCATGCTTAGGAATCATGTCAAGATTCATCATTCTTTTCACAGTATTAAAATTCACATGACCTAATCTATCATGCCACACATCACAAGATTCAACATTATATGAACAACCAACATCAAAAGTATCACTAGATTTATTTAAAGAAACACATTCAGCATTGAGTTTAAATAAACCTTCATGAAGATAACCCTTTCCAATAAAGATTCCTAAATGTAACAATACAACTTTATTACATTTAAATATCAACTCATAACCACCACGAACTAACTTAGAACCGCTAATCAAATTTCGACGGACCGCTGGAACATGATGCACCTCATGTAGTGACAGGACCTTTCCTGAAGTAAACCTCAGGTCAACACGTCCCATCCCAACACCCTGGCTGCAGAATGGTTCCCCATGGTCACGGAAGCACCTTCAATTACCTGATAAGTAACGAAGGCAGAGCGATCAGCACAACAATGCACATTAGCACCTGTATCAACTAACCATTCATTGGGTTGATAAATCAAATTTAGTTCGGGGTTAAAGGAAACAAACCCATCGCTGGTGCCAGCACTAGCAGTCACAACATTGACTTGTGCCTTGGTGTTAGGCACATTGCCTTGGTTCTTCTTCTTGTCCTTTCGCTCAGGACAGAACTTGGCAAAGTGTCCAACTTGTCCACAAGTCCAGCACGGCTTAGTTCCATCTTTCTTTTGAATCTTCTGCTTGGGTTTCAATTTGTTCTTCATTTTCTGATTCTTGAATTTCTTCTTCTTGTCCGAAGAGGATACCACCACATTCGCCTTTGGAGTAAAATCCACAGGCATTCCCTTATCATCATCCTTGTGTTGCTTCCGATGTTCTTCCTCAATGTTTAGTGCAATCATCAAATCTTCTAGAGAGATTTTACCTCTCCTATGTTTGAGAGTCATGCCAAAATCTTCCCAACTCGGAGGCAACTTCTCGATGATAGACAAAACCTGAAGTTTCTCGGGCAATGGCATATCTCCCTCAGCAAGACCATGAATCAAAATCTGGAATTCATGAGTCTGCTCAACCACAGATTTACCCTCAACCATCTTAAAGTTCAGGAACTTCCCCACAGTGTACTTTTCTAAACCCGAATCCTCAGAGTTGTATTTTTTATCCAACGATTTCCATAACTCTTTGGCCGAGGTTGTGGAGAAGTACACATCGAAGAGTGCATCTGAGAGGGCAGACAGGATTCTCCCATGGCAGAGGTAATCCTTCTGTTTAAAACTCTCTATCGCAGCACTACGGGCAGGTTCCTCTTCATCGGTTGAAGGAGGATCTGATTCTATAACGGAGAAAAGCCCTAGCGTAGTAAGGCAAAACTTCATCCGTTGTTGCCAACGTCTGAAGTTCTGCCCGGAAAACCTCTCGGGCTTGGCGCTAGCCTCATCAGACCCCACAGCCTTAACATTCACCATGTCTATTGATGCAATATATCTCTAAAATTGTAATAAAACCGTAACCGGGATATCTGAAATAGACAGGTGATGCAATAACAGAGATCAGAAATAGTTATCTGGTTGAAGCGTCGGCGTGCCGACTGTCTTTAGAGAATATATTGCCGCCCTACGGTGCAAAGGCTCGCTGGCAAAATCCTCCCAAGATCCGACAACCACTTGCTCCGTCCGTAGGTGCACTCCAACACGGACGTAGCCAACTCAGAAGAAGCCATAACAAAAAATAAAGAGCAGCAAAACCAAGCCGGGCCTGCCAGCGCGAGGCCACGGGCTGGGGATCCGTATCCCCCCTACGCGCGATAATCGCGTGCGTCGCGCCCGGTTAAAGGGTTTCCGGCTCGGTCCCCCCGGAACCACCTGGTTTGGGCCCAGCCCGCGCGTGCGTGTAAGTCCCCTTAACATATCTAAGTATGAAAAGAAGGACCTCATATTTAAGGCCTTCCAACTTTCTTAGATATCCAATATGGGACTAAACTTACACACACAACCACACAAGGAGAAATGCTTGAATTCCAAAACATAAATCCAACAATCCCCCACAAATTCAAATCATTTCGGTCGAAACAAAAACATGTCCTGAGGCTGTTGTAACGAGCTTTCAGTGAAGATACCTTCCGGTTTGAATCTTCACCTAAGTACACCGATTTCATTCACACAGGTTTGAAGTGAACTAAGTCTTGAACTTAAACCTTTTATATGTGAAATTCAATTGGCAACAACTCATCAGGGCGACGGTTGAATCCTTCTGGGTTGGTGCATTACGGCCATGCCACCGAATCTTGTTTCATAAGTGTTAAGGAGAGTTGCCTAAACCCCCACAGTGCGGCCACACACTTACACTTACATAGGTGAGTTCTCCAAGGATGTACTGCAAGCATCCTGTCATGAAGACCTTGAACTCATTAAGAGCTCTAAGCTCATCCTTACTAGCAGTCAAGCATCTATCCAGGGAAGAAACTTTGAGATTACATCTCAATTAATCTATGCTTATGGTTCACCCTTATAGCTTGTTTATATCTTTTTGATGTTGTCAAAAATGGGGAGAAATTACGAAGTCTTAAGAGGGAGAAATTGAAGACATGGAAGAAAATTGCATTTATTTTGTCAACATAAAAAAGGGGGAGCATGTTGTGTTGAATGTGTATTTGAAACCTTTTAATAATGATTCTAATCATGACTAATTGACATCACTCATAATTTGATTTTGATGATGACATTTTGTACATATTAAAATGATGACTAAATGACATGTTAATATTTCATATATTGATGATAATGACTTATGTTAATGGTTCACATTTCATATTTTCAGGTTTACATAACTTTCTCACAGTGGTGTCGACACAGTCTGCTAGTGGTGTCGACACTCACTGTCCCTTCCAGAACCTGTTCTGAAGCCAGTGGCCAGTGGTGTCGACACAGTCTGCCTGTGTGTCGACACACTTCGTCTGAAGCTCAAAAAAGTGGATTTTTCTGGACACGTGGCTGTTTAGGGATCAAGGGAATTGACCTAGATATTTGTGCCCACGCACTCCAAGGGTCCTCATGCACACATGTGACTATATATACTCATGATCCTCGTACTCCAAAGACATCCCATGCAAGAAAGCTTAGAGCATTCCAGAACAAGAGCAATTGAGCGGGAAAGGCTCCTGCGTCTAGAAGGAGAGCAGTAGAGCACCGCCAAAGGGAAGAAGAAGGAGAAGAAGGGGAGGAGCTCGTGGTTGTAGCAGTGCTGATCCAGAAGGAGATCCATCCGAGTCTGTGTTTGTATTGAGTGTCAATTTCCCTGGGGGATCTGTGTATGTGTTCTACACAGATCACCTAATTCTATTTGTCTTTACCATTTTATCATGTACTGAGATAGATCGTGCTAGAGGATCTATTCTCTAAGTGTGCTTGTTCTAGCAGAACTTGGATCTATTGTGATCCAGAGGTTTGAGTACTTTGTACTCTGGTTTGGAGCCGTAGTGCTCTGGGTTAGAGCTATTGTGCTCTGGTGCTTGAGCCGTAGTGCTCAAGGGCTTGTGAATTTGCTGAATTCACAAGTGGTTGTGGAGTAGGTTTATCGTGCCTATCTCCTGGGTTTCTTTGAGTCGTTACACTCAAAGAGGTTGGAGTTGTCGTGCTCAGATTGTACTGAACTTGTACTAGTGGTTCCTCCGCTGTGAGGAGGTGGACGTAGGAGGCACAAGTTGTGTTCTCCGAATCACCTTAAAATTCTTCTATGCACTGTGGTTTGATGTGTGGTTTATTGTTCTTATTCACTATACTCACACACCACACTTGGATCTGATCGAATTGTGTGTTTCACTCATTTTAATTTCGCTGCCATACACACAATTTCTTAGTTCATTTGTTAAAGTCACATATCCGATCCCAACAAAAGACGGCAGTGGGATATGAAAGAGCAAGACATTCCAGAACATAATCACACACGAAGGATTACTGAGGTGGAGGTTGATCTGTAGAAGGATGTAGCTAACCCATGACATCTCTAAAAAACTGAGCTTGGGAGTCCAAAAAGCTCTGCTGGCTGATCCTCATCGTAGCTAAATCTCTAGGGAGGTCTCACACCGACTCGCCCACTTGGCGGACTTCCCCTCTTATAGATGCTATCTCCCCCTCAAGTATGGTCAGGATATCTTGGAACCACAGTGAGAAGTCTTCACCTCCAGGACTGGGAGGAGATAAATCTTGTTCCATTGGAGCCGGATGCTCTTTCTCTTCATTTCTATCCCCTGGGGCTTGTGGTTCACCTCCACTTTCTTCTTCATTTTCATTTTCTTCCGTGTTATCTTCACTATCTTCAACTTGATCAACACTCAAAGTTCTTCTAAAGTTTCCATCCAGAATCCTATAGTTCATGAACTGAAGGGTGTTGTTGACATTATATACCAAGGAGATTGGGATGTTCTTTGCCCTTTCATATGAAAGATCAATACCAACATGTTCAAACACGGCGGTAAGATGAGCTGCATAAGGTAAGGAGCACCATGGTTGATTCTTTACTAATTTGATAAACAAAACCATCATTTCTGGTAGACACAACGGTACATTATGAAATAGACAGTGGAATAAACCTTTGTGAATTCTTCTAATTTCATCATGACTGCCACCTTTGGGAAACATGATTGTGGTCATCATGTGATGAAGAATTCTTTGTATGGTGGAAAGTCATTAACATTTATCAATGCATGGTGTGCTACCTAGTCTTGCGGATCTCTTTGGAGCATACTTGATAGAGGTCACTGTCATTGTAGGGAACATGTTGTGCTTGGTACCCTCCATTCCGAAGGCGCAATGCTTGACTAAAGATAACATCACTAACTGGGATCTCAACATCATTAATCGCAGTGAACAAATGATTGTTGCTTGTATAAAAATTTGCATAGTACTGCTGAACCAACTCCAGATAGTATACTTTGTGATGAGACATGAATCGTTCCCAGCCTTGTGTTTGAAACAGAGTATTGAGCATGGGTTCGATACCGTCTAAATCTGAGAAATCAACATATTGGGGAGGGAGTGTTTTCCTCCTATGTTGTACTAAGAGCTCTCTCAGTGCTATTGGAACCTACGCAGCCGCTCTAGAACTTTCACTGACCTCCCAACGATGCCTTGGGTTCACACGACCACCATGGACCCTTAGAGCCATTCAAAACCATCGAGAGGATGGATGTCATGCCCCGCTAATTTAGCAGCGGAATAAATCAGGGAGGCATGAACAACGTGTATGGTAACGTAAATTGCGCGTACATTCGCAAATATCAGAGCATCTAAATGAATAATAATTGCAATAAACTCCTTATTTTATTGATAAATCACCTAAACTATTACAACACTAATTCAGAGCCAAAACATAGGGCTCAATGACTTTATTTCATTTGGAAATGATAACTAAGCAACTAACTAAACTAACTCTAGGGTACTGGGGACAATCCATCTCTATGACTCCAGGACGCTCATCACTCCAGTCCAATCCCGTTGTTGTGTGTAAGGTCATCACTTGACTTACCTGAAAACACAATAACAAATAACGAAGGGTGAGCGATAACGCTCAGTAGGACTTAATATCTCGTGTAAACAAGCATGCTTTAAGTGATTAATGTCTTGTAACGCATGTTAACTAGAGAGAACGATCATGTATAGTCAAGAGAGTAATAGAACATGATGGCAAAAGAATGATAAAACTTTCAACAGGGATATTGTAAAACTAATATGATAACTGATTGGCCATGTAACGCAATAGTGTATATGGTTGCACCACGGTGCACTAGTAGAGATAGCACCTCTGGTCGAGCATCTTGTCAACCCAGAGAACGATAGCATAGTGATTGATATATTGATTGTCATAAATTAAATTGTGATTGTTGTTAACTGGCGCTGGATGCATGTCGTACACATCCTGATCATGTAACCCTTGCAAAGAAATAGCACTCTTCGGGAGCTCCTCCTAGGACCAGACCGGGCCCTATTGCTTTGGCATCTAGTACTTGCTTGTTTAATTTAGACAATCAATTGTATGGCCAAATAGAGTACCAAGAAATAGATGAGAGTACTAGACGAGATAGATGAGAGTGTAGAGAGAACATGAACAGATGAGAGGATATAGATAGTAGACGAGATAAGGGTAATATCATAAAATCACGTTAAACATCGATAGTAACGGTTTCACGGCACATCATTGCGGGCGGCAGTCTGGTAGAAGTCACCACCACCCACTAGCCGTGCTGTGTACACAGGCTAGATGGTCCGGCATGCTCAAAAGATAAGGAAAGAACACACTAAGGTCATGGTTTGTACTGATCCTTAAGAGTGTAACAGGATTTAGGTACAACCAGCTCGTCGGCAATGGAGTACGCCAAAGCTAGCCAAGAAGACTTACGGAGGCCTTGACAAGGAGTCCCTGGCCCAATCGAGAGTATTCCCGATGGAGAGGTAGTCCAAGTCAAGAGAAAGTGTGTAAAACCAAGGTCCGTTGTGCCTCGAGTGCTCGAAGGCCGAGGGAAATGGTAACGGTGTACGAATCACGCGATTAAAACGTAGACAAGTCCATTAAAAATAAATAGGATATTAAGTAAATAGTTAACTCAATTACCAGATATATTATTGAGCAATTTAACAAGGTTTCGTGGCAATCATTCATGTATAGTGTGTGCATGTGTAAGATAATCACGAGAGCAAGTTTGATCGTGTACACATCATTTATTTGATTAAAAACAGGTGAATAATACTCAACATTCATTAACAGGTCGTTACTGTTCTTACAGTGCATGATTGGGGTTTAACAGGGATTAAATGGGGCAATTAGCAAGGTTATACAAGAAAATCAGGGTTTGGGCCGCTCTGTTAAGGTCGCGACGTAGGGTTAGGTCACGTTCAGGTCGCGACATAGAATCGGGTCGCGATCAGGTCAAGTCGTGACAGGGTTTCTTGTCGCATTCATGTCACGGCGCGGTGTCCGGTCGCGTTCTGCTAAACCGGGCGCTGGGTGGGGGGGGGGGGCAGGTCGCGACGCGTCGATCCGCCTCGTTCATAACGCGTCGGACCCTGATGTCGCGACTCCCCTGAGATCGCGGCGTATCGTGCCGTCGCGACCTCAGGAGGTGGCCCGAGCCCAGAAAAGAGGGATCTGCCCTTTTTCCAGGTGGGTCTGCCTGACACATAGCTATTCAAAATTCGATAATAAATCGTATAGAGGTTCAAAAAGCATGAAACTAGTTTTAAACGAAAGTAGACATATAGATCTATCAACATGCACGATTAATTTGAAAATAGACAAGGTTTAGACATGCTGTAATCAAGTTACATTTCGATGACTTAAACATGCGCAGTCAAGGTTCAACGAATTAATTAGAGACGGATACACGATGAAATTTAGGCAAACTAGGGGTGTTTGAAAGCTAACATGAAGTAGTATTTATGAGAATTTTCTCATGGTATGAAGTCAAGTATACACGAGGTTCACAAGCAAACATGAAGGGTAGGGTGCATGGATCTGACAGGGATTCAAAGAGTTAATTCTCCCTCATGGGAGATTGAAATAGAGCGAAACTAAAGGGCTTTTGCTCGGATCATGAACTCTTCCTAGGGTAATTTTTACACGAATTTGACTTGAGAGATTGCCTACCTTTGACGCTTTTAAGATCCTAGGGTTGAAAACGTGAAGAAGATGGAGCTCCCCTTGATCCTAGCCTTCTTCTCCTTGCTCCTTAGGTCCAATTGCTCCTTCTCCTCTTGCTCCAAGCTCCAGAAATCGTTCTATGGGTGGTAGGGACGAATTTGGAGGTGTATTAGCTAGTTTAAGAGTCTTACTTAGTTAAAACTCTTACATCTCCTCCAAACTCCGAATTTCCACTATTATCTCCATATTTTCTTGCATTTATCCACCTAATAAGATAAGGAGATGTCTAATTTCGTGGGTAATGAGTTAGGATGGGATGATGACTCCTTTTTAGGATAATTACCATCTATTTAGGCATTATCTCACTCTCATTTAATTTATTAATCAATTAACTCTGAATTTCTTATTTTTCTCCCCCTTTTCTATCACTTATCCACTCATTTGGCTTGGGGAGAACACCAATTTCGTGGCTAAGGGTTTTGGGTAGGTCTATGATTCTTTTTGAGATAATTAAGAGCCATATTAGTGCTTTAGTGACCCCTTTTTAATTAAGAGATAATAAAATTACGAATTTTCCTATTTAATATGAGTCTCCTATATTTGATCCATATTTTCTCTTATCCAAATTCCCTTTTTAGATTAGGATAGAGTCCTATTGAGTTAGACTTAGGGTTAGGACTCTTTTTAAGATAATTTAGGAGTTAAAATAGTCATTATATTAACCCTTTTCATTTATTAATATTTTTAGGTACGAATTTTGGCTTAATTAACTCCCATCCAACTTGGGCTCTACACATCTGGGACCATCAATCCATGCTTGGACCACTTATACAACTCATACTTAATTTGACTTAATGAGTTTTTAATTAATTCTATTTATTCACCCTTTATTCTAGTTTAAATCTATTTATTATGTTTATTCAATTGATTTCTTATTTTTATTCAATTCAATACTATATAGCCAAATATTTCTGACATTTATCCATCTTTTGGGCTCTTGCTTTCGACTCAATAACTTATGCGGGCTTAATTGTACAACCTATGTACTTACTTTACTTAATGAATTTTAATTATCCATTTATTTAGAGTATATATTCATGGCCAAAATTGTCCATTGGTCCAATTATCATAATGGGCTATCAACCCATATTATTTAAAGTCTATCCACATATTTATTTTCATTTATTATCCACTTTGGCCCATAAAATAATGAGTTCTCCGACTTATTCCTTAATTATGTTAATAAGTCGCATAATTTCTTAAACTTTGTCTAAATGATTTTTCTATGCCCAAATTAAATGATGGGTCATTAGAGAATATTATTTAAAGCATGACTATTATTTTTACGTCATTTTTATATAGGTTTATACGCATGTGATAATGATGCGTACCTTTTTAACTAGTTGAATTTATTAATAGATAAAATTTTAATTTATCCTATATTTAAAATTACAGAATTTTTCGGGGTACTACATACTCCCCCTCTTAAAAAGAATTTGGTCCCCAAATTCCACGTCCACTTCAGTTATACATGAATCAATATTTCATACTTAAAATGTATTAATGACTATAAGTTCAGAGTTACCTTGCATAGTTCCCACTTCTTGATTTGGAGAGAGTTGCACTAATGCTTCCAGCATGACTGGCTTCTTAAATTCTTCATGATGTTGATCCTTTCGTTGTTGGCAGTCTCTAATCTTGTGCTCTGGGTTGCCACATCGCAAACATTTTCCTTGCTTTATCCACCATTCTTCCATTATGTGGCCTATCTTATTGCAGTGCTTGTATCGTTCTTTGCGAATAAGGGCTAATTGTAAGGCGTTCTTCTTATTCTTCTTTATTTTTCTCTTATCATTGTAGTTGAGATCCTTTGTGTTAGTGGATGGTTCCTTGAGCAGGGGGCAGTCTTATATCTGATGTGCCAAACTGCCACAACGTAGGCATGCACCAATGCTTCGCCAACATTCCTTGGCTACATGTCCCGGTTTACTACAATGAAGATAGATCTTCTTACTACGTTTCTTCTGTGGGTTTACCTTCTTGTCATGGTTGTATCCTCTCTTCCCATTCTGATTGGTCTCATTTTTAATCTCCTTAGTCGCTTCTAGAGCTTCTTCTAGTATTTGGGCGGCGTGCTGACATGCCAGAACTAGCCTTTGAGTTGGTCTCATGTCGGCGTCCATTAAAAGTTCCTTCAAGAATAAGGTTGTCATTAGGATGCTAAGGTAATATTAAGTTGATACACATATATAGATAATTGTATTCAGATCTTAACCATGGTTCTACCCAATCCTCACATAGGTATGGTGGTTGACCTAGACATGTGTCAGGGCGGTTCACCTAGAACATCTTAGGATCTAAAATATCCTAATAAGGACATCCTAGGCTCTGATACCAACTGTCATGCCCCACTAATTTAGCAGCGGAATAAATGAGGGAGGCATGAACAACGTGTATGATAATGTAAATTGCGCGTACATTCGCAAATATCAGAGCATCTAAATGAATAATAATTGCAATAAACTCCTTATTTTATTGATAAATCACCTAAACTATTACAACACTAATTCAGAGCCAAAACATAAGGCTCAATGACTTTATTTCATTTGGAAATGATAACTAAGCAACTACCTAAACTAACCCTAGGGTACTGGGGACAATCCATCGCTATGACTCCAGGACGCTCATCACTCCAGTCCAATCCCGTTGTTGTGTGTAAGGTCATCACTTGACTTACCTGAAAACACAATAACAAATAATGAAGGGTAAGCGATAACGCTCAGTAGGACTTAATATCTCGTGTAAACAAGCATGTTTTAAGTGATTAATGTCTTGTAACGCAAGTTAACTAGAGAGAACGATCATGTATAGTCAAGAGAGTAATAGAACATGATGGCAAAAGAATGATAAAACTTTCAACAAGGATATTGTAAAACTAGTATGATAACTGATTGGCCATGTAACGCAATAGTGTATATGGTTGCACCACGGTGCACTAGTAGAGATAGCACCTCCGGTTGAGCATCTTGTCAACCCAGAGAATGATAGCATAGTGATTGATATATTGATTGTCATAAATTAAATTGTGATTGTTGTTAACTGGCGCTGGATGCATGCCGTACACATCCTGATCATGTAACCCTTGCAAGAAAATAACACTCTTCGGGAGCTCCTCCCAGGACCAGACCGAGCCCTATTGCTTTGGCATCTAGTACTTGCTTGTTTAATTTAGACAATCAATTGTATGGCCAAATAGAGTACCAAGAAATAGATGAGAGTACTAGACGAGATAAATGAGAGTGTAGAGAGAACGTGAATAGATGAGAGGATATAGATAGTAGACGAGATAAGGGTAATATCATCAAATCACGTGAAACATCGATAGTAACGGTTGCACGGCACATCATTGCGGGCCAACAGTCTGGTAGAAGTCACCACCGCCCACTAGCCGTGCTGTGTACACAGGCTAGATGCTCCGGCGTGCTTAAAAGATAAGGAAAGAACACACCAAGGTCATGGATCGTACTGATCCTTAAGAGTGTAACGGGATTTAGGGTACAACCAGCTCGTCGGCAATGGATGTACGCCAAAGCCAAGAAGACTTATGGAGGCCTTGACAAGGAGTCCCTAGCCCAGTCGAGAATATTCCCGATGGAGAGGTAGTCCATGTAACGTCGCGCGTTTTTCGGATCCCCGTGGATCCAGGTTTAGCGGGTTTGGTGGCCAATGTGAGGCCCATTAGTGTTGTGTGTTTCTTACTAGATCCTTACCGGGTTTGGTTTGGATCCGTGTTGGTGTTCAGCTTGCTGGACACCAGCAGTGTGTTGGCGTCCATCGATGAGGACGTCGACTGTTGAACTTGGCGTCAAGCTTTGTGGACGTCTAGTTGTGGCGGTCTGGTTAAACGGCCAAAGGGTTGACGTTAACCTGGCATGCCTGTGTTTTTATGGCAGAACCGAGCTCTGTTCTTTCTCCTCCTTCTCCCTTCCTCTTCCCCCACCTTCACCCTTGAGCTTCTTCGCGAGTTTTGACGGTCGGCGGGAGCTCGTGGGAAGGCCGTGGTGCGCGTGGTAGCGGCAGATCGGGTGGGGAATGACGGATTGGAGCGCGGTGTTCGTGGGACGTTTCTCGGGTTTCGGCGTGATTCGAGGTTCTTCGGGAGTTTAATTGCGTTTCTGAGGTAGGGGTCGAGCCCTGTTAGCTTGTTAGAAACATTAAAACACGACTTAATCACTTGAACCAGCATTTTTATTGTATTTTCGGATCAAGTCGTACCATACGGGGTTAAGGGTGGTTTGATGAATTTAATGTGTAAAGCATGTTGTAATGGGTTGTTCCGGGTTCTAGTATGTTAAAGGAACCGTTTTTATATGTTTTTCTGTAGTTTAAACGGTTGGAAAACCTGTAGAGCTGGATTAGGGTTTCTGCAGGGTTTTAGGCCGGAGAACTTGGCGTCAAGATCTCCTGTCGCCAAGCTCACCAGTCGAGATATAAACGGCTAGATCGTTTGCCGTTTACTTCTTATAAGCGGCAGTCGATGTTGCCGCCAACCTGTGCATGTATCCATGCAGTGTTGTTTACGTAGTTTTCCTGGTTATGAATATTGTGTGATTGTGTGTGCATGGCGATGACCGGTGTGAGCCAGTGCACTTGTTGTGCTCTTGGAGCATACTGCTCATGTAATGGGCATGTTTTACGTAAATGATATGTGATGTACGTAATCGCTTTCCGTGGTATGTGTGGTGCGTTGGCACCCGTGGCACTCTTGGAGTGCGTTGTCCATGTGTTGGACATGTGGTTTACGTGGAAGACGTGTGGTACACCATCCAGGGTGTAATATACACGTATTGTCTACGTGGTTTGAGTGTGTGTTTACTACACACTTTGTTGTAATGTAATTCTTATGATTTATCATAGTAACTGGGCAGTGAGGTTCCTGTGTGAGCCTAGCCATGACTTTGTGGTGTTTGGGCAATGAAGGTCCATACCGACCTAGCCCTGGTCCGTTGCTGTCTTTCGAATAATATTATATGGATTTATGAAGTAAGTAAATGGTGTGTTGTTACGAAGGTCATCTCATGACCGATGATAGGCCAAATATGATTGGCTATCGTGATTTATATATGTATTAGTGTGAGTTAGCTTGGAGGTTACAAGATGACCAATGATAGGCAAGTTAGTGGTTCAGGTATGTGTTGGTGTGGGATAGCTTTGGGGTCACACGGTGACCGATGTTAAGCTAATCCTAACACTTGTATATTGTGAATTATAAGTAAAGGCTATATGTGTAAGTATCGTGGTTTGTGCTAGCCGAGTGTGGTGGTCCGGCGCCTATTCCGGAATGCCTCTCTAGTCGGGTACCCCAGGTTCTTTGTGAGCCAGGCGCGTGTGTTTGTTGTGCTCGGGGTTTTGTCCCGGTACTTGTGTTGTACCGTTGAGGTCTGTGTCGTCTTCCTGGACACCCTCACTCCTGAGTTTGAGTTGTACGTCCGGCTGAGGGAAAGACGGCAGTGGGGCAGCGACTTCCCAGAGTTTGTTCTTTTGTCGCTTGTAGCGCGCTCGTAGTTGGGGGTACGGACACCAGTAGTCGACACTGGTCCCCAGCTAGTCCTGTTTTCCAGTGCCTCACTTTAGAGTGCTCCGGCCAGAGACTCTAGAGGTGCCAGGCATGGGCCTGCAGTTGTGTGTCTGCAGGTGTGGTGTTGGTTGGTCTCCACAGTTGTTTGACTTCTTCCTAGTGGAGCAGCAGTTGGACCTTTCGTTCGTGACTGCAAGACTGAGAGGTAGTTCTTGTGTTGTGTTGTCCGGGTTGGATATTGGCCTGATCAGCCAGTAGTCCGTTCCCGTGTGGTGGCGTCGTTCTTTCTGACTCGTGCCTTGCCAGTGACTGTGGTTTGTGAGTTTGTGACTCGTGGTCGAGGTTTGACTTGTTCGAGATGTGCCCTGGTGTTGGCACAGTTGTGACTCAGTTGTGGTTTGTGTGACTCGTCGATTAAGGTTTCACCTGTAATATTGTGCCTAATTTAAGGTATAATATAATTATGGTTCAGTGTGGTGTTTATCACCTACTGGTACCCTTGTTTGGGTGTTTGTGTTGTGGTACCTCAGAGTAACAAGTACTTGTTCCCTTCGTGGGTTACTTTGTAGTTTTGTGATGGTACATTGTGTACCAACCTTTTCGGGTACTTGTGTGTTGTGGAAGTCTTGTGATTTGACCTGCCACTTGTTGTATCCTAACTGTTTTAGGTAGATCTTTGTTTATAATTTATTGTGGATTAGTTGTGATTATTAATTATGTTACCTTTGTGGGTAATTTGCCGATGAGGCTTATGGCCTAGGCATATTGTGGTTTAGTTAAGCTATGTTCCGTGGAGGCCGTGTGAGACCTTCCACAGTTTGAGTTTTACTCTTCTTGGATATGATTCCAATTATAACTTTAGTGTGTTATGGATTGGCTTCGTGGTAGCCAGTTTCGTTACCTTGTGTGTAGTTTCCGCTGTAGTGTGGTTTGGAGTATAAAGGACCAACTCTTTGTTAGCAGTCCTATTACTCAAGTGTTTGAGGTTCGCCTGTGAGTAGCCTGGGCAGTGACTTGCCTGTGTGGCTTATAGTTTAGGCAACCCGTTGTTGTAGCAGTGTGCCAGTGAGACTGTGGTTTATGCACTTTGGTTGTTGGGCTGACTAATGATATTATGTTAGTCCTGTAGTCCTACTTTTCTTCTGAGGACGTTATGTTTATTATCGTAAGCATGTTTAATTGTTATTTATTGTAATGATGTGAGCATGAAATGGTTTGGCTATTGTTGTTGCCAGTGAGACCCATTGGGGTCGAGGTGCCTGTGGTTACAGTGTTGCTTTGGGTAGCCCCTACTGAGCCAGTGACTTGTTGAGGCTCACTCCCCTATAGTTCTTTTCAGGGCTTGCCGTGTGTTTGGCTTGCAGTGGCGTTGCGTCAAACTTGTACCACCAGCAGTAGTTTAGTAGTTAGTGTTGTGTGAGCTTGTGCTCCCTCGGGGTATGCCCCAGGTAGTTGTACTCTTTTAATTGGACATGTATTAATGTAATGGGACAGTTGTACAAATAATGTAAATAGATATAAGCACATGTACTTTCTTGTGTCTTATATTCTTGTGGTTTGTCTTTTTGTACTCTTACTGAACACGTGTGTGAGATATCCCTTGCGAGACTTCGGTCCGTTCGCGGGAGGCGGATCTGGATATGGAGCCTTAATGGGCATAAATACCCTGGTCCGTCACAGTCCAAGTCAAGAGAAAGTGTGTAAAACCAAGGTCCGTCGTGCCTCGAGTGCTCGAAGGCCGAGGGAAACGGTAACGGTGTACGAATCACGCGATTAAAACATAGACAAGTCCATTAAAAAGAAATAAGATATTAAGTAAATAGTTAACTCAATTACCAGATATATTATTGAGTAATTTAACAAGGTTTCGTGGCAATCATTCATGTATAGTGTGTGCATGTGTAAGATAATCACGAGAGCAAGATTGACCATGCACACATCTTTTATTTGATTAAAAACAGGTGAATAATACTCAACATTCATTAACAGGTCGTTACTGTTCTTACAGTGTATGATTGGGGTTTAGTAGGGATTAAATGGGGCAATTAGCAAGGTTATACAAGCAAATCAGGGTTTGGGCCGTTCTGTTAAGGTCGCGACGTAGGGTTAGGTCGCGTTCAGGTCGCGACATAGAGTCAGGTCGCGATCAGGTCAAGTCGCGACAGGGTTTCTTGTCGCATTCATGTCCCGGCGCGGTGTCCGGTCGCGTTCTGCTGAACCGGGCGCTGGAGTGAACCGGGGGGCAGGTCGCGACGCATCGATCCGCTGCGTTCATAACGCGTCGGACTCCGATGTCGCGACCCCCCTGAGATCGCGACGTATCGTGCTGTCGTGACCTCAGGAGGTGGCCCGAGCCCAGAAAAGAGGGATCTGCCCTTTTTCCATGTGGGTCTACCTGACACATAGCTATTCAAAATTTGATAATAAATCGTATAGAGCTCCAAAAAGTATGAAACCAGTTTTAAACGAAAGTAGACATATAGATCTATCAACATGCACGATTAATTTGAAAATAGACAAGGTTTAGACATGCTGTAATCAAGTTACATTTCGATGACCTAAACATGCGTAGTCAAGGTTCAACGAATTAATTAGAGACGGATACACGATGGAATTTAGGCAAACTAGGGGCATTTGCAAGCTAACATGAAGTAGTATTTATGAGAATTTTCTCGTGGTATGAAGTCAAGTATACACGAGGTTCACAAGCAAACATGAAGGATCGGGTGTATGGATCTGATAGGGATTCAAAGAATTAATTCTTCCTCATGGGAGATTGAAATAGAGCGAAACCAAAGGGCTTTTGCTCGGGATCATGAACTCTTCCTAGGATAATTTTTACACGAATTTGGTTTGAGAGATTGCCTTCCTTTGACGCTTTTAAGATCCTAGGGTTGAAAACGTGAAGAAGATGGAGCTCCCCTTGATCCTAGCCTTCTTCTCCTTGCTCCTTAGGTCCAATAGCTCCTTCTCCTCATGCTCCAAGCTCCAGAAATCGTTCTATGGGTGGTAGGGATGAATTTGGGGGTGTATTAGCTCGTTTAAGAGTCTTACTTAGTTAAAACTCTTACATCTCCTCCCAACTCCGAATTTCCACTATTATCTCCATATTTTCTTGCATTTATCCACCTAATAAGATAGGGAGATGTCTAATTTCGTGGGTAATGGGTTAGGATGGGATGAGGACTCCTTTTTAGGATAATTACCATCTATTTAGGCATTATCTCACTCTCATTTAATTTATTAATCAATTAACTCCAAATTTCTTATTTTTCTCCCCCTTTTCTATCACTTATCCACTCATTTGGCTTGGGGAGAACACCAATTTCGTGGCTAAGGGTTTTGGGTAGGTCTAGGATTCTTTTTGAGATAATTAAGAGTCATATTAGTGCTTTAGTGACCCCTTTTTAATTAAGAGATAATAAAATTACGAATTTTCCTATTTAATATGAGTCTCCTATATTTGATCCCTATTTTCTCTTATCCAAATTCCCTTTTTAGATTAGGATAGAGTCCTATTGAGTTAGACTTAGGGTTAGGACTCTTTTTAAGATAATTTAGGAGTTAAAATAGTCATTATATTAACCCTTTTCATTTATTAATATTTTTAGGTACGAATTTTGGCTTAATTAACTCCCATCCAACTTGGGCTCTACACATCTGGGCCCATCAATCCATGCTTGGACCACTTATACAACTCATACTTAATTTGACTTAATGAGTTTTTAATTAATTCGATTTATTCACCCTTTATTCTAGTTTAAATCTATTTATTATGTTTATTCAATTGATTTCTTATTTTTATTCAATTCAATATTATATAGCCAAATATTTCTGACCTTTATCTATCTTTTGGGCTCTTGCTTTCGACCCAATAACTTATGCAGGCTTAATTGTACAACCTATGTACTTACTTTACTTAATGAATTTTAATTATCTATTTATTTAGAGTATATATTTATGGCCAAAATTGTCCATTGGTCCAATTATCATAATGGGCTATCAACCCATATTATTTAAAGTCTATCCACATATTTATTTTCATTTATTATCCACTTTGGCCCATAAAATAATGAGTTCTCCGACTTATTCCTTAATTATGTTAATAAGTCGCATAATTTCTTAAACTTGGTCTAAATGATTTTTATATGCCCAAATTAAATGATGGGTCATTAGAGAATATTATTTAAAGCATGACTATTATTTTTACGTCATTTTTATATGGGTTTATACGCATGTGATAATGATGCGTACCTTTTTAACTAGTTGAATTTATTAATAGATAAAATTTTAATTTATCCTATATTTAAAATTACAGAATTTTTCGGGGTACTACAATGGATCTCGTGAGGTTGGGATGCCTCCTGAGTCTAGGACGATGAGAGGTCCTCAACAAGGATCAAGTTGAGAGGAAAATACTTGCGATGTGCAAGCCAAAAAGTATAGGTGAGAACGACATGAAAAGGGTATGGATCTCCCAATGTCTATAGGGCTAAGAACTCTTGGAGAAGGGGAGAAAAGTCCTAGGGCAAGAAGGAACTTGGGGTGCTGAAGGGATGAGAAACAAGTAGTGTGGGATGAGTTCCACAACCCCAAGTTATATAGGAACCAGCTTGGGTCAAGACCAACAAAGTCGATCGTGACTAGAATTGTAACATCCCCCTCTTGTGGGCCTCTTGTGGGTCAGCCACCTTCTGCTGAAGGTTGCGATGCATCGGTCTGTGGCCTTCTGAAGGCGACAAGGAGGCTGTTGCGTTCTGGTTGTGAACGCGACAAGCTTGTTGTTGCGTTCATCCCTCTGACCACAACATGTAGTTTTGTCGTCTTGCTTTTGGGACAGTTGGGACAAGTGTCAACCCCTGACAATGTGAAGGCGACATGTCAGACGTCACGTTCAGGTTGTTAGGTCTGCAAGCTTAACACGTGGCGTTCCCATTGGTCAGGATTGACCAGGACTTTGGGATCGCGACAGGTTGGCCATCGCGTTCAGTAAGGGAACACTCAACTCTGAGGCTTAAAAGGTTGCAGGCCGCAGAACACCCCTTCTTCTTTACCATTTCGTCTGTGTTTCTCCTCTCTGACCCCTCTCTGTGCTTCTTCCACCGTGGGGAGAGTGTAAGGGTGTGTGTGAGGTGTGTGGGTGGTTCTTCCTTCCCGGTGTGGTGTTCTTCTTCGGCATGGCTTCCTCTTCGCGTTGGTGACTCTTCCTCGGCGTGTAGGACGTTCGTGGCTCGTGGACGGAGTCTTCGTGGAGCTTGGAGCGAGGAGGAGGTGGCCATGCACACGAGAAGACCCCAACGGGTTGGCTCTTCATTTTGAGGTAGAAACTTCTTGCCTTCCCCCTAGTTCTATCATGTTAGGGTCCAATCCCCCTTCTCCAAGCCTTAGATATCATGCTAGGGTGTGCATGTGTGTGATTGTGGTTCCTATGGAATGCATATTTGGCTTGGTTGTGATTGGAATGGGGGTGGGGTTTGTGTGATCATCCATGCTTGCATGTGAGTTTCTTGAGTGTAGATCCATCTCTTTGGCATGCATGGGTGTTTCCAAGGTTGGTTTGAGCTTATTTGATCCTTTTTCATGATCCTACATGCTCCCCTCCCCCTGTACTTCTCAGATTTGTGGTGATTGGTTGAAGGAGATGCTCTCGGGTGTGTAAGTCTGTGGTCGCGACATGTTTGGTGTCGCGACCCAGATCGCGACAGCTCGATACGTCGCCTTCTGGTGTGAGAAAGCAACGCCCACCCTGTCGCGTTCTGGTCGCGACAGGGTGGCTGTCACCTTCTCATCGGGTTTCCACCGTGTGTTGTGGGAGGTCCCAAGTGGTCACCTGGACCTCTATCTGTGGTCGCGACAATGACCTTATCGCGACCTGATCACGACAGGGACCCTATCGCCTTATGACCCAGGTCGCGACAAACAGGGTGTCTGTCATGCCCCGCCAATTTAGCAGCGGAATAAATCGGGGAGGCATGAACAACGAGTATGGTAATGTAAATTGCGCATACATTCGCAAATATCAGAGCAACTAATGAACAATAATTGTAATAAAACTCATCATTTTATTGATAATTCATCTAATCTATTACAACCACTAATTCAGAGCCAAAACATAGGGCTCAATGACATTATTACATTGGATAAGAAATCTAAAGCAAATATCTAACTAGACTCTAAGGTATTAAGGACATTCCATCGCTATGACTTCAGGACGCTCATCACTCCAGTCCAATCCCGTTGTTGTGTGTAAGGTCGTCACTTGACTTACCTGAAAACACAATAACAAATAACGAAGGGTGAGCGATAACGCTCAGTAGTGTAATCACAGGGATTGTGCTTCCCCTCGACACGGACCTGGATATCAAATATGATGGCATGGAAAATAGGAAAGTGATCGCCACCTAGATAAGTTGCCTAATGATATAGAAAGACAATGGCTAACTTAAACTATGAAAAAGGAAGAGAACAGGAAATTGACCTGGTGACGCGGTCGCCATGGCCGCCGCGTCTCTAGTATCGCGTCAGTGGAAATCGACGCGTCTATTGTCGCGTCACCCTAGGCCGTCGCATTCTCTGAATGCGGGAGAATTGATGTTGTGACCTTCTTCTAGTCCTCCAGCCGGCTAGAGCACCAGAGCTCCTCGTAGACTTTGCTTGCTTGCCTGCCAATCAAAAGAAAACACAAAGAAAAGACCCTATTAGAACGCGTAAAGTGTAGTATCTATTCCAAAAGACGAAATGAGATGGGAGATCATGGCGGGAACGCACCTGGGGTGGTTTAAACCCCTGTGGGTGTGGGAAAACGTGGGTGGATGGTGGATGTGCTCTATTTAAAAAGAACGTAAAAATGCATGTAGAAATAGAAAAGAGGAAGAGGAAATGGAATGAGCCCCATTAGGGCGACTTCCTGGCGTGGATGCAGCTCCGATGATGTGCAAAGAGGTCCGGGAGATTGCTGAAGTCGCCCTCTTCACGTTCCTTGCTCCATTGATGGTGAAATGAATGAGTTGTGAGGAGTGGAATGTGAAGGGAAATGAGTGGAATGAGCGGCTGCGTGGCTAAGTCTTGTTCAGAGGAAATTTTGGCAGCCCTTCGGGGTGATCATGAGGCTCCCTTCGTTCATGAGGAGGGGCCTTCCTTATATAGAGCTTGGAGTGAGAAAATTGGGTATTATCTCCTCAAAAAGGTGTGGAAATTAAAAATGGGGGATAAAGCTCTATCAAAATCGGATGTAGAGTCCTTAGGGGAGCTTAGGAGAGTCCTTAGGGCCGAAAAAGTGCTCAAGGGGTCGGGATAAACCTCTTGGACCAAGTCAAAGTGCATGGGAGGATAAATAGGATGTGGTTATGGAGGCCAGAGATCTCGGTCCTTGTCGCGTCAGATCGCGGGGTCGCGACTAGAGACGCGACGGTGCGGGGGGTCGCGACAGTATTGCCCACGTGCATGGATAATGCATGGGCTGTCGCGGCGGCCTAACCCGTCGCGACTAGAGTCGCGGCGCCACGATGCGTCGCGACAAGGAATCCGAATTATTTTGGATTATTCTCTCTAACCACATGATAAATAGGAGTCACACTCCCCTAGGGACTCTCTCAAGTGATTGATTTCGGGATTTCAAGGCATGTTATGGATTAATGGGCTCAATTCAAGGCAAGTGATGGGCTCAAGGTGAGCGACCAATTAGAGGCCCACTAAGGTGGCAAGAAATGTGGTTCACCCTATTAGTCATAATCGGGTGTCTACAAGTAGGACTTAATATCTCGTGTAAACAAGCATGCTTTAAGTGATTAATGTCTTGTAACGCAGGTTAACTAGAGAGAACGATCATGTATAGTTGAGAGAGTAATAGTACAAGATAACAAGTGAATGATAATACATTTCTCAAGAGTATTGCAAAATTAGGATGGCAACATAACGAGATAGCGCGTAACAAGATAGTGTATAACAAGATAGCGTGTATCAAAATGACATGAAATAGGATAGCTTGTATCAAGGTGGTGTGTAACGAGATAGCTTGTAAAGAGATAGCATGAAATGAGATAACGTGTATGGTTGCACAACGGTGCACTAGTCGAGTACGACAATAGTCACTTTGGGACAGTAGCCGTTTAACGATAGTACATTTCGTCTGAACTCCTCAGACTAATGTTAATCAGTCAGTGCTAGCACACTAATAGCACAGAACTGGCACAATATGTCTGAACTCCTCAGACTAATAGTAAAACAATTAGATGTCTAGCCAATGTCGAGATAGTCAGAACCGGTGCAATGCATAACACCGTCAATAGCCCCTGCAGGTATTTTCGGGTGGCTCTCTGCCCCCAGGACTAGATTGGAGCCCCTCGGACACTCTCCGTGCCCTGCACACTTAGAATTAAAGTTAGTAGGTCACCAGACCCATATTATGGCGCTAGACAATCATGTATAGTACAAGCAATGGGAGCCACAACAGCTCAAGAGTTTCAAGAGAGTACTAGATGAATAGACGAGATAGTAGAGTGAACGTGAACAGATGAGAGTACAAGGATAGTAGACGAGATAGGGGTATGATCGTAAAATAACGATAAACCACGATAGTAACGGTTGCACAGTACCAGGTCGGGTACCGGCAGTCAGGTAGAAGTCACATCCGCCCATTAGTCGTGCTGTGTACACGAGCCAGATGGTCCGGCGTGATCACAAGATAAGAGAGATCTCACTAAGGCCGTTTGGATCGTACTGATCCCTAAGAATGTAACGGGATTTAAAGGTACAACCAGCTTGTCGACAATGGACGTGCGCCAAAGCCAAGAAGACTTACGGAGGCCTTGACAAGGAGTCCCTAGTCCAGTCGAGAGTATTCCCGGTGGAGAGGTGGTCCATGTCAAGAAAAAGTGTGTAATGAAACGTTGTCTGTCTTGCCTCGAGTGCTCGAAGGCAGAGGGACGCGATAACGGTGTACAAATCACGCGAATAAAATGAAGACATGTGTCATTTAAATAATAGGGAAATTAGGTAATTAATTTCACTTAAATACCAGATATATTATTGAGCAATTTAATAGGGTCAAATGGCAATAAACAATGTTTAGTGTGCAAGTGTAAAGAAATCATGAGAATAGATAAAATTGTGCTCACGGCTTTTAAATTAATAAGAATCATTTAAATATTATCAAATAAAATTATTCAGGTCATTCATTAAGCTTAACAGTACATGGTTTAACTTGTACAAGGATTAGATGGCATTTAAAGCAGGGATATAAGATCAATTAAAGGTTCTGGCCGAAATTTCAAGAACGCGACGGGGGTGACAGTCGCGATCATGTCGCGACGAGGCGCATGGGCGCGTTAATCAGCGTATCGCGACGGGGTATCCTGTCGCGGTTCAGGTCGCGGTGGTGCAGCCTGGCGCGACAGGCGAACCGGCCGGCCTGGCCCGGTTCGGGTTTGGGAACGCGGCGGTGAGGCCCGTCGCGTTCATGACGCGACGTGGAAGCCTACCGCGACACTCCTGTTATCGTGGCGTATCGCGCCGTCGCGATAATAGGGGCGGTCCAGCTTTTCCCCTTTTTCTCTGGGTAGACCCTTCTTGACACAGGGTCATTCTAAATTCAGTATAAAATCGCACGGTGATCCAAAAAGCACGAAACTAGTTTTAAACGAAAGTAGAAATGTATATCTATCAACATGCATGATTAATTTGAAAATAGACAAGGTTTAGACATACATTGATCAGGTTACTTTTCAGTGACCTAAACAGGCGCAGTCAGGGTTCAATGAATTAATTAGAGGTGTATACATGATGAAAAATTACAAAACCAAGGGTGTTCAAAAGCTAACATGAAGTAGTATTTATGATAATTTTATCATGATCTGAAGTCAAGAATGAATGGGGTTCACAAGCAATCATGAAGGGTAGGGTGCATGTATCTGACAGGGATTCAATGAATTAATTCTCCCTCATGGGAGATCGAAATAGCACAAAACCAGAGGCATTTGAAAGCTACTACATGGTAGTATCAATGAGAATTTTCTCATAGCATGGGAACAAGTACGTGCAAGGTATTAGAGAAAACATGAGATTCGGATTCATGGTGACAGCAGGATTTCACGAATTAAATTCGCCCAAATGGATGAGCGGAATGCAACGAAACTATAGGGCTTTTGAAGATATACATGAAGGCTACCTAGGGTAATTATTTCACGATTTTTGCTTGAGAGATTGCCTACCGTTTTCGTGGAGTAAGAAAACCCTAGTTGAATGACGAAAATATGAAAACCCTTCTTGCTCCAAGTCTTCTCCTTCCTTGCTCCTTGGTCCAGATCTTCTCCTCTTCCTCTCCAAAAGTCTTAGCACGAAATTGTGGAGTGCTAGGGTCAAATGGGGGGTGTTTTGATGGCTTGTAGAGTTTTAAAACTCTTTCCTATTTATTGGGTTAGACTAGGGTTAAGACTCTTTTTAAGATGATTAAGAGTTAAAATACTCATTATCTTAACCCTTTTCTATTTATTAATATTTTAGGTACGAATTTCACTTATTTAACTCTCATCTCATGGTGGACTCTTCATATTTGGGCCCAAAACTTTATGCTAGGACCATTAGTAAAACTCATTACTAATTTGACTTAATAGGTATTGATTTAATTCTAATTATTCACCATTTATCCTTATGTAAATCTATTTATCACACTTATTCAAGTAATTTCATATTTTTATTTCAATTAAATATTATTCATGCCAATATTTCTAACCTTCATCATTTGGGCTCTTACTCTTGGCCCAATAACTCGTGTGAGCTTAATTGTACAACCCATGTACTTACTTTACTTATTGAATTTTTAATTATCCTTTTATTAGAGAATTTATTTATGGGCCAAGATTGTCCATTGATCCAAATGTCATAATGGGCTATCATCCCATATTATTTAAAGTCTACCCACATGTTTAATTTCATTTATAATCCACTTTGGGTCATAAAATAATGGGTTCTCCGACTTATTCCTTAATTATGCTAATAAGTCGCATAAATTCTTAAACTAAGTCCAAACGATTTTTCTATGCCTAAATTTCATGATAGGTCATTAGAGAATATTACTTAAAGTATAATTATTATTTTTACGGAATTTTTATATAGGTTTATACGCATGTGATAATGATGCGTACCTTTTTAACTAATTGAATTTATTAATTGAAAAAATTTCAATTTATCCATAATTTTTAATTAATGGATTTTCCGAAGTATTACAGTGTCGCCTTCTGGTGGCGCCAGCCCTTGTGTCGCCTTCTTAGACAAAGAAGGGCTTGGCGACCTATTCAGAGTTTTCCTTCCATTGCGACTCTATTTTCTTGGCACCTGTGCTATTTCCTAGCACAGTCCTACTCTAGTCTTTCTCCCGGTGATAGGCACTTGAGGGCTTGTCCAAGAGAGAGGTTTTTACCGTTACCTAGACCCCCGGTCCCCGCGCGCCTGTTTGAGGGAGTTCTCCGGGTGGCGGGCGAGCTCGAGTCATGGACTTTGGTAGTAAAGGGGAAAATGGTGGGGACAGTGGCGTAGACTCGTTTGTAGAGCTCTCTTAGCTGAGTCTAGGACGCCGACGTAGTTTGGTGCTCTTCCGGCGCAGATCAGCTAGTCCTTTTCTCACTGCCTCACTCTACGTGGTTTTGGTACTACTTAGAGGGGCTAGGCGTGGGACCGTAGTCCAACCAGACTACGGCAGTTGTGGTTACTTTAGTTCCGCATCTCACTCCGACAGGAGGTGCTAGACATGGACTGTCGGTTGAGGGTAAGATGCGATGTGCACTTGACAAGTTGACTAGTGTAGTTGTCCTGTAGCCAGTGTCACTGTCCAGACAGTTGTTTACTGTTTGTGTTTGTAGCCTTGGGTTCTTCCCAGTGTCGTGGTTTACACGGGTTTTTCAGTCTCGACGTTTAGAGTAGACCGTTGACTGTGTAGTTACTTTACGCTTCCGCACTTACTCTATTAATAGAATAGATTTACTCGCTTTATTTAATTTATGCACATATAGATCTATTCTACTATTAGAACCAATGGGAGATTGGTAGTCCCTACTGGGCTTCTTCGTGAAGCTCATTCCCTCCTTTGCAGGTGAGACTTCACAGCAGCACCCTTCGCGGCGGACTGAGGAGACGGGGCCGTAGTAGACGGCGTCCCCTGTGAGTAGTGTTCCCCAGACTTGTTTACTTCACCCTCGGGGTATGCCCCTAAGAGACTTGTTATCCCCTTTACTTCTATACTTGTACTTTGCTTACTTTGGGACTGTACTAAACTTGTACACTGTGTTGGACTCTTTCCTTCACTTGTTGGTACTTTTAGTGCATTTTGTTGTTACTTACTCTCGTTACATATCTTGTTAGACTGGTCCGTTAGCCCTTCCGGGTCTTCGGGCCCATGGGCGGTGGTGCCGATGGTCGGATCCTTGGTGGGAGCCGGGGGTCCGGGCGTCGGGGCCGTTACAAAAATGAAACGGTCGGGTGTGCGATCGGAATCAATCATTCGATTTTGATGGATCGGTCGACCGATTTCCCAGAATTCAAGGGAATTTGGTCCAGCCAGTAGTGAACTAGGATGAACAGCCCAAGGATTGGCAAATCAAAAGGATTTTGTCAATCATCAACATATTCGTTCCATGGTTTGAGCCCCATAAGATATTCTAATGTTGTTTTTCATGGAGACACAATGAAAATTAAGGATAGAGACGATTTATGGGTCTTCCATAATTCTTAACAAGATAACTTCAACTAATTGATTACATATGCCTGCCACATGCTGGAAACTTGCTTTATATATACCAAGGAGAACAATCTTAGAAGGTTCAAAGAATTTGGGATATACACATATATACATGATAATATCACATTTATCATAAATAAATCATGCCATTTTATTGATTGATATGTGATTAATCCATAAGATTTCTATTGTCACGGACGATAATTGATTAAATTCAATTACATGTTGTATTTGCAGGTTAATGGGCCATTGAATGAAGTTCGTATTGGGCCAATGGACCAAGCAGTCCAACAGGGGCAAATCTGGCATTTTCATATTGTTGCAAAAAACCCTAGCCGCCTGCTTTTTTTTCTTTCTCTCTCTTCCTTCCATTTTCCTCAAGATTCTCTCCCTATTTTAAAATCTCTCTCCTCTCATCTATTTAAAAACCCCCCTCTCTCACCCGCACACAACTATTCTTCCCCCTCTAACTTTTCTCTCTCCTTCTCACCACCGCAGCCCCTTCCTCCTCTTCTTCTTTCCCGTCTTCTTCCTCTCCTCTTCTTCCTCTCCTCCCGGTCTCTCTCTTTCTCACACAGAGCAGCAGCAGCAGCCTGGCCGCTGCCCCGCCTCAGCCCAGCGCCCCGCGCGCCCGCTTGGCCGCTGCCCCGCGCGCCCCGCGCCCAGCGCCCCGCGCGACCGCGCCCCTCACCCTCTACGTGCATGCATGCACGTAGAGCCGCCGCTGCTGCGCTCTCTCTCTCTCTCTCTCCTATCCCTCTCGCGCTCTCTCTCTCTTCTCTCTCTCTCTCTCTCTCTCTCTCTCTCTCTTCTCTCTCCGCTCTATCTCTTTTCTCTCGTTTCTCTCTCTCCTGCTTCCTCTCTCACGTCTCTCTCTCTTCTAGTCTCTCTCTTGTTCTCTCTCTTTTTCTTTTATCTATTTCTTTGGTGTAATTGTTGACGTTTGTGGGGCTGGAATAAGTTATTTCTTAAACATTTTTACTGTTTAGTAGATCGTAAAGTTGAATCATGTCTCATATTCTCTCATTCCCTCTTTCTCTCTCTTTATTTACCTAGTTTAAGTAGTTTAGTTTTACTTAATGTAACTTAGTTTAAATATCACCACGCTATTTTCTTAACTAAAAAACCCAACGTTTTCAACTCTAAAATCTAGTTCCCCGTGGATTCGACTCGGTCTCACCACTTAACTATTGTTAAAATATTTAGTGTAGGCCGATTATTTGAGATTGTTAGTCACGTGTTTAACGACGCATTCGTGGGCTATCAATTTTTGGCGCCGTTGCCGGGGAATTAGAATTTTTAGTTTTGATAATCTTGGTATTTTTTGTAGATATTCATACTTACATTTTCTTTCCTTTTGCAGGTTTAAAAAAAATTCCAAAAAATAGCAGGAAAAATCAGAAAAAAAAAGGTGAGTTGAGGTGAGTTTCCTTCCCTCACTCTTTCCATTTGTTTGCATTTCCAAAAGAACGAGGGATTGCGTTTGAGGTAAGTACCATTAAAACCCTCTTTGATTTAGTTTCCTTTTCTTAGTTACCATGTTTAGATAATTAAAAAAAAAGAAACAAAATCAAAAAATCCAAAAAAAAAATCAATCATTTGAATCCAATCAAAGATGTCATGTCAAGATTAGAAACCTTCCATCTTTAGGACATGCATCATTTAGATTTCCATCTTTAGGTAATTTTATTTTTTGAAAAGTTTCCTTTTTTGTCGAAGATTGCGGGAGGCAAGGTAAGAATCTCAATCTTTTAGAAAGTATGATCATGCATTGCCATGCTTGCATATAGAACCCCTTGCTTGATTTTGTGGTGTGCACTTCATTTCTAAAATATTTTAAGGGCAGTTTCCTTAACAAGATAAGGTGGGGATTTGATCACCCTTCCTTAGCCCACAAACCACAATCTCCTGCATCTTTTGCACTCCCAAGCCCTAATAAAAGTCAGTAAACATTGGCCTTAGGGTTCACACTGAGGTTTAGGTCCACTTGGGCCCACTAATTGGTTTTGGAAACTGGTGTCTAAGGCTAGAGGTTAAAAGGCAAACGCCTAAGCGGGAAAGTGGTTCTCTAATTAGGTCCCTACGAAAGTAGGGGGAGCCTCCCACTACCCCACCTCTTACCTGGCCAGTGGATATACCTAATGGTGGACTTAAGTTGGTCTATGGCCACTTTGTGAGAAATCTCACTTTCAAGTCTAAGATCTCTAGGTCAAATAGGGTATTTGTTGAAACTTGTTTGTCTTTGTTAAAATAAAATAAAAAAAATAAAAAAAAAAAAAATTCTCTCTCTTCTCTCAGTTGGTCCTAATGCATGCTTGGTAGGAGATCACAAAGCCCTAAATTGCTAGGACCAATCCCAGAAATTGAGAGGCTTCTCCATCAAAGGAACAATCTTGTGAAAAATCAAATGGCTGAAAATCAAGATAATCAAGAAATCCCCAAACAAATGAAGGATTATTTCATTCCCAATCATATCAACCTTCATCTTGTATTCATCTCCCACAAAATCAAGCCATCCAATATGAGATTAAATCCAGCACCATCCAAATGCTCCCATCCTTTTATGGAAATACCAATGAGGACCCTTACAAGCACATAGATGAATTTCTGGAGATTTGTTCCACTGTCAAGATCCAGAACTTCACTAATGATGCCCTCAGATTGACTCTTTTCCCATTCTCTCTTAAGGATAAAGCCAAATATTGGTTGGGCACTGTAGGGAAAACCATTAGAACTTGGGCAGAAATGCAACAAGAATTTTTGAAAAAGTTCTATCCCATAGGCCGAACCAATACCATGAGAAGAGCCATTACTGGATTTTCTCAAACACAAGGGGAATTAATTCATGAGTCATGGGAAAGGTTGAAGGAGCTTTTGAGAAAATGCCCCCACCATGGTCTCTCAAGATGGCAAATTGTCCAAGCATTTTATGAGGGATTGACTGAACAATATAGACAAATGGTGGATGCTTCATGTGGGGGAGCTTTCATGAGTAAAAGTGAGGATGAGGCCTATGCTCTCTTTGAAATGCTAAGTGAAAATTCAATTAATCATGCCTCACTTTCATCCTATGAGAGATCTGTTGGGCCATCCAAACGGGCTGGGTTATATGAAGTGAGAAATCAGGCTGAATTGGAGCCCAAATTCGAGAATCATCTCATGGCCCAAAAGTGGGAGAAAGTGGATACCATGGCCCAAACTGTTGCCTCTCTGGCTCAAAAGATGGACCAAATCTTGTCTAGGACCCATCAGGATTCCTTTGGCCCATCCCCCTCAAGCCCATATGTTGGCCCAGACTCATATCATCAGGAAGTTTGCAACTTGTGTGCTAGTCCAGGCCACCACATTAATGACTGCCCAACTGCAGCCCAACTCCCACCTTTCATCCAAGAACAAGTCCAGGAACAGGTCCAAGCAGCCCAGGGATTTCCCAAGCCCAATCTGGACCCATTCTCCAATTCATACAATCCTGGCTGGAGAAACCATCCCAATTTCTCTTGGAAGAATCAACAAGCTCCGCCTCAAAGACCAAATCCCTCCATGCCTCAAGCCCCAAAACAACCATTCCAGAACCAGTTTCAGGCCCAGCCAAATCCGTACAATGGCACTTATGCTAGAGGGCCTCAAGCCCAATTCTCTCAGGCAGTCCAATATCTCCTCCCCAACCCAAGCAAGTTCAGCCTACTTTCAACAACCTCCTCAACAAAACTTTGAAGATCATTCAACCAACTCCAACAGATCATCTTGGCCCAACAACAACAATTGCACCAACAACAACAACTTTTGGCGACAAACCAACAGACCATGGCTAGGTTAGAAGCCCAAGTGGGCCAAATGGCTGAAACCACCATGAGAAGGGAAGTGGGCCAATTGCCTAGCCAACCTGTGGCCAACCCAAGGAACCTACCACCGGGCTTTGCTTCACAACCAGGCCTCCTACCTCAACCTGTCCAACAAGTCCAACCAAGAGGCCCACAATTGGAGAACATAAAAGCCATTTCAAGCCTGCGAAGTGGTAAGGTGCTAAGTGACCCACATAAGGGAAAAGAGGTTGTGAATAATCCTGAATTAGAGGCCCAAGATGATGCTAGTGATAGTGAAGAGGAACCTATTCAACCTGAGTTGGGGGAAGAGAACAAAGGAAAAGAGAAAGCTTCTGCAGATCCAAATTCTTACCAGCCCAAAGTGCCATTTCCAAGTGCTCTAGAATCCAAGCCCATTAAGAAGAAGAAGTCGGTCCAAGATGAGGAGTTGCTGGAATTATTCAAACAAGTCCACATCAATATTCCACTCCTAGATGCCATAAAGCATGTCCCGACTTATGCTAAATTTTTGAAAGAAATGTGCACTCCACGAAGGGAATCCAAGACTGCAATTCAGAAGATCTGGCTATCTGAAGATGTTAGTGCAGTCTTGACAAACCACCTCCCTAGGAAGTTGAAGGACCCTGGTGCTCCCCTCATTTCTTGTGATATAGGTGGCATAACCTTTGATCGTGCCCTTCTTGATTTAGGGGCAAGTGTCAATCTTCTTCCCACCTTTATTTATGAACAATTCAACATAGGGGAACTCAAGCCCACTTCCATCATTCTGCAGCTGGCCGATCGTTCGGTCAAGACTCCACGGGGATTGATAGAGGATGTAATTGTCAAAGTCAATGACTGTTATTTCCCCGTGGACTTTCTCATCCTTGACATGTCCACCAACCAGGAGTTGAAACACACTCCTATCATTCTTGGTCGTCCCTTCCTCGCCACTGCCAAAGCCAATATCAATTGTGCTACGGGGATGATGGACATTTCATTTGGGGGACAAAAGGTCTCGCTCAATGTTTTTAAAGCATCTCAATATCCAGATCCCGAAGAAGGATGTCATTCTATTGACATTTTGACTGAGTCCATTGATAATGATCTAGATGTTGACCAACTTGAGGAGACCAATGCTTTACATGACTCACCACTCCGTCTGGCACCTTGGTCCAAGGTCGAACCTCTACCGGCCTTGCAATCTGCACCAGCTCTACCTTCACTTCAAAGCCCTCCAGATCTTGAGCTTAAACCTCTTCCAGACTCCCTCAAGTATGTATTTCTGGGCCCAAACCAAACTTTGCCTGTTATCATTGCCTCCAACCTAAGTTCTACCCAAGAAGCTCAGTTGATAGAAGTCTTAGGGGAACATAGGGGTGCCATAGGTTGGACAGTGGCCGACCTTAAGGGGATTAGTCCATCTGTTTGCATGCACCACATCTACTTGGAGGACAATGCTACACCAAGCCGGGAAACGCAAAGGCAGTTAAACCCGAACATGAAGGAAGTGGTGAAGAAGGAAGTAGTGAAGTGGCTAGATGCTGGAATTGCCTACCCAATATCAGATAGTCAGTGGGTCAGCCCAACCCAAGTGGTTCCCAAGAAGTCTGGGCTAACAGTTGTGAAAAATGAGCAGGGGGAGGAGGTACCCACTAGATTGACCACGAGATGGAGAGTGTGCATACATTATAGGAAGCTCAATGCCATGACCAAGAAAGACCACTTTCCACTCCCATTCATGGATCAAATCCTTGAGAGACTGACAGGCCAGCAATTTTTCTGCTTTTTGGATGGTTATTCTGGGTACAATCAAGTGGCAATTTACCCAGAAGATCAAGAAAAGACCACATTCACGTGTCCCTATGGCACATTTGCTTTTAGGAGAATGCCTTTTGAACTCTGCAATGCACCAGCCACTTTTCAAAGGTGCATGATGGCGATCTTCTCTGACATGGTGGGAGAATTCCTGGAGGTATTCATGGATGATTTCTCTATATATGGGGATTCTTTTGAAAAATGTCTGAAAAATCTGGAGAAGGTTTTGGCTAGATGTGTGGAGACAAACTTGGTGCTTAGTTGGGAGAAGAGCCACTTCATGGTTCGAGAGGGCATAGTCTTAGGCCACATTGTGTCTGAGCGGGGTATCGAGGTAGATAGAGCCAAAGTTGGCCTCATTGCTGATCTTCCTTCCCCCACCTCCGTCAGACAAATTCGTGCATTTCTTGGCCATGCCGGCTTTTATCGCCGGTTCATTGAAAATTTTTCTAAAATTGCCCGTCCCTTAACTCTTCTCCTAGCCAAGGATGTCCCTTTTGACTTCGATGATGCTTGTTTAGAGGCATTCACTACTTTGAAAGTGGCTCTGACCAAATATCCCATTCTTCAATCTCCTGATTGGTCACTGCCCTTTGAGATCATGTGTGATGCCTCGGACTATGCCATACAACGCATGGATAAACGTCCCGTGGTGATCTATTATGCGAGCCGCACCCTCGCCGATGCTCAATTGCATTACACCACCACAGAGAAAGAACTTCTTGCTGTGGTTTTTGCCCTTGAAAAATTTCGATCTTATCTTCTGGGGGCAAAAGTCATCATCTACTCAGATCACTCTGCCTTAAAATATCTTCTAGCCAAGAAGGACTCCAAACCAAGACTCATCAGATGGATCCTTCTTCTTCAAGAATTTGATTTGGAGATTCGGGATAAGAAAGGTACTGAAAATGTTGTTGCTGATCATCTGTCCCGAATTCTCATCCCAGAAAGTGCTCCCATGTATGACTCCTTTCCCGATGAACACCTTCTTGCTATTTCCCATAATACCCCCCCATGGTATGCTCACATTGTCAATTACCTTGCGGTGGGTCAACTTCCTGAAGGATGGTCAAAGAATGAAAAGGATCATTTCTTCTCTAAAGTCAAACACTATTTCTGGGATGACCCTGAATTATTTTTCATGGGTCCGGATCAAGTAATTAGGAGATGTGTCCCTGAGGAAGAGCAACAGAGCATCCTCAATTTCTGTCACACCCTAGCCTGTGGGGGACACTTCTCGGGGAAGAAAACTGCGGCCAAGGTCTTACAAAGTGGGTTTTTCTGGCCCACATTGTTCAAGGATGCTTATGAATTCAGTAAGACCTGTCTGAGATGCCAAGCAGTAGGAAACAACTCTAAGAGAGACATGATGCCACTCAACCCAATTTTGGTGGTCGAAATTTTTGATGTCTGGGGAATAGATTTCATGGGCCCATTCCCATCATCTTTTGGCAATGAGTATATCCTTGTGGCTGTCGATTATGTGTCTAAATGGATTGAGGCCATTGCCACCCGCACCAATGACCATAAGGTTGTCATGAAATTTGTGCGGAGGAATATCTTCTCTAGGTTTGGGTGCCCTCGAGCCATCATAAGTGATGGGGGATCTCACTTCATTCATTCCCAATTTCGAGCTTTGCTTAAACGATATGGGATATCTCACAAGATTGCTACCCCCTACCATCCTCAGACCAGTGGCCAAGTGGAAGTATCCAATAGGGAGATCAAGAACATTCTCCAAAAGACTGTTAGGCCCGATAGGAAAGATTGGTCAGAAAGGCTAGATGATGCTTTGTGGGCCTATCAGACTGCTTATAAGACTCCCATTGGCATGTCTCCCTACAGGTTAATTTTTGGTAAAGCTTGTCACCTTCCTGTTGAGTTGGAGCATAGGGCGTATTGGGCCATTAAACAATTCAATCTTGACTTAGCCCAGGCTGGATCACATAGAGCCCTCCAGTTGCATGAGCTTGAGGAATTGCGCAATGAAGCTTATGAGAATTCCAAGATATATAAAGCCAAAACCAAAATCTTTCATGATAAACATATTTTGAGGAAATCATTCCATCCTGACCAAAAGGTTTGGCTCTTTAACTCTAGGCTGCATTTGTTCCCAGGTAAATTAAAATCTCGATGGGATGGACCATTCATTGTTGTAAAAACTTTTGACCATGGTGCTGTTAAAATTCTAGATCCTAAAAATAGTCAAATTTTCACTGTTAATGGTCAACGTCTCAAACCATACATGGAAAACATGCAGCTCTCACCTAAAGAATCCATTCCCCTGAATGATCTTGAGTAGATGCACAGGAACTTCATTGTGTCTTGCTGAAGACATTAAACTTAGCGCTTATTGGGAGGCAACCCAATATTTTTTAGGAAATTTAACTTATTTGTAATTTCTATTTTGTTCTAGGTATTTGGAAGGCTAGTGGGCAACTCATCACCTTTAATGAAGCCAGTTGCCACCACTCTCATGTGATCATCAGGTTGCATCTCTCTTTTCTTACCTTACTTTGGCTGTATTCTATGTTCATTACTTTTATGCCATCGAGGACAATGTCATTCAAGTTGGGGGAGGGCAAGTCTTTCAAATCTTTAAATCCTGCTAAAACATCCCATGCATTATTCTGTGCTCATTAACTTCACATATCATTTCTCATGAAAAAAATACCTCAGTCTAGAATGATTTTTACTCTAAGTATATACTTGTGCTAGTGGCACGCTAAAAGATGAAGTTTGCGGTTATGTTCTTAGCATTTTCCTCAAACTACATTTGAAATTTGATGAAACCTTCACACATGTATTAGATGATGAATAAGTGTCATTCAAGAGGGTGATGAGAGTTTTTACCTAATACTCATGATGAAGATTGATATTCTACACTCTTATTGAAAACTAATCGTGGGGAAAAAGCTACATGCCTGCAAGTTATGAAAAAAAAAAATTTGATGATAAAATGAAGAAGGAAATCCCTAGCTTAGTAACTGGGCTTCAGCACCTCATGAAGTGTTGAAGTTCGCGTCAAACAGTGAACGGATATCCAAAGAAAGAAAAAAAAAAAGAAAGAAAAAAAAATGATGCTGAAAGATGAAAATAAAAAGGCAGAGTGAAAGCTACCTGTAATTCGAGGATTTTATTGTAGGAGTGTAGAGTTGATATCATCTCTAAGTAATGGGTCAAAAACTCATACATTGTCTTAAGTAATGTTTATTGATCATAAGAGCATTCATGAAGGAAATGATAATTTTAACTGTATCTTGAGGAACTGTCTAATAACATGAACTGCATGATTGTCTTTGACACATGCTACTAGAACTGGAAATACTTATTGTTGATCAATCTTATCTCTGCTTTCTTGACATGAAAAATGATGTTTGAAGTTCCGGTTAGTCCTAATTATTCACCTGGGTGCATTGCTAAGGGACTAGCAATGAGTAAGTTAGGGGATGTGATAATATCACATTTATCATAAATAAATCATGCCATTTTATTGATTGATATGTGATTAATCCATAAGATTTCTATTGTCACGGACGATAATTGATTAAATTCAATTACATGTTGTATTTGCAGGTTAATGGGACATTGAATGAAGTTCGTATTGGGCTAATGGACCAAGCAGTCCAACATGGGCAAATCTGGCATTTTCATATTGTTGCAAAAACCCTAGCCGTCTGCTTTTTTTTCTTTCTCTCTCTTCCTTCCATTTTCCTCAAGATTCTCTTCCTATTTTAAAATCTCTTTCCTCTCATCTATTTAAAAACCCCCCTCTCTCACCCACACACAACTATTCTTCCCCCTCTAACTTTTCTCTCTCCTTCTCACCACCGCAGCCCCTTCCTCCTCTTCTTCTTTTCCGTCTTCTTCCTCTCCTCTTCTTCCTCTCCTCCCGGTCTCTCTCTTTCTCACACAGAGCAGCAGCAGCAGCCTGGCCGCTGCCGAGCACCTGGCCGCTGCCCTGCCTCAGCCTAACGCCCCGCGCGCCCGCCTGGCCGCTACCCCGCGCGCCCCGCGCCCAGCGCCCCGCACGCCCGCGCCCCTCGCCCTCTACGTGCATGCATGCACGTAGAGCCGCCGCTGCTGCGCTCTCTCTCTCCTATCCCTCTCGCGCTCTCTCTCTTTTCTCTCTCTCTCTTCTCTCTCCTCTTTCTCACGCGTTCTCTCTTTTCTCTCTCTTTTCTCTCTCTCTCTTCTCTCTCCGCTCTCTCTCTTTTCTCTCGTTTCTCTCTCTCCCGCTTCCTCTCTCACGTCTCTCTCTCTTCTAGTCTCTCTCTTGTTCTCTCTCTTTTTCTTTTATCTATTTCTTTGGTGTAATTGTTGACGTTTGTGGGGTTGGAATAAGTTATTTCTTAAACATTTTTACTGTTTAGTAGATCGTAAAGTTGAATCATGTCTCATATTCTCTCATTCCCTCTTTCTCTCTCTTTATTTACCTAGTTTAAGTAGTTTAGTTTTACTTAATGTAACTTAGTTTAAATATCACCACGCTATTTTCTTAACTAAAAAACCCAACGTTTTCAACTCTAAAATCTAGTTCCCCGTGGATTCGACTCGGTCTCACCACTTAACTATTGTTAAAATATTTAGTGTAGGCCGATTATTTGAGATTGTTAGTCACGTGTTTAACGACGCATTCGTGGGCTATCAATACACACGCAAGCAGAATTTTTTTAAAAAAAGAAATTTCAGAGCATGCAGAATAAAAATAACATGCAAGCATGGAATTGTATCACATGCATCTCCCCCTTACTCAATGCACATCTAGACTTTGCACAGCCCCAACTCTCTTCTAAGTGTGGTAAACCTTATATCCTCATTCAGGGGTTTAGTGAAAATGTGTAACATCCCCCTCTTGTGGGCCTCTTGTGGGTCGGCCACCTTCTGCTGAAGGTCGCGACGCATCGGGCTGTCGCCTTCTGAAGGTGACAAGGTGGCTGTCGTGTTCTGGTTGTGAACATGACAGGCATGTTGCCACGTTCAGCCCTCTGACCACAACATGCAGTTTTGTCATCTTGCTGTCGGGACAAGTGTCAACCCCTGACAACGTGAAGGCGACATGTCAGGCGTCGCGTTCAGGTTGTCAGGTCTGCGAGCTTGACACGTGGCGTTCCCGTTGGTTAGGTTGACCAGGACTATGGGATCGTGACAGGTTGATCGTCACGTTCAGTAAGTGAATGCAACACTCAACTTCGAGGCTTAAATGGGCACAGGCCACAGAACAACCTCCTTCTTCCCCATTTCGGCTGGTTCTCCTCTCCTCTGACCCCTCTGCTGCTGGTTGCTCCTTGGAGAGCTTGGGGGAGAGTTTGGTGTGGCTTGTGAGGTGTTTTACCTTGTGGGTGGTGAGTTTTCGCTCCTCGTTTCGGTGTTCTTCCTCGCCATGGCATTCTCCCCTCGTGGTGGTGACATCTTCTCTGACTTGTAGGAGGACGTTCTTGGCTCGTGGACGGAGTCTTCATGAAGCTTGGAGCGAGGAGGAGGTGGTCATGCACACGAGAAGACCCCAACAGGTTGGCTCTTCATTTTGAGGTAGGGACCCCTTGCCTTCCCCCTAGTTCTACCATGCTAGGGCCTCCAAACCCCTTTCTCCAAGCCTTAGAATCCATGCTAGGGTGTGCATGTGTGATTGTGGTTCCTTTGGAATGCTTACTTGGCTTGTTTTGTGCTTGGGATGGGGTATGGGTGTTGAGAGATCCATGCTTGCATGTGAGTTTCTTGAATGTAGATTCATCTTCTTAGCATGCATGGGTGTTTGCAAGGGTGGTTTGAACTCTATTTGCATATTTACACCGTCCTCCATGCTCCCCTCCCATTGTATTTTCCAGATTTGTGGTGCATGGCATAGAAGGGATGCTCTCGGATGTGTAAGTCTGTGGTCGCGACACGTTTGGTGTCACGACCCAAATCGTGACAGCCCAATACATCGCCTTATTGTGTGGGAAAGCGACGCCCACCCTGTCGCGTTCTGGTCGGGACAGGGTGGTTGTCGCCTTCTTACCATTTTTCACTGTGTGTTGTGGGAGGTCTCAGGTGGTCACCTGAACCTCTGTCTGTGGTTGCGACAATGCCCTTGTTGCGACCGGATCACGACAGGTACCCTGTCGCCTTCTGACCCTGGTCGCGACAGACATGGTGTTGCCTTCTGGTGGCGACAGCCCTTATGTCGCCTTCTTAGATAGAGAGTGGCTTAGCGACCTATTCAGAGTTTTCCTTCTGCTGCAACTCTGTTTTCTGGGCACCTGTGCTGTTTCCTAGCACGGTCCTACTCTAGTCTTTCGCCGCGAGAGAGGTTGTTACCATTACCTGGACCCCCGGTCCTCGCGCGCCTGTTTGAGGGAGTTCTCCGGGCGGCAGGTGAGCTCGAGTCACGGACTCTAGTAGCAGAGGGGAAAACAGTGGGGACAGTGGCGTAGAGTCATTTGTAGAGCTCTCTTAGCTGAGTCTGGGACGCCGAGGTGGTTTGGTGCTCTTTCAGCGTAGATCAGCTAGTCCTTTTCTCACTGCCCTCACTCTACGTGGTTTCAGTACCATTTAGAGGGGCCAGGCGTGGGACTGTAGTCCGGCCAAACTACGGCAGTTATGGTTACTTTAGTTCAGCGTCTCACTCTGACGGGAGGTGCTAGACATGGACTATCGGTTGAGGGTAAGACGCGTGGCGCACCTGATCGGTTGACTATTGTAGTTGTCCTATAGCTAGTGTCACTGTTCAGGCAGTTGTTTACTGTCGATGTTTGTAGCCTTGGGTTCTTTTCGGTGCCGTGGTTTACATAGGTTTTCCGGTGCCAACGTTTAGATTAGACCGTTGACCGTGTACTTATTTTACGCTTCCACACTTACTCTATTAGTAGAATAGATTTACTCGCTTTATTTAAATTATACACATATAGATCTATTCTGATGATAGAACCAGTGGGAGATTGGTAGTCCCTACTGGGCTTCTTTGTGAAGCTCATTCCCTCATTTGCAGGTGAGACTTCACAGCAGCACCCTCCGCGGCGGGCTGAGGAAACGGGGCCGTAGTAGACGATGTCTTTTGTGAGCAGTGTCCCCAGTACTTGTTTACTTCACCCTCGGGTTATGCCCCTAAGGGACCTGTTATCCCCTTTACTTCTGCACTTGTACTTTGTTTACTTTGGGACTGTACTAGACTTGTACACTGTGTTGGACTCTTTTCCTTCACTTGTTGGTACTTTTAGTGCGTTTGGTTGTTACTTACTCCCGTTACATATCTTGTTAGACTGATCCATTAGCCCTTCCATGTCTTCGGGCCCGTGGGCGGCGGTGCCGATGGTCGGATCCTTGGTGGGAGCCGAGGGTCTGGGCATTGGGGCCGTTACAAAATGTCAGCAATTTGTGTATTAGTTTCAATGAATTTTAACTCAAAATCACCTTTCCCAACATGAACTCTCAAGAAGTGATGTCGGACCTCTATATGCTTGGGTCTCGAATATTGAACTGGATTCTTTGAGAGATTAATTGTACTTGTATTATCACACATGATAGAGACACAATTCAATGAAATATAATAATCAAGCAATTGTTGTTTGATCCAAAGCACTTGAACACCACAACTATTGGTGGCCACATATGCGGCCTCGGCAGTGGTAAGTGCCACCGAATGTTGTTTCTTGGAGGCACAAGTTGTCACGCCCCGACATTTAGCAGCGGAAAATAAACGTCGAGAGCGTGAGCGATATAAGTGTGAGTATCACAGTCAAGTAATTCAAAGTAACAACTAAATATAACACAAGACTTGAGACAATAATATTTCTAGCCAAATACACTTTATTTCATTTCCATCAAACTAATTTAAAACCTTACAATCACCAGAGCCAAACATAGGGCCCAATATTGTACTTCAAGTACTTCTCAGTCAATAAAAGGAAAAGTAACTATTATAGACTCTTGAACTCTAATCTTGCTGGCTGACATGGCTGGTACACTGGAGAAACTCTTCACTCTTCCCCGTTCCCAGCATTCCCTAGTTCATCATAATCTTCACCTGAAAATATTAGGGAATGCAAGTGTGAGCGCACTAGCGCCCAGTAGGATTTATATCTCATGGTGCGGGAATGCTTTACGTAATTAACATGTTAACAAGTAAGATGCTACCATGCATGAGGATGGTTCAGTAGCAATTTCCATGACAATTCACATGTAGAACGGAACAATTATCAATGGAAGGGATAACTGTAACGGCCCCGACGCCCGGACCCTCGGCTCCCACCAAGAATCCGAACATCGGTACCGCCGCCCACGGGTCCGGAGACCCAGAAGGGCTAACGGATCGGTCTAACAAGATATGTAATAGAGATAAATAACAACAAACGCACTAAAATGTACGACAGATGAAGGAAAAGAGTCCAACACTGAGTAACAGTCTAGTACAGTCCCAAAGTAAATAAAGTATAAGTGCTCAAACAAAAGGGAAAGAACACGTCCCTTAGGGGCATACCCCGAGGGTGAAGTACACAAGCTAGGGGAACACTATTCACTGGGGACGCCGTCTACTACGGCCCCGTCTCCTCAGTCCGCCGCGGAGGGAGCTGCTGTGAAGTCTCACCTGCAAAAGAGGGCATGAGCTTCACGAAGAAGCCCAGTAGAGACTACCAATCTCCCACTGGTTCTAACAGCAGAATAGATTAAATGCAATGATTAAAGAAAGCAGTAAATTCTATTCTACTAAATAGAGTCAAGTGCGGAAGCGTGAAAGAAACTACATGGTCGTCGGTCTAGGCTACACGTCGGGACCGGAAAATCCGTGTAAAACACGACACCAGAAGAACCCAAGGCTGTGACACAGACAGCTAAACACTGCTTGGACAAACACACTAGCTACAGAACGCTGCACTAGTCAGCCGGTCAGGTGCGCCATGCGCCTCACCCTCGACCAACGGTTCATGTCTAGCACCTCCCGTCGGAGTGAGATGCGGAACTAAAGTAACCACAATGCCGTAGTCTGGCCGGACTACGGTCCCATGCCTGGCCCCTCTAAATGGTTCCGGAACCACGTAGAGTGAGGCAGTGAGAAAGGACTAGCTGGTCCACACCGAAAGAGCGCCACAACAACCTTGGCGACCCAGACCCAGCTAAGAGAGCTCTACAAATGACTCTACGCCACTGTCCCCACAGTTTTCCCCTCTGCTACCAGAGTCTGTGATTCGAGCAAACCCCGGAGAACTCCCTCTAACGGGCGCATGGGGACCGGGGGTCCCAGGTAACGGTAACAACCTGTCTCGTGGACAAGCCCTCAAGTGCCTAGCACCGGGCGAAAAGGCTAGAGTAGCACTGCACTAGGAACAGCACAGGTGCCAAGAAAACCGAGTCTCAACGGAAGCGGAACGTCAAAACTTGTCGCCAGTCCCTCTCAGTCAGAGAGGCGACGTAGCGATACGTCGCGATCAGATCGCGACGATCCTGCCTGCCACGACAAGAAACCAGAAGGCGACCCTTGAGCTCGTCGCGATAAGAACACGACAGCTAAGAGCGCCGCAACAACCCTGGGTCTTCTGAACGCGACACGTACCCCGTCGCGATCCTATCGCGACAGAGGCGGACGTCGCGTTCCGACAAACCTCGAATTCATGAACGCCGCACACGTACCCCGTCGCGTTTGCCAAACGCGACGGGTGCTGGGGCGCGTTCAGAGAGAACGCGACGCGACGATACGTTGCGACCAGGTCGCGACTGGGAAGCCAGTCGCGACCTCATCCGAGTGCTCAAACAGAGCAACTCCATCACCCCAAAACCACACTAAATGATACAACAAGGGGGAAAGGATCATGGCAACACTGGAAAACATCTCAATGAACACCAAACCACCCTCATGAACCCCATGCATGGCAAGAAGAGCAACCTACACTCAAAAAACCTCACCAATAACATGGAGCTCTCAACACAAACCACCCAAACCAAGCATGCATACACCCAGAACCACATTCCACGATAAGACCACTTGAAGCATGCAAAATATCTAGCATGATTTCTAGGCTTGGAAGTGGGGTTTGGCAACCTAGCATGTAGAACTAGGGGGAGGGTTTCGGTTCCCTACCTCAATATGAAGATCCACCCAATTAGGGACTTCTCGTAGGCTTGCACCCCTCCACCTCCGAGCTCGAACGCTCCAAGAGCCGCCGTCCATGAGCTGAGCTCGTCCTTCACAAGCCGATGAAGAGGAGAACACCATGGAGAAAGGATAGTCCACAGAGATCAAGGAGACAGTGAGAGGGGGACACAGAGACTGAGAGCTCACAACAACACCAGCACAATCTAATCCTTACCTTCACAAAGAACCACACACACTCCAAATCACAACAAGTCCACCCAAGCTCCTCACGGAGCAGCCAAGCCATAAGAGAATCGCCAGAGAGGGAAGAAACACAGAGCAAAGGCGAAAAGGGGTTGTGCTCTCGGCTTGGGCACTTAAACACAGACGATAAGAACGCGACGGACTTGGTCGTAGCGTTACCAACGTTAATGCGATAGCCACCTACATCGCAATCTGGGAAAGTCAGCCAATCAACCCACCAATCGACGTGCATGCAAAACTGACAGCAAGAACGCGACGGGAAACCATGTCAGGTTCATGCATGCACTTTGACACGTGGTGCAACTGTCCCGACAGCAAGACGACAAGAAGGCAGTCTGCTGTCAGAGCCCTGTCGCAACAGGGGCGGCCGGCGCGTTCTTAACCAGAACACGACGGTCACCTACGTCGACTTCAGAAGGCGACGGGTCGACATGTCACGACCACAGCCGGGAGAGCTAACCCACATGGGGAAAGGGATGTTACAATAACGGTACGATCATTTATCAATGGAAGAGTTTCAATAACATGTAGCATGTACAATAGATATCACAAGTTGAATTCCATGGAATTCAAATGGACAATTAGTTTCAATAGCAATGACATGTACAATAGATTTGGCCATTTTACATATAACAGTTCAATTAATCAGTCATTCAATAACAATTTGGAAATTGCCCATATCAATCTTGCATTCAATTAGGTCATTGTCAGACACCTCATTGGATCATATACTCTCGCGATTTACAAGTGTTTCGGGTGCTCCTCTCAGGACCAAACTAGGCCCTATTTTCACAGGCATGGTTGTAATCGAAGTTCCAATAATTTCTGGTAATTCCATCCATTCATTTATGGCCAACATGATTTTCCAAGCAATGGACAATTATGAACTAAAGATCATGTCAATGACGATAGAGAACAAGGCAAGGGGACATGATCCAGATAAATTTCGGTAGCATAACAGTTTAATATCATTAGTTCAATCTTTACATTTAGTGGCTTGGTTTCAATGTTATCAAATCACTCCCATGAGAAGTAGATAAGAATATAAGTGCAATCTATCTTCCGGGTACTTCATTGGTACAACCAACTCGGTCTCCATGAGGGAATCCACGAAGTACAGAGATTTACGGAGGTCTTAAGAGAAAGGTCACTAGACTGTCGATACAAAATGACCGGCCGTGAGTTTCCAATCCCCCAAGAAATGGCTGCCTATACGTGCAATGTGACGTGTAGAGCGTGTCTCAATCTACAATCCATCGATTTGAAACAAGGCGGAAAGCTTATAACAATTAAGCTGACTTGTATGCAATTCAATCTATCACATGGGTGCTGCACTTTTAGCATATAAACACTTTTCAATTATGGACAAGACAGAGTATGGACATAGCATATATCAATCACATGATCACATAGTAGATGAAATCAATCAATCATTAACACTTAGAATAGCAGTTCATATTCTTACGGTTTTCATGTAGGTTGATCACTTTTAGGCCATTGACTAGCTACATGACATGATATGACATAAAGACATGCATATGGTAGACTAAACAGCTCCTTAAAACAGTCTCGGGTTGGCCTTTAAATCGCGACAGGTTCAGTCGTCGCACTTCAAAGGGCCATACACAGTCAAAACACGGTTCTATAACAAGTAACTAAATCACGACGAGCCTAACGGTCGCGTTTATAGACAGTCGATACGAATGATCAATTCAAAATAGAAACACGATGGTTTACACTGACTCATTCATAGTAATCGGTGCAAACATCGATTTGTAGACACAGAAGTGCAAATCGATGTGGGGATGATCACTGACAGAGTCAATGTACAACAGGAATCGATGAGAGAATCGATGTGGGAACGATTACAAACAGAGCCGGTGTCATAATGATTTCAACCAGAATCGGTGTACAAACGGAATTGATCTAGGAACGATTACAATCAGAATCGGTGTACAAACAGAATCGATGTAGGAACGATTACAATCAGAATCGATGTGGGATCGATTCCTTCCAGAGTTGATGTGAGATCGATTCCTTCTAGAGTCGATATGGAACCAGAATCGATGTGGACTCAGAAACGCATCGGTCACGATGGACGTGTTTAAGGCAATCTGTACAAACATCAACTAGATGACATTGAATCTGTGTGGGCACAGAAACATGTTGTTTGGAGTGGACGTGTTCTTGGATCTTGTCCAAAACCCAGAAAAAATGCTACAATCTTTCATGATAGGCTTATAACTTGAAGTATAGCGATCTTTAGACAAAACTTTGAACATGAAAGGTGTCGAGGACAATAAGTAGAAGAGAATCACGGTTTTGGTTTGACCCAAGTTGGCCTTGGTTTGCATGAAAATGGTAAGAACACATAAAGCTCTAAACATATGCGACTCTTAGAAAACACTTATTACGACTCACATGGTTCATAAAAATTGGGAAAAACTCATGCATATGAAACTAGACTCAATGCTCTTACTAAAGGTATGTGCAATGTTTAGGTTAAGCCCGAGAACACCTACCTTTGTGTAGCTCTAAGAGGGGTGAAGGCACAGGTCGTACCAGAGACAGTTGGGGAAGAAGCTCCAGTTCTTGGCAGTTCTCCTCCTCTCCTAGCGCCCTAGCTCATTCTCCTACAACCCCAACACGATGGTAACCCTTCCCCATGAGTCTCTTGACGATTATTTATATATTTAGGGTTTATTCAAGTCCTAATGTGCTTAGGAAAAGATGTTGCGGTTTTAACTTGGGTACCTTCCATGCTTTGGGGATTCTCCACCCAATTGGAGTAAGAATGACATTAGGGAAGTTCCTATCATGGCTGGGTACGAATTTGATTACTATGAATGACTAATTAGCTTTGTTTTAGCCTTAATTTGCCCTTTCCTATTTTCTGCATAATTATGATCACGAATTTTAAGATTTTATGACATTAGGTTTTGTTCTTTGGCCCAAATAGAGTTGTCTTGGCCCAATATAATTTAAATGGTTGATTCCACTTCCTGGGAGTTTAACCATGACTTTTATTTAATTTCTATTCAACATTTTTATTTGAACATTTTTATTCATTTACTATTTTCATACTTGAATTTGTTCATGAGTCATAAGTTGTCTATTGGTCCAATTTCTTTTATGGGCTATCCCCACATATTGTTTGGAGTCCATCCATAATTTTTATTATAATTTAGGACTCCGTTAAGTACATGTGATAATGATTTTCTAATTAGGATACTCAGTTGCAAAACGTCTTAACTTGGACCATCTGATTTTTCTTTGCACGAATTTCTTCGTGGGTCATTAAGGAGTATTATTTAGAGTTGAGCTATGATTTTTATGAAATTTTTTAATATGTTTTTGTATGTACAATAATGACACGTACATTTTTGCTATCTCACTAATATTGAATCTATCATTTCAATTTATTTCTAATTTTTTAATTACTGAATTTTCGGGGTGTTACATAAGTTACCAAGCAATCTCCTAGAAACTAACACATGCAACTAGTACTTTTTCGATCAATTTTACATCCAGCATAATCTACATCGATATATGCAACTAATTCAAACAAGCAACCGATGTGATACCACATGCTTAAGTCTATTGTGCCCACAAGATAGTGAAAAATCTGTTTAACAACCATTAAATGAGATTCTTTAGGACACGATTGAAAATGAGCACAAAGATCGATGTTGAACTGGATGTCCGGTCTCGAAGCAGCACGATATAATAGTGATTGGATCATACCTCTATTATATGTAGGGTAAAAGCGTCTGTGGTCCTATAGCTCACCCTCTAAAAAAGGAGAGCCCTTTTGTGAAATATGGTATGGCAGTATAATGTTGAGCCTTTGTAGCTTGTTCTCCTCCTCCCTTGAGAGAGAGTGATTCCTTCGTGAGGAAGATCTAGCGTGAGGCCGTCCGGTGTGAGACCATTTGGCGCGTAAGGCCTTCTGGTGTGCGACCGTTCGACATGAGGCCATATGGTGTGAGGCATGTTATCCTCGACATCTCCGCTTCTGCACCACCTTCCATTCCACTGCCATCCTCACTGCTATAGATCCTTTGTCTCTGACATTGTTTTGCATCACCCTCTCTAGGGTGTAAGGCTCTTGCTTTCAGGCTCGTCCCTACTATGCCAAGACATGAACCGTTGGCCACACAACACACACCTATAGCATTAAGGAATGACTTCTTTTTGTGCCCAGCTTGCCCCCTCTCTATCTTAGAGAGGTCAACATAGTCCACAAAGCTTGACCCATGTCGCAAAAAAAGTGCATGTCAACTCGCTAGCCCACTCTGGTGACTGTTCTTGTAAGGTGCATGCTTGATCATTCCCCATAGCTCGACTATATGGTTGAGAAGGAGGTGGCTGGCCAGAATGACCCTCGACACGCTTAAAAAAAACTATCTAGCGACTAAGAGTGTGGGACATGGAGCCTGGAGTAAGGCAAGTAGGATAACTTGCTTTTGAAGGCTAAGACCCTAGTTGGAGCTCTACCTAACCTCTAGTCTTTTTTCTCTCTCTCTCTCTCTCTCGGGATTACTCTTGGAGCTCTACCTAACCTCTAGTCTTTGTTCTCAAGTGCATGCGACGTTCCGTTAATCATCAGCTTTGAGAGCATGTGTAGATCAATTAATGGTGGGAGACCATCAACCGTTTTCGATCTCTATACTTACCACTTCAAAATAGGATGGCTTTAGAGCCACTCTATGATGTTTTCTCCCAAGTATTTGCTGTTCTCAGATCTTCCTATATATCAACATGAAACTTCATGTTGTAAAAAATGATTTAAGTTCAAATTTTGATCAGAAATGATCATGCCATGCACATTTTGTTCAATTTGATATCAGCTTGTCCAAGAAAATAAATTTTTGTATCCCCTTAGATCTCATGCGAAAGAAGAAGGATATAAGAGATAAGACTTTAAATAAAAAATAACTGCAGATCAATCGATCTGAATTGAGCATGATGAAAAAAGAGCTAAACTCCGATGGTAGAATAAGCAAGACAGCCATTTTAAAATAAGAACTTTGTGCACACCTTAAGACAAGTAATTAATCGTTGTAAGCACATGAATTTGGGTGAGTGGTATCCGTTAGCCCCCAACATGGGTAGAGTATTTCTCATTTAAGATAGTGGCACTAGCAGGAGACCACCTGTGTAAGATCCCAAAGTAGCAACAACTAAAATAACGGTAGCTACTGAGTGCAGAAGATAGCTCCAAATGCTAAAATTTTGATGTCCATCAAATTTGTGTTCTAGAAGTTTTCCATTTTCTACAGTTCATTAGTATTTTTTTTAATGATATTCGTAATGACTCAGAAACATGATACTCGAAACCCTCCAACTATCCGGCCATTAGGCCGCCACCCACAGATCTGTATACTCGGAAGGGTTAGGAAAGACTTGGTGAAATAAGTAAAGAAAATGAACAAATGTAAACCTATAGTGAACATTACAAATCTGTCTGTCTATCTCAAGTATAAGTACAATAATAAGAAGGGAGCACAAAACCCTTAAGGGGCATACCCTGAGGGTGAAGACTAGTCAAAGGGGGGAAACATCTGTTGAACCCAACGGCTCGGAACTAACCCTCCGTTTGGCAGAAGTCTTATCGGTGCTGCGAACTCTCACTTGTGAAGGGGAAGAAAGGGGAGTGAGTTTTGCGAACGAAGCCTAGTAAGGAACCCAACTTCTCACCAATTTGAACAACATAAACTAAAGAACAACTTAGCTAAACTAGGCAGAAAGAGCATTAGTGCTAAAGTAACCAAAACTAACTACACTAAGCAGGAAGGCAACGGCAACCATAGAAGCAGATCTACTAACTGAGCAAGTAATTATAGAAAAATATTAAATGTGCAAGTATTCAAAATAAATAAACAGAAAAGTACGAGGGTCTACAAGTACCGCCAACTCAACATAGCAACACAGTCTCAAACTCGATAAACATATTTTGTGAACGCCACTAGGCAGTACATACAGATAGAAAACCCTCATCTGGACAACAGACACTAGAGACAGACACACCTCAACTAGTCAGTGGTCAGATGCCCCCACCGACATCTTATCGCTGGATGACAACTCCTAGTCTCCTCTCTTGTCGGAGCGAAACTCAAGGACACCACAAAACGACACACTCCGTGGTTTGGTTGGACCACGGTCTCACGTCTGTCCCACCGGCACGGCTCTGGAATAGTGCAAGGCAAGACAGTGAGAATAGATTAGCTGGGCTACACCGCGGCCTCCAAACTCTGTAGGACTTGGACCAACTAAGAGAGCTCTACAAGTGACTTGGAGTCACTGTGCACACCATCCCCTCAGCTTGGAGAACCTTGATGAGCCCACTCGTAGTCTGGAGAACTCCCTTAACGGAACCTATGAGGATGGGGGTCTTGGGAAACTATTGCAACCCACACATCGCACAACGTGCTAGGACAAGTCCTTGAGTGCCAAAACATTGGGTGAAGACTAGTAAGACACAGTGCTAGAAATTCAGCACAAGCGTCGTGAGTATAATACAGAAACTCATCATGGAAATGGACCCGCTAAAGTACATGACAAACGGTCAAACTTGGAAATCCCATATTACTTAATCAGACAGTCGACCGACCCTCGGAACTCACCTAATGGATGCCTAAAACCCTTGCACAACTGTCTTTGTTGACCAGTCAACCAGCCCTGCCGGCCCAGTCGAAGCTAACTCGGGCGGGCACAGTAGCAGCGGGGCCCGGTAAGACGCTTACAAACTCTGGGCTGGCCCATTGGCACATCTAGTGAGGTCGGTGGCACAGAAAGCGGCTCGAAAAATAACCTGGGGGCCAAAACTAGGCTAGTTGGTCCTACCTTGGGCGCACTAGACCAGTAGCTGCACAATGCCTAGGCATCCCCCCCCCCTTCTACTTGCAGTCACCCCCCTACGTAGCAAGGGGTGAGGGAAGAAGGCTGTTGGTAGCTAGCCCCCGGTTGTTGTCGGTCGAGCATTGTCGGCACTAGAGAGGGGCACAGGTCATCGCCGGCCCCTCCCCGCCACCCCCAGCCACTAAAAACCCTAAAAAGTTTAATAGAAAGCCCAAAAAAAAAAACCACACAAGATTGGCCGATGCCAGAGAGGGAAGAGGAGGGGGTCCTTACCAACGACGATAGGACCCACCGACAACAACAACGGCGGAAACGCCATAGTGACAGTGCAACAGCAGTGCAGCGGCTGCAACAGTGAGAAGGCAACAGGGTCCTCTCCACGGTGCGACCCTGGCGGCAGGGTCCTCCTCAAGCTACCAACGACGACAACAACAACAACAACACACACACACACACACACACACAGAGAGAGAGAGAGAGAGAGAGAGAGAGAGAGAGGAGAGAGAGAGAGAGAGAGAGAGAGAGAGTGAGGAGAAGGGGAAGGAGGAAGTAGATGGGGGAAAGAGGAGAGAGGGCGAGGGTAAGGGAAAAAGGAGGGGGTCATGAGGGGTTTTTTCCCTCACCAAAAATGGCCAAACAACCTTTCTCTGCCTTCCATACAGAATAACTAGAAACTAGAGCTCTTAATGGGCCAGGCATGCCTGACAGGCCCGCGGGTCTAACCTGATTTTGGACCAGGACGCAAGACTCTTTCGACCCGTGAATTTTTAATTGGACTTAAAAACTCAACCCAATAGGCCTACGAGCTGGACTCGGGCTTTGAGTTTGGTCCGTTCTCTTTTCTTTTTCTCCTTTCAATTTTTAAATTTTACTTAATTAAAATTATGTTATTTTATTTACTTAAAAATTAAAACTCTATTTTCAAACAAATTAAGTAATTAACATCAAAACTCTACTTAATTGAGTGAGGTTATAAATTTTATATTATTTTTATTAATTTAATTTTTATTTAAATATTTGAATCGGGTCGGATCTTAATCGGACTTTATATTTTTATAAAAACATCTAACCCAACCCGATATAGCTGAGGGTTGGGCTCGACTTAAATTTTCATATTGATGAATCATAGTTGAGCTGAGTTCACCTAAATTAGACTCGGGCCCAACCCATTAATAGACCTACTAAAATCTGACTGCATGGGGAAGGGGTGGCCGGCCCACCTCCTCTCGCCCCGGTGGCAATGGCCACAATATTTGCTGCATAATATAGGATGTAACCATGCTACGCGAGTTGCACTCTCAAACTACTGGACCATCTAACACTGGGATGGAAACAAATGTTAATAATATAAAATAAAATTCCATATCAATATTACGTATTTTTTTTCGTGCAAGCTTAGGAGAGTAGACCAATTTGACTCTGGTAAACTCACGCGTGAGACAAGGCAAGGAAACCCAAATCTATTTGGTAGGAATTAGATAAATGCAAATAAGTAGAATGATCTTTGTCTATTTGGAATATAACATATAGGCTTGGAGAAAGAACCAGCGTAGGAATGAAATCTGCATGCTAGGAGGCCATATTGAGATGAAATGTAGAAATATTTATGTGAGGCATGGAATATATATATAATTGAAATAAAACTCATACATTAGGAGTGACATACGTTTATTTGGAATGAAGTATACCAGTTAGGAATGGAATATACATATATATATATATACATATATATTAAACACTATTTTTCCTTGGTAACCTATATATTTCTTTTTACTGGGTAGATTAGAGAAACGGAAATATGGTCCAGAGTCGAATGTAATGGGCCTAAATGGGCTGCTACTATTGGAGGTTGTCGCACTCCGGGTACGGCACTGGGGCATGTTGGGCTGGGGTGGACCCTCCTCTTCTGCTGCCGGCCGCAAAGGGGACCAGCCTGCGCCGCGCCGTCGGTGATGCCCCCACCCGGAGGCCACCCACCGCCAGTGCGTCGCCGGCGTTGGCGGCGGGCCCCCCTCCCCGCTCCTCCAGATAGGAGAGGACTTGTCTTTCGACGGCAGAAATCATGTGGACAATGGTTGAACTGTTACAGCAGTACAGGTCCCTCCCCACAGAATGGAGATGGGCTTCTGTGGGTCGGGTTCGTCTTCTTCCCTCTGACTGGGACGAATTGAGCTGGACGAGGAGGAAGCTCCTTAATTGGCAGAATCTGCCTGTTATGGTGTGGTGGATTGTTCAGAGCGGAAGTCGCCTGCCAGATGTTCGATGAAATGACAATCCCTTGGATATGCATGGCCACATATGAGAAATTGCACCAAGGGTGATGCACTATGGAAATTGGACAGTTGCCTCTACTCCCTTCCTATGGCTATCAGGGTCTACCAAGTGGTTTTATGGTTCTTTGATTTGAAGGTTGATGAAGAACGTCAAGCAGCATGGGCCAACACATTTACCAACTTTCATTAATTATGGGCACTTTGGTTGATCTCTCAGCTGCTGATCATATCTTGTGAAGATACAGTGTATTTGAAATGGCCAATGGCTGGTTCAAGAGTGCTTGAAGAAGCACCAAATGGGGCTTTTTTGGAGCACAAACGACATGATCCAACAGAGGGACAAGAAGACAATTGCGTCATAGACATCATCAAAGAGTTTTCCCCTTGATAGAGATAGAAGGAAGGTAGGGGCCCTCCTCTTTCAAACTTATGGACCACCCTACTAAGTAATACCCTTGTCTTATCATGATGGCGACCATGCAATTGTAGAGCGATGGATCTCGGGATACGTGCACCTTGGTGAGGTCCTGTGGGAAGAGGATTTGCATGGGCCTTGGGCCTGCATGTGGGGAGCGACTAACACAGAGAGACCAGAGGTGCAGAACTAGTAGAGAAAGTGACAGTAACAGCAGCAGTAGAAGAAGAATAAGAAGTATGTAAAGGTGGGGTATTGTTACAGTATACTTAGAAGCTTACATCATACTTAGTGTATAAAAACTCTTCTTGCTGTGAGATACCAAAGGTGGTTCTTTGGCCTTTGGGGGAAGTATACTTGTTTTAAAGGGGGTGTCTTTAGGAAAAATGACATGGGGAAAAAGCCATGTGAAGTGGGGAAAAGCTGCCTCAGGTTGGTAAAACCGTTAAAAGAGGCAAGGTGGTGGTGATGAAGAGATTGTCAAGGGGAGAAGAGGAGGGGGAGGGAGGATGTGCCCAGAACCAAAGCCTGTAAAGCAAAAGAAGAGGGAGAGAGGGGAGGGAAGGAAGGATACTTTGCTTAAAGTACGGACCAAAGATCTTCTTTGACTGCCTTCTTATTCCCACATCATCTCTGGCTTTCAGGTGGATCAAGTCTTGGTAAGATTCTTGGATGGGGCAGCGATGTAAGAATTTGTAGGTGTGATTGAAGAGTAGGTGGGGCTCGATGAATTCCCTCTTATGATGTTTCTCTCTTGTTCTTTGTTTGGAAACAGAGATTAGGCAATGGATCCATGGTCTACAACTGCAATCTGATCAGCAGGACTCGTATTTCTGTGAAGCTATTCTAGTTGGTTTTCTTTGATTTTATGAGCAGATTTAACCATGGCATGATTGCAAGTTTGGATGCCAGGTTTTTGTGAGTGAGGGATGCACGAATGTTTCTGGTTAAGTATGTATTAAGAAAACTGAGGAAGTTTGCAAGCTGTCAATATAAGTAGTGCAGCTACACCACCTCCATCAAGATGTACATAGTTTAAGCTAGTCTTGGTAAAGAACTACAGCATTTTTGAAGCAGGGAGAACACATTAAGCAGTCGATTGATTTGTACTTGGTCTTCCAATTAAATACTTAGGTGTGATTAGAACTAGTAACTAGGACTAGGGTGTTGTGCTAAGATAAGGTTTTTAACAAGGTCTGGACGGTTAAAGCACGTGGCCTGCCAGTGACAACATTATATAATAGATAAAACTTTAATTTAACTGTGTGTAGACACTGTTTAACTTTGGACTTGGGTTATCCTTGCAACTAAGACTATTGTATTATTGAAGCTAATTCCTCTTCATATTCGAATTGGGACATTCATGTATTAACATTTCTTGATCTTGGTGATGATGTAGATGCACAGGAATGGGGATCAGATGGCTGTGGATGCAATGCTGATGATGGGTTTGGATATGTGTCTTCTCCCACTGATAGAACCATGAAAAGCATGGTGTTCCTGGGGTTTAAAACAAAAAGTTAAATCTGTGTTGCCATGCCCTTTAAACATTCTTAAAGGGGTGATCTTGGCACCGCTGCCTACATGCCTCATTTCAAGAGAGACCCATCTCCATGTGATGTCTGGGGAAGAAGGGCAAGAGGAAGAAGTGGCTTACAAATGTTATATGGGTGTGGTCTCTTGTGAAGATTCATCACATTCCCCTCCACTTGTCCAGGGAGTGAAGAGGGGTATGGTCTGTGGAATCCACTTGTGTCATGGACAATGGAATAGTCAAGTTGCTGCCATTGCTCGCTCATTAGGTTGGACATTCTGATTTGAGAGGTCATTGTCCATGACTTGGCGTCTCCAAACTCGACTACTGATCTCATGCTTAGGGCTTCTCCGAGGCCGCCATGTGGACAACTGATCCAACTGGCTTGCTTGAATATAAGTCCGTGTGACACCAGCTGAGTCCCAATTGGAGGGGCTATGTCATAGTGGAAGCTTCACCAATATTGGTGGGAGGATGGGTCTTGGGATATACTAGTTGGGGATTCCCACTCTAGAGATGTGGGGGCAAGCTGATGCTCTCTTCTCCAGGACTAATTCTTGGATGCTTCTACCTGTTCAAAACGGTCCAACTCCGGTGAGAGTAGACAATGGACCATTAGATTATTGCATCACTTGATTACCAAATCCTAGATAAGTGTGTGTTAGGACCATGCCAGTTGGACAATGGGCACGGTCACTGATGTGGCGGCCACCGCCGGAATCGGAGAAAGGGCAGCTCTATAAAGGGCATCGGAGAATCTTTCGAAGGGAATGCCGGCGACAGGGTGCCATGGATCGCCGGTAAAAAAAAAAAACTTACGTGCAAACCATGTGTTAACAATGTGCCCAATAAAACTGGCCAAGTTCCTGGACCTGTCAAGTGGCCTCCACAGGCTACCCAACGTTGGCTCTTCCGAGACATCCGATAAAATGGGTACCAAACGTTGTAAGAAGCCAGGTGAGGGAGCCTATCCCCACCTATATGGAGCTGCCAAAATCCCTTATAAGGGGAATGTTTCAGGGGAATAACAAAACCAAAGCAACCATTTTGGCAGTGTTTCGAGTGCAAATGCCCGTCTATATATGCCTCAGCCATCAGGGTTTTGGGACAAATGATTTTGGCAGGGTTTCGAGTGCAAATGCCCGTCTATATATACCTCAGCCATCAGGGTTTTGGGACAAATGAAAGGAAGGATGTGATTCCCCAAGAGGAGCCGCCGCCCAGCGAGGGGTCCCCAACCCTCCCCAAAACCCTAGAAAGGCCACATCCGCCACCCACCACTTCCCCATACCCCATAAGAAAAGGAGCCAAAATAAGTTACGAAACGAAATCCCTTGGACATTCTCCTTGCATAGACATACTAAACAAACCCAAAACACATCGGAAATATTGCAGAAAAGAAAAGAAAAGAAAGGGGAGGGAGCCAGAGGGCTTGGAAGGTCTAAAATAATGTTTTTGGGATGGGGAGGGGGGGGGGTGGAGAGGAGTGTACTGTGCATATGTGTACACAGAATATACAAGATCATAGAAGAAGCCTCTGTACAGCCCAAGACACAGATACCCACACAGACTCAAAAATTTTCGAAGGTGAAGAAAGGGAAAAGAGGAGGAAGATCTGTCTCTCTCTTCTCTCTCTGTCTGCCCTCCCTCTCTTTAGCTTTTTCCCTTTAATTGCTTTTTCTCCTTGCCCCATGAGAAGACCAAATGGAGAATGGTACAGTTTTGGTGACCACGGGCAGTGGGGGGAGGGTTGGGGTGAGGGGGGCAGTCTCTGCAGGCGGTGATGGCCCCCTTCCCCGGGCAGCTGCCCGGGCAGTTGTAAATATGTTTACCTCCTTTTCCTTAACTTCAAATCCATGTCTCTCATATTTTAATGGGTTTTGGGCGCCGTTGCCCACTGTTCCCTGGGGCTGGCCCTGGACTCGGGTAAAAAGCCTCGAGAGTAGAGGAAGGAGAGAGAGAGGTAGGAGAGAGAAGGGTGAGAGTCTGATCTGTGATGGACAAGAGAGAGAGAGAGAGAGAGAGAGAGAGAGAGGTGTGTGTGTCTGTGTTTGGCAGAGAGAGTGTGGGAGAGATGTGAGAGAGTGGAGAAGAGAGACTTTTTAGTGTGAGAAGACAGGGGGAAGAAGAGGAGGGTGGTGATAAAAGAGGGGGGAAGAGAGAGAGGAGGGGGAGGTCTTTCTCTTGCACACTTTGTTCGCTTCAAATTCGATACTTTGCTGTACCACCAAGAACGAGGTTTTGAAGGGGGTGGTCATCTCTGCCTCTCTCTCTCTCTCTCTCGCCATCTTCTTCTTCTTCTTCGTTGTCCGCTTTGGTCCTGCATTGGCATTTCCTGCTCTAAAAATCCCATCTTTCTCTCCTCCGAGTATTTTATCTTGGCTCTTCTCGCCTGCCCACATCTGATCTCCTACCTTCGCCTCTGCTATCCCCCCTCTGGGTCTTTATAAGAAAGCCCACCTGGGAAAGGAGAGAAAAATCCGGTCTTTTCTCTGCGCAATCTGAGCTTCCCCGCTAGACTCGGCCGAATTAGAGTGTCGCTGGAAGCAGAGGCCCCCTAATCTCCTCGTTTTGTTCTCCCCCGCTTCATTCGTTTCTGCGTTCTTTGTTCGCCTCCTGCGCTTACCTCTCTGTGTGTAACTGTGTCGCTTAGAGGACGGGCAGTGACCCTTTGTGTGTCTGGCCTTCGCTTCTTGTTGGGCATAACCAAGGTTGGAGGAGGCCCATTCCTTCTGTGCTCTCCTTATCAGCTACTCAATTGATCCAACGGGCGGACGCCTTAAAGGCAGCAGCTAGGTGGGGGGGGGGAGAGAACTCTTAGAGCTGTATGAAGAAGCTTTGAAACGATGAGAGATGACAGCACGAAGAAGAGCAAGGTTTACATCTCCAATCTAACGAGTTTATCCAAAAATGTTCTAGTATGCTTTTTCCTGGTCGATTGCTATATCTTGTTACTGATATTCCCGATTGTTTTCTCTTCCTTTTGCCCCTTTCGCTTGTGAAGCTGTCATGGTCAAAGAGTCTGGTCAGGAAATGGTTCAACATCAAGAGCAAATCACAGGACTTCCATGCAGATGACGATGTCATGGGCCGAGGTGTGCCTCTTTGTTTCGTCCTTTTCTTTCTTTTTTCTAGGTGTTTTTGCGCATAGGCCAGCTCTGGCCACCTGGGTCCTGCTATCCCTGGCCTTCTTGGTGTTTTTGTTCTTTCTAGGGTTTTGCTTTTGGTATGGGAATCTTAGTTCCTGTATTGGGGGCTTTATTTCTTCTGGAATGCAGGTTAGTAACTGCATTGAGGCACTGATCCACTCTGCAATTTTCCTCATCTTCTGTTTCTCTTTTCAATGAGTCATTCGGGGTTCCATTTGGCCTAAACATCGTGGTCCTAGTTTACTAGTCTATACAATAGCTCTCTAATGGCAACTGGGGTCCCCGTTGGATAGTACATCTCGTGATTCGAGGTTTTCTTCTCTTGTTTCTCCCTTGTTCAGTCTTTATTCGAGCTTATAGGATCAAGAATGCTATCAGTACCTAAACCCTGCCTTTTCTTCTCCTGCTTTGTTGTTTCTATTCTTTTCAGGAGGGGCTGAAGGGTGGAGGCCCAGTTTCTCAGAGAGAGAGGCATGCCCTGTCAAGAAAAGCAGAACAGGTTGCTGAATCAAAGCCTACAGCCCTAGTAACTTTGGACCACATATTGCAGCCTTTTTATTTTGCTTCCCTTCCTATATTCCTTTGGATTTTCTTGTCCTCCTTTTTCTTCTTTTTTTATTTTCCACTTTGGCTGATCTTCGTGCCATTTCACTTGTCTTCTCCCTTGGTTCAGAGAGATTCTGTAAGAGGAACTCTGATCGACTCCGGCGGGCAAAGTTTGAGATCAATCCAGATCAAATTACAGATATTCAGGACTATAGGTAATTTACATGGAAATCGTAGCAGACACTTATGTTGCTCCCCAACATGCACATGTGGCATTTACTCCATCAATCATTGGTGAACAGGATCTTTGTTGCTACATGGAATGTGGGTGGAAAATCTCCACCGAGTCACTTGAATCTTGAGGATTGGCTCCACACTTCACCACCTGCTGACATATATGTCTTGGGGTATGCACTTTTCAGGCCCTTTTCTTTCCTTTCTGTGTATCCTATAACCAGATGGACTCCTGACCACGTTCTTCCTGCATATCTCAACAAAGTAATCATTTTCTCCTCCAGATTTCAGGAGATTGTTCCTCTGAATGCTGGCAATGTTCTTGGGACAGAAGACAATGCCCCAGCTAAGAAATGGGTGGCTCTCATCAGGAAGACTTTGAACAATCTACCTGGCACCAGTGGCTGTGGAAGTTATCACACTCCATCCCCTGTTCCCGACCCAATTGTGGAGCTGGATGCAGATTTTGAGGGTTCCTCGCGGCAGAAAGCCTCATCCTTCTTCCACAGGCGCTCGTTTCAGTCCTTAAGCCGCAGTCTGAGAATGGACGGAGATATCATGGTCCCCCAACCGAGGCTAGATCGCAGGTTTAGCGTCTGTGATCGGGTGATGTTTGGAAGTAGACCAAGTGATTGTGACCCCAATTACAGATGGGGTGGTTCTGATGATGATGAAAATGTTGGGGATTCTCCTGCTAACATCTTCTATTCCCCGATGTCGTATGGATATGGGGCCTCATCATTTATGGAGGAGAGAGAGAGGCCATTGGGGCACTCCAGGTACTTGGTCCATTTTTTTTTTCTATTCCTTGTATTTCCTTTCTTGTGTAATGAAAGGTCCGTCTTTCCTTTGCCCTTTTCTTCCCAAACTCTTCACTTTTTTCAATTGCATTTTGCATGTTCCTTTGCTATTCTGATCTGGTTATTTGCCTTATTCTTAATGTTCTTATAAATTCTATTCTGAAATCATTTTACTTGACTGATGCCATGGCTCTAGGTACTGCTTAGTTGCAAGTAAACAAATGGTTGGGATATTTCTGACAGTGTGGGTGCGAAGAGAAATAAAAGATGATGTGAGGAATATGAAGGTCTCTTGTGTCGGCCGGGGGTTAATGGGCTACCTTGGAAACAAGGTAAATAAAGCCTGTGACTTTGTTCTGAAGTTGTCAGAATTATTTAACTTGCAAAACTGAAAATCTTTATTGAAGATTTGTGTTACTGAGAAGTTTATCTATTATTTTGTTGAACTTTTCTGAGTGAATGATGACCAAGAGTAGCAAACCAAAACTTTGGAAATTTCAGGGTTCTATTTCAATCAGCATGTCATTGCATCGAACAAGTTTCTGCTTCATCTGTACCCACTTAACATCTGGGCAAAAAGAAGGAGATGAACTACGTAGAAATTCTGATGTGATGGAGATTCTGAGGAAAACTCGGTTCCCTCGTGTCCATGGAAGTGGAGATGAGAGGTCACCTGAGATGATTCTTGAGCATGAGTAAGCTTGTTTTAATTTGCTAGTCCATCTCTTTTTACAGTATCATTCCACTTAAAGCCTCTTCTTGACACAATTTTTTTCTTTTTTTAGTCGAATAATATGGCTTGGGGATTTGAACTACCGGATTGCTCTTTCGTATCGAACTGCAAAAGCTTTGGTTGAGATGCGCAACTGGAAAGCATTGCTTGAAAATGATCAGGTGGCATATCCACTTGTTCTCTGTTAAAGGATTCCCACTTTATGGTTGACTTTTCTTATAGTAGCCTATTGTAGCCCTTGCGAGTCCAATAAGATTTGGTTTGCAAACTTTTGAGTTCTAGGGGCTTAAGTCCTTTCACTGTCTCAATCTGAAAAGCTCCGGGGTTAACAATTTTCTTGTAACAGCTTCGGATAGAGCAGAGATCTGGTCGTGTGTTTGTGGGGTGGAATGAAGGAAGGATATATTTTCCACCCACTTATAAGTATTCAACTAACTCAGATCGATATGCTGGGGATGATATGCATCCAAAAGAAAAACGTCGGACCCCTGCATGGTAAAAAAATGATCTAACATGTTATCTGGAAAATCCTTGAAACATGTATTTTTGTTTACTTAACGTAAGGTGCTTATGTGTTTGTTCCTTTGAATAAAGGTGTGACCGAATCTTGTGGTATGGTAGAGGCCTCAATCAGCTATCATATGTTCGCGGGGAGTCTAGATTCTCAGATCATAGGCCAGTTTATGGCATTTTTACTGCAGAGGTTGAATCAATTAGCCATAATAGAACAAGAAAGAGCATGGGTTGTTCCAGTTCCCGAATTGAGGTGGAGGAACTTCTACCATATTCGCATGGCTACACAGAGCTCAGTTTCTTTTGACTGGAAGACTGTTTCTACAAGCAGGTTAGATTTTTAAAAATAAAAAGTACTTTTACTTTCTTTTTTTTATACTAAAGGCAACATTGGTTTTCTCAAGAATGACTTGAAATGGCTTCTTCCTTCTTAAGGTCTCTGTTGTTGCACAACAAAAAGGGCATTATTCTTTTTGGCTGCTCAACGACATCAGAGTTGCTCTCTCTTGGGGGCTTTCAGCAGAAGTGGCTCCCGAAATGTCATTTATACATAGGGTAGAGTTAGGCTTTGGACCTTTTTCTTTTCTTCTTAATGGAATGCCCCCTAAGATTCTAGCTGACACCAGATCCTTGTCTATTAGGTTTCTTTTGCTGCTATGCAACCGCTCAGAAGAGCTTCATTTGTGTCTTGCAGTGATGCTCGACTGCTCTGTCATACAGGTGATCATCCTAATGTAGTTTATTTTGTTCTGGGTGGGAGATAGGGGCTTTATGTTTATCATCGTCAGTTGAAACCATTAAAGTTGAATATTTATATGGACTGTGGACCATATGTGTCTCTCATGCGATGCTTCCTTCACCCCTTTGCATTTCCATTCTTTTTCTGAAGATAATGGAACATTGGCATGTCAATTTGTTGTTCTGAGTATCTGATTTGGTTCGTAACTGGTTTGTGACAGGGACTTGTATGCTTCTACAGCATTTATTCATTGCTAAGCTAAAGGTGAGGCCGCATTCCTTTCTTTCCTGTCAACTCCGTACTTGCTAGAATGATATGCTGATGCATATTTCTCTCAATGTTATGATGGTTTCAACAGGATGTGTAAATTACTAACCAAGTCACTATATCATGGAGATATGCCGAAGTCATTGGACTGACTTCCTGCATTAACTTGCTGATCCGGTGGTCCTGGGGCCAACTCTTGCATGTCGAAGTGCCTCAATTCCCATGGTGTGCTTTTCCTTGTTGATGGTAAGGATGCTTCCCAATACTGGACACTGGATCCCTGAGAGATCCATCAATTTGCAAAGCAACCAGGGAGGAAGATGTAGCTTGCAACAAGCACAAATGAGGAATTCTAATCGGCAATGGCACTGTTGGATCTCCAAGGATTGACTCAAAACTAATTATTCTTCTTGATATGATTCTTTTTGATCCTGTTGAGGGGAATTTTTTGCAGTTTGAGATGGGGTAGGGTGACAACCCAATAATCATCATATGTGTAGCTTCCTTTTGGATTTTATATTCTTTTCTTTTTCTTTGTATGTGGAGATAGGGCCTGTGGTGTGAAAAGAGGAGACTGCAATGTATCCATACATACACTATTCCAAAGGTGATAAAAGAAGTGCAAATACTATTTGTTGCTCAGTGTTGGCTTATGATGTTTTGTCTGAAAAAGTACCCTCCGCCGATTATGTATCTCTGCCACTCATTCTTTATCATTGGCACAGTTTTTCTTAGTCCCCTCGTACCATTTTATTGCATAAGGTATTCAGAAAGCATGGAAAGGACAGGTCTATTGTGTATGGGGACATGAATTTTGTGGCATCAGGAGGGGGAAAAAAGGGAATCCAGCCTACATAGAAGGGCTGTGGATGAAGGAATGATATAAAAATGGTAGGAGCTGGGAGAGCTTCTTTGACCACCAACATCCTTACATGTTGAAAGCTCAGTAGGCCGTTGGGTTTCAGATGCAGTGACCCCTCCCCACCAACCCCTGGCTGGGTTCTCTTTTGTTTCTTTTGTTTGGCTGCTACAGTGGCCGGCAGATAAATACCAAGTCCTAATCAAACTCTATATTGCTGTAGTGGTAGGTAAGGCTGCCAGCTAGCTCTGCTGTTGCCCCGAGGAGAGCCAAAAAGAAAGCGAACATGAACTAGTCATCCCTTGGGATTTAGAAAGGGATTGGTCATAGGTTCCTTTCTGAGAAAATTGAAAGTGACGCAACACTGAGTCGTTTTTTTTTCCCCTTTTTTTTGGGTTGCAGCAGCAGTTATCTCCACACTGTTCTATACATGGGCTGCATGGAATTTTGAGATCTTTTTGTTCAGATGACATGTGTGTGTGTGTGTGTGTTCGTTTCTTTTTTTTCCTTTTTGTGTCTTCAGATAGGTTGGTCTCCTTTTTGCGTTCTGCCTATGGAAGGCATTCGAGCCCTGAGTTTTCTCAATGTTTCTTTTCCTTGAATTCTGCAGAACTTGTGATCATTCATCTGCACTTCTCCAGGTTTGAGTTATTGTCAAGAAAGTGACTTTCCAGATTATACAACTGATACAGGATTAGATAACCTCTGTCCTTTCCATTTGAGAGGATGCGCGGCACTGCTCAGTTTGATCGACAGACTATATAATCTATACAACTTTTGCAATAGTTTAAATTCCAGTATTTATGTTTTTCATAGAAAAATAAAAAAAATACTTTTGCATTACCTTGGTTGTTAAAATTATGGAAAATAACAGCAAATCAGGTGTAAGATTTTTTGGGGCTGTCTTTTTACTTATATTTACATGGTGAGATTATATAAATCCTGTGTATCTGAGAGTGATTCTTTTGTGATTATACATATAAGGGAGTTATCTTTACAATTATCCCTTTTTAACTATCTAACAATTTTTATGCAAGGACATTGACATTGCTACGTATTATGCAAGTTCACTTGATGGTTCTTTATTGCATCCGTCCATGCCCCTTGTAATTAAAGAAACTGGAACTCTTAAAGGATGCAAATCTGTACCCTTCATATATACCATGATACCAAAAAGAGTAAGTACCTGCAATGACAGAGAATGACAACACCACCACACTTTCTTGATGTCCCTTTTTTTCCCCCTTCTATAGATAGAGAGAAAAAAGGATGGGAAGAAGCGGGAAACAAGCGGTACAAGAGTCTATTCAATGTCCCCACTGTCCACCCCTCCTACTCTATGCTTACCCATGTTAAGTTGTGTACCCCTCACAGGTACCTCTCTCAGATAAGTTATGGAACCCTAAGTAGGTCTCTCTCTCTCTCTATTTGTCTGTGTATTAAAACATATGCTACTATTTTCTATGCGTTGATCTCCTTTTTAATGCTTGGGTTGCATATAAACAACAATGTAACCTTCTTCATCCTGCACCACTCTCTTACAAGAAGGTCCTCCTAAGCTAGCAACAGGACAGGTGATAGATGGCCTAGGGTCACTCAGCTCAGCTTTCTTTCCCCAGTACTGGTCAATGGGGAGGGAGAAGACCATGAAAGTACGTTGTGCCCAGAAATTATGAGGAGGTTGCAAGGTGTGTAGACTGCCTTTGGCAAACTCACATGTTCTATTCTGCAACCAGATCATAAATGAGGACAGTTTAAATTTAGAGTTACATGGCCACATCTCTCTAATAGGAGATTTCTTTCCATTAGTCTGTTGTGGGACTATAGACGTCAAAATATATACCACAGTGAGTGAGGACCCACCTCTGCAAATTCCAATTTTACAAACAGTATAAAACATATACATACTCCATAGATTCTCTCATAAACTCTATATATAAAAGGAGAAATTTGGTATTCAAATCTGCTAAAAAAAAATGAAAGGAGTTACTGAGTGACAATTTGCAAACCCACAGACGAGTTCCAAACTTCCAATATTAATTCTCGCTGTTATTCTTGTGCTTGTCATTTTCTTCTTGTTGTTGCATGATAGATCACGGCCCTTGTGTATATGTTCCTCGTTGAACAGGAAAGAAAAAGGAGAGTATTTTTATGTGCTATAAATCCGTATTTTAATTCAGCGCACACAGTGTCGGAGGCACACAAAGGAGATCATGCCTAGGAGCTATATAACAAGCACAAACTACACTAAACAGAGTCCTCTTCCCCAGGGGAAGGCAGCAAAGTTGGCGGTCGTTGGCACGCTGTTTCCCCGAGCTCCAGCTGAAAAGAAAGAGTCCGGGAAACAGGGACGTGACTCTGCATGGGGAATGGCCAATCTCCTACGGAAGTCGCCTTCTTCTTTCTAGATATGATCAACACCCAACAACAAAAAAGGGAGATGCACGTCAGTTTTCAAGTGAATCTTCCACGTCTTCTTTGTTATTCCCCAAAAAGAGGAACTATTATGGGAGTTAACAAACACATAGACACACACACACACACACACACACACACACGGATGGAGCAGAATTGGACATCCTGCTAGAATTTTCCCAAAGTATTTGCGTTCCTAATAAAGACTCTCTAATGTCAGATGAGCCCAATAGAAAGTTGATTGGCAGTAAGAAGGAAATATGATGATATCATGATCACCAGGGAGAGATTTTCATATACTAACTGTATGGAATATTCTTCTGTTCTTCCTCAGTAATACACATTGGCAATAATAAGTAGTAGATTTGCCTTTTCCATTACTTCTCCCCTTAATTTGAAAATAAAACTAGTGACATAGATAGGTTGACAAGCCACAAAGGGTGTGGTAGTCTGGAAGAAGATTAGAGGACATGCTGCTTCTACTGTGAAAGGGGACCATGATGGAATAGGAGCAACCAAAAACCTTTTACTTTTAAGAGGTCGAAATAAATGTCCATGTTCTTTTGCCTCCTCCATCCTCCAATGTGTGTGCATTCTTACAGACTTGCTGCCATGCTCACAATCTATTCGAGAGGACTAATAAATCAATTTGCTGGGCTGTACGGCTAGTGCCAGACAGCGCTGGGACCCCCTTTATTGGACGTCTTAGGATACGCTTTCTGACCCCATTTTCTGAGGCAATCCTTTTAGGGCTCATGTGGGTCCATCAACATTATCCCACTTGACAAGAATATATAGTATCAGTATAATCTAATGTCGTTATGGGTATGCATTAGTTCTGTATAAAGATGGAGCACTTTGTAGTCCTCTCTCAGCCTGCTTCAGGTCAAGCCTAGTTAATGACCACATCATGAGGAAAAGCAGAGTCTGTGGTTGATGACAAAGATGATGACGGAGCTTTCCACCACTGCTGAATGGATTCGTGCGATGGAAGAAGGGTTACTCAATCTCCAAAAGAGATTTGCCATTGCGAGTCCAAAGTTCTCAAGAGAAAAATAATGACAAACATGGTAATTTACTATTTGTCTTTTGAGAGTTCAGTATGAGCGTAAACATGGCATATCTTGGCTTATACAATGTTCATCACTTTTTGTATGTTCAAATTAACTGAGCAATAGCTGCAGCAGTGAGAGATGAACCACAGAAGCCTTTCTTGTTCCCTGGCGCCAGTATTAAAGAAAGGGCAGTAGTTTAAATCCGAAATAGGCATTCTTAGTCTAACTATTAATTTGTAATTTCTCAGACACTAGCACTATCTACAAAACACCCCCACAAGTTCAAAAAGAAAAATCCACAGATATTTTAGAGAAAAGAAACCACTCCCTTAAAACAGGTTTATATTAAAATTAGAGAGTTCTATCGAATAGAAATGCCATATAGAGTTTGCCCATATCTGCTAGATTAGAGATACTAAAATCTGAAAGTTCCTTTCACTTTGATCGCCATGGATGCCGTCTAAAGGAGTGCTAGATGTTAGGTGTGTTAATAATGGAGGCAGAGACTTAGATGTATAGAGAGAATGGTGTAGATGTACAGGAAACATCAGGTGCATCTGTCCTAGAGATCCGGACTTTCCACTCCACATATCTTCACAAGTTACTTGTACAAGAGAATGTGGAGATGTAATGCTGCTACTTCAGAGCTGAGACTTATCGTTGCAAGCATAAGCTAATAAGGGAATTAAAAAGTTCCTGGTGGGTTGTGATTTGACATGGGGTTTCAGGGGAATATGTTGGCCCGTGGCTCCATGGGCAGAAAGCTTCCCAATTTGGCATAAAAAGCATAATCTAATACTTCCTACTAGAGAGCAAGGGTTCATGATGTGGGATGTGATGCTGTAATCATAACCTTGGAACGGCATCTGGTGGGTTTTAGAGGGCCAAGTGATGAACAAACCATAAGCCAACTATGAGTGAGTATTTTATCTGTTTTTGGATTGAGCTTGGCCGGCGTGGTAACTACATGAAATTTTGACCCACATCATACTCGAGGAAGGAATGAGCAGCATTTCGCTTTCCACACTTGACCTGATCAGGACAGGCATCTGCTGATGAAGGTTAGACAAGATCAATACCCATTATGAGGGTGTGGTTCTTTGTTTTCTTTTTTCCTTTTTTGACAAGGCATGAGGGGTGTGGATCATTCAGAAGACTAGTAAATGAGCAAATTTGTTAGAATAAGACATGCACATGGAAATGAATTCCTATATCTGGATTTCCAAAAAAAAAGAAAAGAAATTATGAGTATGAAGATTTGGGCTACATTTCCAAGCAAGAGGAAAAGACAACAAGAGAATGGGATGTGTTATGGGAACATGCATCAGGATTTTTAGCCTAGAAAATATGGAAAGAACCTGAGTGTGATGTGTTGCTCTATACGTGTTAATCATGCATGATCTTGGCAAGCCAAGAGAAAGGACGTACACCAAGAAAAATTGCAAGCAATATTGTAGGAACATGTATCAGACTGCAGGTTTCCCTGAGTAGCAGTTTATTTAGTCACCAATATGTGGACTTGAGGTACGTAATTAGCACCACCAACTTCCCATTATTGTGGTCATTTCCTCATGAGTCCTCCAGTGAACCATATGATGGGGTAGAGTACCGAATACAATTTACCCGATCCAAAAAACTTAGTTTCTTAGGTATCGTTTGGAATCGTGGGCAAAATAGATTTTCACCCGCAAAATCTCTGACGAAATGACAATGTTTTCAAATATTTTGACTCAATTTGGATGTGCGTGCAAGTGAATTTTCGGTCAAAGAAGAGAGATAGATAGAACACCTTCGGCCTCTTCGCTATGCAAAAGCGGCTTCCAACCCATTTTTTTTACAGATTTTAAGATAGGAGACGATCTGTGGGGTGTTTAGACGATGTGATTTATTTTTTTTAATATTTTTTAAAAATTAAAATTTGTTACTGGTGCGGGCAACGATGCAAAAATTTTACACCATTTCAAACACGTTGGATGATGCCTAAAATCTCTTATCCCCGCGACTTTTGCAGAAGTAGCCAATTTTTTAAACTTTAAATATTTACAAACTCTACCAAACACTGAATCTACCTCACATACATGCATGACAATCTAATTGTTATGACATTTGTGATTCCTCTCTTAAGAAGAAAATTCAAGACTGTTTAAGCACCTATAATTGAGAAATGTTGAGTGCTCTTGATAAAAGTGATGTAAATTGTCTTTCAAATTTTTTTATTAGTTAAAATGGTGACAAATTTTTCTCTTTATTTTTTTCAGCTAATAAAATTATTTAGAAAGTAATTTATATTATCTTTATCACCCTCTTTATAAGATATTAATAATTTCTTAAACTTTCTTTAATTGGAAACCTCCATACCTATTTCGAGTATTTTATAGGCCAAAAGAAACGAGCTTCTGGGTTCTTCATCCCATGCAGAACATGCTCACTACCCGAGGAAGTGAGGTGGGGAGGAAAAGCCAAAAGCTAGATTGCAATTTTCAATCATCCCCAAGGAGGGAGAACAAGAAGCCGAAGAAGAAAAATTTCATAGTATGGACCGAGAGAGAGTGAGGGGACTGTGTGAAAGGTCTTCTACCCTTGACGTGTGATGTGATGTTTGCCTGTGCATGGTTTTGGGGCGGGGGAGAGAGTGGGGGTCGGGGAAGGTGGGGAAGAGGGAGAGGGGTCCCATATGTTCACGTACGTACACCCCAAAACGAGGAGACCTTTTTTCACACACTTTCAGCTGCGGGTCAGTGGTGGTGGTACGATTCTCTCAAGTTCCGAAGTGGAATCCCTCATCTGCAAGCTTTGCTTGTGGGTGGGGTGTAACCTTCATATCATGATTTGATGGTCTTGCATGGAGCAAGGAAACCGGGACGAGAGAGAGAGAGAGAGAGAGAGAGGCCTCTGTTGTCACCTGGCCCTATAGCTGGGCGAGATACAGGAACAAGAAGAGAGGCGAGAGAAGAGGGAAGGAGGAGAGTGTGACTGTGAGAGAGAGAGAGAGAGATCTTCTGCGGCATGGTCACACAGCAGACCACGGAAGCACCTTTCCACAGTTTCTAAATAGAAAAGTGTGGAAAGCAAATTGGAGGGAGCAATGACACGTCAAATTTCTCAGCAACACAGTGTCCGTAGGTGATTTTTCCTCAAGATACTCACTACTCAACAATCTTACGAGCATTCTTTCTAAAAGATTATTTTCACGAAAGATAGCTAAGGAGGAGAAGATCCAATATTGGTCTTTAAATGAAGAGAAAAGTTTATTGCTTATTGCACTTGTGCACTTTGCACAAGTGTAATTTACATGAATTTTTTATTCATGTGGCATCAATTTTTATAGTGCCACATGATCAAAAAATCTAAGTGCATGATGTCACATGAGTAAAATATCCATGTGACTTAAACTTGTGCACTTTACACAAGTGCACAAAGTCTCTCTCTTAAATGAATGCCCATGCGCCAGCAATATTACACGTTATGTATCCTCAAGTGAATATTTTATTACAATTATATTCATTCCGATTACTAATTAAGTATATGTTCAAATTGTCGCAATCATTATTGTTCTGACATTCAAGTCATTTGCATAGCGATTACTGTTAGATGCTTCCGATTAGTGCTCTTGAACTTAATATCATTTCAATTAGCGTTATTAAGACTTTGATTAATGAATAACGTGCTCCTACATCAATTAGCAAAGTCCTTGCTTATGATATTACACCAATTGGTTATGAAATGGATTTAAATATTATTACTTGAGATAACATTTACTATTTATATCATGATTTTCTTTTTGGTCCCTTTCGTCCAGTGGTTAGGATATTAAGTGAGAAGCATTGTTCAAGTCTTTCACTACATATTTTTAAATTGTTATTTGGATTTCTTGCTTACTTGAAATTTTAGAACTTGGTGCTCTAATAACTAGCTTGTCTCTCTTTGGTATACATAAATCCTAACTAGCCTCTATTGTTAATGAGAAACATTAGTCAAGTAACCAATTTGTATGCCACGTTTGGCTAACACTTTGTAATGAAGACAGAATGAGCCTTCTTCTTTTAGCACATATCGTCAGTAGGAAAACGAATATGTAGCAACTCTCAATTTTTAAATTAAGATAAATAAATTAAATAAAAAGAAATGTGTATAAATTAAAACCCATTAAGTAAAAACAAGTGATGGAAGAGAACCGTCAATGGCGCGGTGGTCGCCCCCCTGCCAAATGGAGGGGGGGAGACGGGAGGGCGCGGGTTCGATCCCGCGCCGTCTCCTCATTTCCCCCCATCCCTAACCAACCAGCTTACCCATCAAAGAAAAAAAAAAAAAACAAGTGATGGACTTTCATTAATAGTTCATACATGAATTATTAGGCCACAAAACAAAAGCCCAATGATGGATTGGAGATAAATAATTCAAAGTTCGTGACTAAATTATTAATAAATTAAAAAGGACAAGATAATCACTATTATGACTCATAAATATCTTAAAAAAAGTCATAACACTATCTTAACTAGTTGTCCATGTATTTAGAGCCCACCCCAAGCCAATAGAGGGATAAGTGCAAGGAAAAAGAGTAGATAATTATGAGAAATTTAGAGTTGAAGGAAGAGAAAGAGTTTTAGGAGACTTTCTAACCCTAAACATACAAATACACTTCAAACTCGTCCCCAGCCGACCCTATTGAACCATTGGAGCTTGGAGGCCGTGGAAGGGAGGCTTTTGTACGAGGAAATCAAGGAGAAGAAAGCTTGGAAGGGAGCATCTTTGTGTTCATACCCTAGGATCACAAAGTGCTCAAAGATAGGCAATCTCTCAAGCAAAAGTAAATTAAACTCGACCCTAGATAGTCCATGATCCTAGCTACAAAAGCCCCAAGTTTTCCCCAATTTTCATCATGCCGTTTATGAGTATTTCATGTCCAAAGTTCTGTTAAGAACATGTTCAACCTAAATCTCTGTCTATGCTTAATCTCGTGCCCTGAAACTTTTACTTTACATGTTACATGATGTCAGGAATCTATTGACATACTTTTCCCCAATTTATATCAAGTATTCTTTTTGAATTAAATCATTCTTCCCCACTGTGTCAGATTTTTAGTTCATCATGAAGTAACATGTTAATAGCAAGCTTGTACCACATTAGAAACCTAATTACTCCTTACTGTTGATATCCCTGCATGTCTAGTTTCATTTAACGCCGATTTCATGATTTTTCATCAATTATATGATTTTACATTAATTTTTTATTGCCCCTGTGTCAAGCCCTTAGAAGATTGGACCGTAATCCAAGGAGCTTAAATGGCTCGGGCAGGACCTCGGAGAACGCGACGGCCCGATCGATCGCGTTCTCAATAGGGTCACGACACAAAATCGCGTCGCATCAAGAACGTAACGGTCCACTACGTCGTGTCTGTTCTGATTGTCTTGAACGCGTTGGCCCTGACCGTCGCGACTATGGACCGAATGCCATGGACGTGATCAGTTCGCCCTGTCGCTTTTCTGATTCGATTCCCTTGAACACGACTGACCCAACCATCGCGATTTGAACGCGACGGGTACCTACGTCGCGATTCACTGTGCAATTCCAGAACCCTAATTTATTAGTTAAATCTTGCTAAATCATGCTCTTTAATCATGGTTAAACCCTCATAATGTTCTGTGAGGAACAATAACATCATGTTAATGAACTTTTAATAATATCTACATGATTTTCTTATTTAAAAGATATGTGCACGACTCTCATATGCTATCTTTAATTCTCTCTCACATGCACACATCAAACATGAATTTTGGCCCTGAGATTTTACAGAAACCACCTCAATAATATATCTGGTAATTAAGTGTAATTATTTCATGTTATTTTCTCTATTATTTTAATGGACTTGTCTTCGTTTTATTCGCTTGATTTGGGTACCATTATCGCGTCCCTCTGCCTTCGAGCACTCAAAGCAAGATGGGCAAATGCTTTCTATACACATTTTTTTGACTTGGACAACCTCTCCGTTGGGAATACTTATGACTGGACCAAGAACTCCTTGTTTAAGGCCTACGTTAGACTCCTTGGCTTTAGCAGACTTCCATTGCCAATGAGCAGGTTGTACCATCAATACCCATGATACCTTAAGGATAAGCATGATCGAACGGCCTTAGATTTCTCTCTTACCTTGAGATCACGTCGGACCTCTGAGCTGTGTTTGTAGCACGACCAGTGGGTGGTTAGTGAGTTCTACCTGACTGCTAGCACACAACTATGCGTGTTGTGCAACTGTTACTATCGTTTGTTTTAACGTTGTTTTACGTGCATTGACCTATAGTTCTCATCTATTCCATATTTTCTTATCTATTCACGTTCTCTCTATACTCTAATCTATTTTTCAATTACTCTCATCTATTCTTGGTACTCTATATTGGCCATCTATTGATTGTCTAAGATAAAATATAATCAATGTCAGACAACATTATAAAGGGCCCAATCTGGTCCTGGGAGGTGCACCCGAAAGTGTTATTTGCTCATGGGAGTTAAATGATCAGGATGTTCAGCATTACATCCAAGTGTTATACTATCTAGATTAATCGAAGACAATCAAAACAAAGTGCTATACTCTCTCTCGATTGATAAAAGTCAATCAAAGTGCTATCGTGACTTGCGTGATATCGTGCTATTATACGTGCTATCTCGTGATATAGTCAATCCTTTAACGTGCTAGTTGTACTATATTCTTTTTTAAAAGTACTATTGTGCTCTTGTTACCATGTGCTATTACTCTCTCGAACGTTCTCTCTAGTTATCCTACTATCCAAGACATTAATCACTTAAAACATGTCTATTTTCGAGATATTAAGTCCTACTGAGTGTTACCGCTCATCCTACGCTATTTGTTATATGTGCTTCATGTGAGTCTGATGAGGAACACCACACGCATGAGGATGGGGATGAGCAAGCGTAAGAGTGATCCGTTGAGCTGTCAACCAAGTCTTAGTATTAGTTAGTTAGTTAGTTTGTTTTCATTTGAATAAAGTACTCTGGGCCCATAGTTTGGCTCCGAATGTAATAGAGATTAGTGGAATTATCAATAAAGTTGGTTCATTTGGCATTATTCCAATTTATGTAATGGATTGATGTCTATTTTACGCTCTATACTATTTATTTAATTGTATTCCGCTCCGATATTCGGCGTCGGGGCGTTACAGAATACCTAGTAGTTGAGAAAAGAAGTTGATTGGCAATATCTTTAGTACTTTCTCTCTCTATATCTTAGCATTTATTGCAAGCAAGTTTATAGTACTCATGCACGTAACAATGTTAGACCTGCTAGAAGGGACCCTTGAAACATGCATCAACTTGAGAAGACTCAATGGACATATCAACAACTATTTTTGAAGAACCTAGATAAAAGGAGAAGAATGGAAACATGGGCAACACAAGAAAAGGATTTTTTTATTCCAACCTCTGCGCATCAAAAAGAAGTTCAAAGCATTCTTGCGCTAGTCTTCTAGATCTCTCCTATGTTGTGTCTGAGAGTTGATGATCAATCCATCCCCATATAATTTTATTTAATTATATATAATTTTGGTGATTAACAAAACTCTAACAAATATCTTATAACAAGTTTTTTATGAAGCTCAGTTACAGGAAATAAATCAAGCCAAATTTGTAAGTAATTTTCTCACTATATTATTTGAAGTTCATATCATGCATTTCCTCTGAGTCCACATCGATTTCCTTTATAAGCATAACGATTTCATAAGTATCGCATAACAATTTCATAAGTATCGCTACAACGATTTGATCGCATAACGAATTGATAAGTTTGTGAAACAACGATTCGTTAAGTGAAACAACGATTTCGGTCTCACAACGATTCGCTAAGTGAAACAACAATTTTGGTCTCACAACGACTCGTAAAGTGTAACAACGATTTCCATCTTATAACGATTCGATAAGTTACACAACGATTTGGTTGCCATAAACGATTTGATAAGTTTCACAACGATTTGGTCATCAAACGACTTGATAAGTGAAACAACGATTTGATAGTCGTAACGATTTGCTTTCACTTAAGAACGATTTGGTCGCCGTAATGATTTGATAAGTTTCACAATGATTTGGTCATCACAATGACTGATAAGTGAAACAACGATTTGCTTATGTTTGAACAATGATTTGCTCAAACAACGATTTGCTTATGTTTGAACAACTATTTTCTCAAACAACGATTTGTTTATGTTTAAACAACGATTTGCTCAAACGACGATTTGTTTATGTTTGAACAATGATTTACTCAAACAACGATTTGTTTATTTTGAACAACGATTTGCTGAAACAACGATTTGCTCAAACTACGATTTGTTTATGTTTGAACAATGATTTTCTTATACAACGATTTGTTTATGTTTGAACAACGATTTGCTCAAACAACGATTTGTTCATGTTTGAACAACGATTTGTCTCTACTGTAAGAACGATTTGCTTTATCAACGACTTGTTCACACAACGAGTTCATAAGTAGAACAACGACTTCATGGAGCATATCGATTTCATACATGTTATTCAAATATATTTTCAAATATAGTGAAAGTCAAGTCTTCCCGCGTACATCACTAATATCTTTGCATTTAATGTGATTGTACACCTCTCTGCATGTTGCATATCTGTGTGCCTTCTATTCCTATGTTTCTATTGCAAACATTTTCAGAATAGCAGAATGACATGTCCATTTTGATGTATATTCTTTCTAATGTTGACTGACAAGCATAGAGATAGTTCAGCTGTTTGTGCTTCAACATTTATTGTGTGCAGGTATTGTCAGTACATACAACGTTGGACAACAAGAAGTTGAAGGATATCTGGATGAATCTTCTTTGCGTGCATGGCTTGTAGAGCATTGAATAGCTGCAAGCTTACCTGTCATCCACACCATGGACCTTGCAATCTAACGTACTTCAAACAAAGAGACAACGGATACTTCAACGGTCATATTTTTCAGGAGAGGATAATACAAGACTGATGACTCTAAGCTGAAGTAGTTCGACAACTTGAATATTTGTGAGATAGAGCCTTCAAGAAAAGCATTCAACTCTGAAGAAGAGCTTCTTGCCTCACTCCACAATCTTCTTTAGCTCTTGCTCTCAGTTTTTCATTGTCTTGACATTCTTTGAGAGCCTGGTAGGTCTGAGAGATTCTTCTAGTAAAAATCTTTCTCTCTCAGACTTAGCCTCAGATCAAACATTTGTTGTAAGCTTGGTCTAGGGGCATTTCACCTTGTACACATTTTCTGTGTGTATTCCTCTTCGGCTGTGAAGAGAAGACCTGTTGGAAACTGGTGGTAGTATTCCCTTCAGTAAGGAAGGAAGACTGTGTATCAGGGTGGTTGTGTACCTCTTCGGGTTTGAAGAGAAGGCCAGTTGCGGCTGAATGTGTAAGGGTCCTTAAGGGGGACGGAACCCTTGTTAGTGAAATCTCAAGTTGTTGCTTGGGGACTGGACGTAGGACTCCTTGGGATAGGAGGTCCGAACCAGGATAAAATTCCTATGTTGTGTGTTTGTGTCTTGATTATCACCAACACTAACCATCATCTCTAGTGATCTTCTGTTAAGCGTTTTTGTTGACAGGTTTTAAATCTAAAAGAAATTTTTATAATCCCATTCACCCCCCCTCCCCCCTGGGCTTGTTAGCTGAGCAACAAGTGGTATCAGAGCCACGTCTCTTCGACAAAGAGGATCTTACGATCTGAAGAGCAAAGATAAATAGCAGCTCAAGGTATGCAGAAGGCTAGTCAGTTAACAGACCACTTTGTTCGATGGTGAAGATTACAACTATTGGAAGACCAGAATGGAGTGCTTCTTCAAGGTCTCGATTTTCAAATCTGGTCAATCATTGAAGAAGGAGATTTAGTTGTTCTAAACAACAGATAAATTAGACATGATGATAAGAAGAAGATCTCCCTCAACTGCAAAGCAAAGAGTATATTATGTTGTGCTCTTAGTAAGAAAGAGTCAACAGAATCTCAGCATGCAAATCAGCGATGGAAATGTGGGAGAACTTAGAATCACATATAAAGGAACAGACAAAGTTAAAGAAACAAGGATAGACATCTTGGTAGCTCAGTATGAGCGATTTCAAATGCAGCCAGGAGAATCGATTACATAAATGTACAGTAGATTCACGGATATCACAAATGGATTGGCTGGGCTTGAAAAAGATATGACATGGGAGATATGGTAGGAAAATATTGAGATCCCTACCAGCCTCGTGGACTCCTAAAGTAACTGCCATAGAAGAAGCTAACGACGTAAAGAGGATGTCTCTTGAAAAGCTTATTGGGTCGATAATGGCCCATGAAATAAATATGGAAAGACTTGGAGAGTCCTCCAGTAGAAGGAAGCACATCAATGCTCTCAGGCAGCAGAAGACCATCGGTGAAGAATCAGGTGGTGATAAAAGCATTGGAAGCAGTGAAGATGAGGAAACATTCCTATCAAGAAGATTGCAGCGTATACTTGCCAAGAAAAAATATCAGTGGAAGAAGATATTTCAAGAAAGGAAAAGATTTCAAGAAACTGAAGTAAAGGATACAAAGAAATCTGAACCTATTTGTTATGAATGTAAGAAAACCGAACATAAGGTTTGAATGTGAAACTGAAGAAGACATAATTCAGGAAGAAAGACAGCTCGAAGAAATTCAGAAGGTACAAAAAGAAAGCGATGGCAGCTGCATGGAGCAATGATAGCGACTCAGACAGTGAGTCTAGCTCCAGTGAAGAAGAGAGAAGAAGAGGCCATCCTCGCCTTCATGGCAAATATAGTGGAAAAGGTAACCTCTGACTTCATTTACTTCCTATAATGAATCAGATTCTGATAGTTTAGAAGAGGCTTTTAATGAGTTATATAGTAAATATAAAGATGTATGTAAAATATTAAAAACTACCAAGAAAAGTCATGCATGTTAGAAATCACTAACTCAGATTTAAATTTGAAAATGAGCAGTTAGAAAAATAATTTCCGAATTAAAAAGGAGAAATGAATTATTATGTGAAGACTTGAGAAATAAAAATGAACAAATAACAATTCTAAAAGTCAGGAAACAACAAGCAAACTAAAAGGGAGGTTGACACACTAGCCAAAGATAATGAATATCTAACTAACACTATTAAAAAATTCACAAATGGTAAATCAACCTTAATATTAAAAGGAGCTAGAAGATCAGGTAAGAAAAAAGCATGGTTTAGGATATACTCCACATGATAATGAAGAAACAATAGTACATCCTAAAATCTATCCAACCCCAAAATTTGTAACTGAACAAGACACTGAAAATAAAATCAAATTTAAGTATATCCCAACTGAAAAGGTAAGTAAAATATCCTCCTGTAGTCATTGTAACAAATTAGGACATACTAAAATAATTTGTCCAACTAAAACACTAAAATGGATACTTAAAAGAAAAGGGAGGAAACTAACCAACAAGGACAAAAGAACTTGTGGTACCTAAATCTTAGTTTTCTATTGCAGGGATGTTTTAGAGCATCAAATGGTACCTGGACAGCGGGTGCTTAAGGCACATGACAGGCAACAGAAAGCTGTTCTCACACATTGAAGATGAAGAAGGTACAACAATGTGGGGATATTGGAAAGGAACAGTGATCGACAGTGGACTAGTTGGCAGTCATGGTAGAACCCTCATTGAAGATGTTCTATATGTTCGAGGACTCAAACATAATTTGATAAGTATTAGCTAGTTGTGTGACAAAGGTCACCAAATCAGATTTCAAGAGTCAAAATGTCTTATTATGAAAGATGGCGTAACAATGTTCGAAGCCTACAAGAAAAGAATTTATATGTGCTTCACTTGGAAGGTTAAAGGATCAAGATGTATGCCTTGCAGTAAATAAAGTTCAATTAGTTGAATTATGGCACAGGAGATTGGGCCACTGTAGTCTAGATGGAATCAGAAAATTAGTCAAGAGAAATCTAGTAGAAGGTCTACCCAAAATAAGCTCAAGGATAGAAGGTGTGTGTGAACCTTATGCAAAAGGGAAGCACACAAAATCATCTTTCAAGTCGAAGATAGTTGTAATCACCTCCAAACCACTGGAACTAATGCATATGGATTTGTTTGGACCGATGAGAACCACCAGCCTAGGGGGAAAGAATTTTGGATTTGTGATAGTAGATGATTATTCAAGATTCACTTGAGCATCGTTTTAGAGCATAAAGATGACATGTAAGGCCCTCGAATTGTTTGTCATTTTATTTATTATGTGTTGAGTCATGTTGTATATATTATATGTATATCATGTATGCGTATGTAGATACTTATGTACGATGTTATCTTGGTATACTACGTATGCACGTGCATATTAATTGTAAATATTGCTTGATTTCATGTTGTAGTAGTGTGTACATCATATTACATATATAGCATGTAAATATATAGTGTAAGCATGGTTTCTGCATGTTTTTAAGCTCTGGCCGAAGGCCAAGTTGGCGTCAACATGGATGGATGTCCATGTGAGTAAGCGTCCATATCCAGGGACGTCAAGACTGATGTAGACGGCAACCGATGTGGACGCTTACTTCTATCATTTTCTGTGCGCAGCAGGCCCCGAAATTCTGGGTTTGCCTTGCTCACCCATTGGGGAGATGTCTCCAACGGCTATCTCACCTCTCCCATCATCTGTGCCCGAGATCCCAAGGCCCAAGACTTACAAAAACAACCCCCTTTGCAAACCTGCAAGAGCTCTCTTGGCTCTTTGCAAGGAGAGAAAGAACCCTAGCTGAGAACAGGAGAAAGACTGACCATTGCAAGATTTGATCCGGCGGTTTGAAGCTTCTCCTGCAAGCTATTGCAACTGGAGGATAGTGTGGACGTAGGGGAAGGCTTCCCAACTTCAGACTGGTGGCTACTTCGACCTAGAACCCGAGGGAAAGCTTTTGTGGAGACTTCTTGGCACTGCCCAAGGAGAGCTTCATCACTATTTCGTCCCTTTGGAGGTTTTTAGAAAGGCAAGTAACCCATCCCCGTAGTCCATGTATGTGTCCAGTAGGTTTTAAAGATTTTATGAGTTTTTTCCTCGTGTCCTGGATCCCCACATTCACCCATTCTTCAGAGCTCGGTCTGTGTTTTGCACAAATAGGAACTTGACGGCAAGATCCCTAGCCCTCAAGATCCTCAGTTGGCGGCAGACGATGCTGCCGTTAACACCTTTAAACGGTCAGACATTGCCGTTAATTCTTCAGGACAGTAGGAAACTGTTCTGCCTTATATACCTAATTTCCGAAGTTTTGGTGCATGAGGATATAATGTAAATTTTACATGTTATGTAATACAGCTAATAGAATGTGTTGTGAATGTTTGATGAATTTCTGTAAATAATTGAATGGTTACATTTATGAAAAAAATGCATGTTAGATAAGACCTTGGTTATGTTGGTTCACTGTTCACATGATTCGTGAGGAATTTGAATGCCATAAAATTTCTAGACCATGTGTATGTATGTCTGTCCATGCTCTGCAAATTTGGGAATTTTTCCATGATCATGTGATTTATTACAATTTCTGTACTGAAATAGAAGCATGGTGTAGATCCTTGTAAAAATCACAGTAAATTGTATGATGTGAGATAAATTCGGGGAAATTTTATGTGATGATGTGCATGTTAGGTACAGGTTTGTAAACTATCAAATCTGACTTTTATGTTGTGCTTCGATGATAACCGAATATTAATGGCATGTGAATGAGTATTTTCATTTTCTGTAAATTCTGTGTAGTTCAGAAAATATGAAAATTTGCATGTGTGGTCAAGAACCTGTAAGAAGTGTGTGGTTAAATTTTCATGTGATTTGGATAATAGTAGAGTATATCGTGAAATTTCCATGTGAAAATGAGTTATTAATGCATGCTATCATGATTAGGGTTTGATTATGTGTTTTCAACCTGATTAGAGTAAATTATTGAGTGGTTAAACTCTGTCAAACAGTAGTACCATGATTTAGGAAAATAGAGCCATGTGCATGAATGAGAAAATGTAAGTCATGTGTAAATCATGTGAAACATGTTGTTTAAATCGGAATGTGTAAAATGTGCCGTGTGTGACACTGCTTCCATAGGGGCCGTGGAACTGTACTGTGGAAAAGTCCCCACGGAAAGTTCAAAATGTGTTAAATCCTATGGGCATTAGGATGAAATCCTGGAGGTGGACAAGTACCACTGGTTAGGTGTAGAGCACTTCTCCCGGTCTGCGCAGTACCAAAGCCGTCACTGTGTTGCCTAGGTGGCGTCTATGTGTTATGTGTATGTGATGTGAATGTGTACTTCTAATGGTGGTTTGGACTATGTGTCACGGCATCTAACATGAAATGTGAATGTGAATATGTGTAAATTGTGTAATGTGAACATGTGCATATGTGTAATGTTTAAAAGTGAACCATATGAATGTGTAAATGTGTAACCATGTGATATAAATGTGTTAGAGTGTAAAATTGTAATTCATGTTATGAAATTATAAGTTCATGTCAAAACAGAAACCTTCAATGTTTATAATGATGCCTTACATGTACAAGAACATGTAGAATCCATGTTAGGAGTACTTCTTTTATATGTGTGTGAGATTCCATGCTTAGAATGCTATCTTGTTAGCTTAAATATAAATGTTAACTCTCATGTGATGGGATGAGTAGAAAGCATGTGATAGTATTTTTATTGAGATGACTGAATCATGTATCATGTGTTGTGGAGTGTAGAATACCATGATGGAGGTTTATTTTCATTGTACAACCATGCATAGGCTGGAATAATGTAATTGAATGTGAGACTTACTTGTGATGTATACATGTATATGTGTATGGATTTACTTGCTGAGTCTTTTAGACTCACTCTTGCTTTGGCGTACAGGTTAGTAGGTGACCCTACATCTTTAGAGGAGACCGTGGAAAGCGACTCCGATCGAGGAGAGTAGCTTGGTGGAGTCACCGTTGTAGCATTTTGTGCTTTCATAGTATGAATTGAGGCATTGTAATGATAACATTATGAGATTGTGGACAAGTTATGTATTTTGGAATTAGTAATTTATTATGTGGACTTTAGATCTTTATTGTTAATGAATCATGTATGTTAATGTGGATGATGAAATGATGACAAGTATTTTTTTACTTCCGCTACTCTGAATTTGTATTTATGACATCTCAATCATGTGTGTTAGTGCTTGGGTAAAATGTCCCACTGTGACGAGACTCACTATACCGACGTGGATTGGTATAATCGTACCGCATAAGGAGGGTCGTCGCATGACCCTTTGATAGCTTTGTTAAATTCAGTAAGAAAGTTCTGAAGGATAAGAAGTTCAGTATAATAAGTATCCGATCAATCATGGAGGAGAATTTCAAAATGAAAAATTTGCAGAATTCTGTGATGATCAGGAATTGAGCATAACTTCTCAGCACCAAGGACACCACAGCAAAATGGAGTTGCTGAGAGAAGAATAGAACATTGTTTGGATATGGCAGAACCATGATGTCAGAGTATAATCTCCAAGATATTTCTGGGCTGAAGCAATCAACACTGCATGCTACATAATAAATAAGTGATGACAGGCCAATCCTGAAGAAAACTGCACATGAGCTTCAAGCAGAAGAAGCCAAGATCATCATTTCAGAACTTTTAGCTGTCCATGCTTCATCCCCAACAATGGTAAAAGAACATTGTAAGTTAGATTCCAATCTGATGAAGGTATATTTATGGGGTATGCTTCTAAACCTAAATGTTATAGAATATTTAATAAACAAAGTTTATTAATTGAGCAAACTGTTGGCCCTTTTGGTACGGCAGCAAGCTAACCTAGAAGGGGGGGGATATGTTTTCTGAATTCTGAAACAGAAACTTAAACATAGAAAATTGTCACTTGAAAGTTTGGTTAGTTGAGTGTCATAGAGAGTAACAATGCGCAAGTAAATAACAATCACACAAAGGACACAAGAATTTATCTTGGTTCGGCCCTTCCCACATGGAAGTCCTACGTCCAGTACCCAAGCAATCTCTTGGGATTTTACTAACCAATGGTACAGTCCCCCTTAAGGACAATACAACACCTAGCACCCAGCTAGTCTTCTTCTCTTTCCCGGGCAAGAAGGTAGTCCACTTCTCTTATAGGTAAAGAAGTCAACCTTCTAGTACAAACCCCAGTGCGGTTCCGCTAGACTTAAACTCCTAGCAAGGTTCTACACTGTATACAGTCCTACAGCTGGACAGAAGTCTTTCTTAGAAAAGAAAGAACAAAGCTGAGAGTTTTACAAGAATGGACTCTAACCCAGAAACTCTCAGCAAAGGACTCTCCCCAAAAATTACAATGAGCACAGAGAGAGAGTGAAGAGAGGAGAAGGAGCTTGAAGCTTGAAGGCTTCAGATGCTTGAGCACTTCTTGGGCTCGGGCTCTTTCTCTCTTTCCTTTGAGTGTATGTGGAGTTGAGGTTCCTCACAAGATGTACACTCTTCAAAGATCTTCAGGAAAAGCCTATCATCTTCTTCATCCTTGCTTCAACTTTTATATGACAGCTTTGAACAATCTGTTGGAGTTCTAGTTGTGCTCATCTTCTCTTTCTTCTGATATTTTGTGGTCTACGAGGTCTGCAAGCATAGAAGAAAGTGTTTAGTTAAAAGAGTGTTTCTGTCAAAAAGGTTCATACCTCTATGTTTCCTGTTGTCTCCCAGAAGTGGTAGGTAAGCCCCTTTTTGTCTTGCAGGAGAGAAGAGATCTAGAGAGATAAAAAAGATCTTCTATGAGAAATATATTTGACTTTTCACTAGATGCCAAACATTTTGAAATATAAAGGACATCGATGTTTAAGTGATCAAATCCATGTTTTCTAGAAAATCGATGTTGAATGAGGAAATCCATGTTTCACTTATGAAATCCATGTTCTTTCAAGCAAATCGATGTTTGAGTGATCAAATCCATGTTGAAATCCATGTTCTTTTCAAGCAAATCCATGTTTGAGTGATCAAATCCATGTTTCACTTATTATGAAATCCATGTTCTTTCAAGCAAATATATGTTTGAGTGATCAAATCCATGTTTCACTTATCAAATCCATGTTTTCAAGCAAATGATGTTTCACTTATGAAATCAATGTTTTCAAGCAATTGATGTTTCACTTATGAAATCCATGTTTTCAAGAAAATCGATATTTCACTTATTAAATCCATGTTTTCAGCAAATCGATGTTTCACTTATCAAATCCATGTTTTCAAGCAAATCGATGTTTCACTTATCAAATCCATGTTTTCAAGCAAATTGATGTTTCACTTATCAAATCCATGTTTTCAAGTAAGTCGATGTTTCACTTATCAAATCCATATGTTTAAGCAAATCGATGTTTCACTTATCAAATCCATATTTTCAATATAATCGTGTGCCTTTGTGAACTGAAATCGATGTTATTGAATAGACATCGATTTGACTTTTCAGTGCAAATCACACAGCAATAATGCCATGAATTATATTTATTAGAAAATATGGTATTTAATTTATTTAATATTTAATTAGTCATAAGTTTTATTATTACCAAAATACCATAAATTTATATTTATTAGGAAAACATGATATTTAATATATTTAATAATATTTAATTAATCATAAGTTTTGTTCACCAAAATATAAGGGTAAAATATAAGATGTTCAACAATCTCCCATTTTTTGGTGTTGACAAAACTTATGAGAATTTTCTGGAAAAATACTTAAAGCATATAGAAACAAAAAATTCACCGATAATGCTACCATGCATACTCTCCCCCTTTTTGTCATAAACCAAAAAGAAAGGATTTACCATTCATTCTCTCCCCTTTTTGTGAAAATTTAATACCATTGAGGGTTTCAACAATGATTGACATTAATGATAACTCCCCCTTAGTCTGTGCTCCCCTTGAATGAGACTCCACCTGAATGAGACTTGCAAGTAGTTGTTAGAAAGACTAAAATTTTAAAGACTAAAATTTTAAAAATAATAGTGACTACTCCCTCTTCAGATAAGATTGGATGAATAGTTGGCAGTCATGTGCCTTGAGCACCCTTTGTTTCTGATGCTCCAAGGCTATCCTGCAAACAACTTATTCAGAAGTAGGTACCCAAATCTTTTGGGTCCTTGATGGTTAGATGCATAAAAATAACCTTTCGAATCCATAGTAGTGCCTGTTGAGCAGGTGTTTACAGTGTGTCCTAGTTTATTGCAATGAGACAACAATGAATGTAATCTGTTTTGCAATTCTTATTGGCTTTGAGATGATTGTTTAGAACACAATTTTTAGAAACCTTTTTCTTTTGATAAAGCTTGTTCATTTCTGGAGCTTTTTCTGAGGCATTTTGGTTTCTTTTACAAATTTTGGCAAATGATATTTTCTTGGAATTATGACTTGTTTTTCCTTTTTCCAAAGGTATGTATCTAAGCCCTTGTTTATTATTTCCAGATTTTGATCCTTTAAGCATAGGGCTAAAGATGTTTTCCCTTTAGTTAATTTTCTAACTAATTCTTTAAGTAAAGATTTTCTTCAATTAGAGTTTTTAATTTTCTTCTAACTCTAACTTCTCATTGTTCTTATTTTTTAAATCTTCATTCAAAAGATAAATGTTATCTTTACTGTCTTTTAATTGTTTTTTCTAATTGCTCCATTTCGGATTTAAGATTTGAATTGGTGTTTTCTAAGCAAGTAGTGTTATTTTTCATATTTTTAATTATTTACAACACCTTTATGTTTTTCATAAAGTTCATTATAACTTCTTCTAAGTCTTCAACTCTGACCTTGAATCATGCATGAATCACAATGGGTTAGAATGTACCTCATCTGGTCCACCATAAGGGCTAGACTTTCCCTGCTCCTTTTCGCAATCTGAGCTTGATGATTCTAAGTTGTGGCGTCTTCATTTTCCCAAGCAGCCTCCGTGCTTTCTTTCGAATTTCTTGTGCTGCTTTTTCGACTTTTCTGGTTGACCAGTCTTCTTGAGTCTTGGACATCTAGTCTTAGATGTCCGGGTTTTCTGCATTCATAGCAGACTGGTTCTTTTTTCCTTTTTCTCTTTTCTTTTGGATCCTTCTTGATCCATTCTTCTTCTTCTTTAGAATCTTTTGAAGCTTGGATAGTACTTTCATCTACATCACTGTCTTTAGATCCTGCAACTTTTGAGGTAGAAGAGAAGAGGTGGAAGGAGTAGCTACAACTTTAAGAGCATATAGAAATTTCTTGGATGAGCCTCCAGATAATTGCTTCATATTAATTTCATATGCCATGAGAGAACCTATTAACTTATTAATAGAAAACTTGGTTAGATCATGGGCTTCTTCAATAGCGGTGACCTTAGGGGTCCATGAAAGAGTTAAAGATCTAAGTATCTTTCTGACAGTGTCCTCATCAAAAATTTGTTTTCCAAGGGAGCGCTTAGACTACTACTATAGCTAAAATATTATTATGACATTTGATATTTTCGTTTGGAAGTATTTAAATTGCTCATATTGTGAGACAAAAATATCTATCCTAGTTTGTTTTACTTTATCTATTCCTTCATAAGTTATATGCAGTTTATCCCATATTTCTTTAGCTGATTTACATGCAGATCTCTACTGAATTCTCCTTTGGATAATGACAACATAAATAGTTCATAGCTTTAAAGTTTAAAGATACATTACTCTTATCTGCTGTTGTAATGACAGTAGTGCCTGGAACAGGAACAATAACATAATCACCTACACCGATTACCTGCCACAGATCAAAGTCTGTGCCTCGAATGAAGCATTACATTCTCATCTTCCAATATTGGTATTCCTCTCCATCGAAGAATGGAGGTCTGGTGACTGATTGACCTTCAGGAAATCCTTGAGTTGCCATGGATCTTCTTGATTGATCAGAGTACCCTCGCTCTAATACCACTTGTTGGCCCTTTGGTACGACAGCAAGCTAACCTAGAAGGGGGGTGAATAGTTTTTCTGAATTCTGAAACAGAAACTTAAACACAAAAATTGTCACTTGAAAGTTTGGTTAGTTGAGTGTGATAGAGAGTAGCAATGCGGAGCAAATAAACAATCACACAGAGGACACAAGGAATTTATCCTGGTTTGGCCCTTCCCACATGGAAGTTCTACGTCTATTCCCCAAGCAATCTCAAGGGATTTTACTAACCAAGGGTATAGTCCCCCTCAAGGACAATACAACACTCAACACCCCAGCTGGTCTCTTCTCTTCCTGGGCAAGAAGGCAGCCCACTTCTCTTATAGGTAAAGAAGCCAACCTTCTGATACAAACCCTAGTGCGTTTCTTCTAGATTTAAACTTCTAGCAAGGTCTACACTGTATTAGTCCTACAGCTGGACAGAAGTCTTTCTTAGAAAAGAAAGAACAAAGCTGAGAGTTTTACAAGAATGGACTCTAACCCATAAACTCTCAGCAAAGGACTCTCCCCAGAAATTACAATGAGCACAGAGAGAGAGTGAAGAGAGGAGAAGGAGCTTGAAGCTTGAAGGCTTCAGATGCTTGAGCACTTCTTCTTGGGCTTGGGCTCTTTCTTTCTTTCCTTTGAGTGTATGCGGAGTTGAGGTTTCTCACAAGATGTACACTTCTTCATAGATCTTCAGGAAAACTCTATTATCTTCTTCATCCTTACTTCAACTTTTATATGAGCATCTTTGAACAAATCTGTTGGAGTCTAGCCGTTGCTCATCTTCTCTTTCTTCTGATATATTGTGGTCTACGAGGTCTGCAAGCATAGAAGAAAGTGTTTAGTTAAAGAGTATTTCTGTCAAAAAGCTTCATACCTCTATGTTTCCTATTGTCTCCCAGAAGTGGTAGGTAAACCCTTTTTGTCTGACATGAGAGAAGAGATCTAGAGAGATAAAAAGATCTTTTGTGAGAGAATATATTTGACTTTTCACTAGATGCCAAAACATTTTGAAATATAAAGGAAATCGATTTTAAGTGATCAAATCCATATTTTCTAGCAAATCGATGTTTGAATGAGGAAATCCATGTTTTCACTTATGAAATCCATGTTCTTTCAAGCAAATCGATGTTTGAGTGATCAAATCCATGTTTTCAAGCAAATCTATGTTGAAATCCATGTTCTTTCAAGCAATCCATGTTTGAGTGATCAAATCCATGTTTCACTTATGAAATCCATGTTCTTTCAAGTAAATTCATGTTTGAGTGATCAAATCCATGTTTCACTTATCAAATCTATGTTTTCAAGCAAATTGATACTTCACTTATGAAATCCATGTTTTCAAGCAAATCGATGTTTCACTTATTAAATCCATGTTTTCAAGCAAATCGATGTTTCACTTATCAAATCCATGTTTTCAAACAAATCGATGTTCACACTTATCAAATCCATGTTTTTAAGCAAATCAATGTTTTACTTATCAAATCCATGTTTCAAGCAAATCGATGTTTCACTTATTAAATCCATGTTTTCAAACAAATCGATGTTTCACTTATCAAATCCATTTTTTAAAGCAAATCAATGTTTTACTTATCAAATCCATGTTTTTCAAGCAAATCGATGTTTCACTTATTAAATCCATGTTTTCAAGCAAATCGATGTTTCACTTATCAAATCCATATTTTCAATAGAATCGATGTGACACTTTGTGAACTGAAATCGATGTATATTGAATAGACATCGATTTGAATTTTCAGTGTAAATCACACAGTAATAATGCCATGAATTATATTTATTAGAAAAATATGATATTTAATTTATTTAATATTTAATTAGTCATAAGTTTTATTATTACCAAAATTCCATAAATTTATATTTATTAGGAAAATATGATATTAAATATATTTTATAATATTTAATTAATCATAAGTTTTTGTTATCACCAAAATATAAGGGTAAAATATAGAGTGGTTTAACACAAACAGTCTATTTCCTTGAGAAAGGAAGTAGATAGTGACAATGATGATGCAGAAAACTTATCCAAGAAACTAAATGATTTATTCATCAAGGATAATGAGATCCACCCTTGGAAGAATTACAACAAAAGGAAACTGTATATCAAGATCTTCCAAAGGAATGGAGATACCAGAAGGATCACCCAAAGGACAATATTATTGGAGATCCATCGGTTGTGGTAAGAACAAGAGGTAATGTTATTCCATGTGACTATCTAGCATTTGTATCTCAAATTGAGCCGAAGACAGTCAATGAAGCACTGTGTGATGAATCCTGGATCTTAGCCATGCAAGATGAACTAAATCAGTTCAAGAGAAAACAAGTTTGGTCCCTTGTTCCGAGACCATCAGATCATCCTGTTATTGGCACCAAATGGGTGTTCAGAAACAAATTGGTTGAAGCTGGTGTTATCACTAGAAACAAGGCTAGACTGGTTGCTCAAGACTATTCCAAAGAGGAGGTATAGATTTTGATGAAACCTATGCACCAGTGGCTAGACTTGAGGCTATTAGAATTTACTTGCATATACATCTGCATTGGATTTAAAGCTTTTTCAAATGGATGTAAATCTATATTTTTAAATGGCTATATAAAGGAGGAAGTCTATGTAGAACAACCTCCTAATTTATTAATGTAAAATTTTCAAATCATGTTTTCAAATTGCATAAGGCATTATATGGTTTAAAGCATGCACCTAGAGGATGATACGAAAGGCTTAGTGTATTTTTATTAAACATGGTTTTATCAGATATGTAGATAGCACATTGTTTATTAGTCTAAAGTCAAAAATATATTGCTTGTGCAAATCTATGTGGATGATATAATATTTAGATCTACTGATGAATCTTTGTGTAAGTACTTTGAAAAGATTATGCAGGGAGAATTCGAAATGAGCATGATGGGGGAGCTTAACTACTTCCTTAGACTTCAAATCAACAAGGCAAAGAAGGCACACACATCTGCCAAGCAAAGTATACCAAGGAACTGCTGAAGAAGTTTGGATTTGATAATGCAAAGCCACTGTCCACACCAATGAGCACATCCACCAGATTAGACAGTGATAAAGATGGTAAGAAAGTAGACCAAAAGCTTTATAGAGGTATGATAAGATCATTACTTTATTTAACTGCTAGTAGACCTGATATTTTATTTAGTATACGCATGTGTGCAAGGTATCAGTCTAATCCTAAGGAATCTCATTTAATATCTATCAAAAAGATCTTTAGATATCTAGCTAGAACCCATGATCTAGGTTTATGGTATCCAAAATCATGCGAAATTAATTTAGTAGGAAATTCTGATGCTGACTATGCTGGATGCAAGGTAGATAGAAAAAGCACCAGTAGAAGTTGTCAATTTCTTGCAGGATGCTTGATTTCATGGTCCTCAAAGAAGCAAAATTCAGTAACACTGTCGACAGCTGAATCTGAGTACGTGGCTGCTGGAAGCTGTTGTACAGAACTCCTATGGATAAAACAGCAACTTGAGGATTATAGATTGCACATCAAGACAATTCCATTATTGTGCGACAACACCATTGCAATAAATCTTACCAAGAATTCAGTTCAACACTCTAAAACCAAGCATATAGAGGTTAGATATCATTTTATTAGAGATCATGTAGCAAATGACAATATAAATATTTCTTTCATAGATACTCTAAATTAGTTAGAAGACATCGTCACAAAGGCCTTACCAGAAGAGAGATTTACGTCTCTTAGAAGGAATTAGGCATGTGTAATTTGTGATAGATTTTTCTGCATACAACTGAAATAATAATATATTCAGAATAATGTCTATTCTCTCCCATGGATTTAAGTGAATTCTTTAATTGTGTGCTTCATAAATTGCTTTGACGGTTCATTTATTTATAAGACTTTATCCTTTGCGAATAGTCTCCTCGTTTATCGTTTTTCTGCATTTATTGCAGCGTCCTTTCAAAAGCAACTTTACCTTTTTCTTTAAATCCCGTAATCTATGCCATACCGATTTCACCTTCTCTCTCATCTCTTTCGACTTGCCTAGACGATAAGCCCTATCGATTCCGGCTCTCTTTCTCTGAGAGATTTCAAAGAATCCCTCTTCTCCCGCCAAAATCTCTTGAGGGTTTCTGCTCTACTTCTTCCCACGATCATCTAGAACCTTTCATTGTTCAATTCCATGGCGGTTTCTGGGGTCTCCGGCATTGTTGGCGGTTACAGCACCGCGTTCCTCACAGCAGAGCAGTAAGAGAGGTTTGCAGCGGTGAAGACCAAAGTCTGTGGCAACAAGGCAGTAGATGTAGCAGATTTGGAGAAGAACGGCATGCACAGTGTAGTGGCAGCTATGCAGAGGATGAAGTGGTCGAAAATGGCAACCATTTCTGAGGCAAGTTATCCGACTTAGTGAAAGCTTTCTATGTCTGTTTGAAATCCGGAGAAGATGGGTCCTTGACCTCCACAGTCAAAGGTACCCCCATTCATATTACATATGATTTGTTAGCAAGCTTGTTTGGAGTGTCTACCGCCGGTCGCAGTGGGGTAGATAGTGTTGATATCCATGCCAAAGGATTGGGGATCATCGGTACTGAATACAAGCTGAAGGACGGTAAAATCGACATCAACCAGTTAAATGCCTTCAACAGAATTCTTCATTTCATTATTTGCCAAATTCTAGTGCCCAGAAGTGCTACATTCTCCACATGCACGAAAGCAGACTCAGATATGATGTTTTGGGCAATTCAGAACCAAGATATCAATATGGCAGAGGTGATTATCGAAAGGATGAAGTTTGCGACTGCAATGATTTGGGACAAAAGGAACAAACTCAATGTCTCCCTTCCCTATGCTCACCTACTGACAAAGATTTTCCAGCATTACAACATTGACTTAAATGGTGAAGTTTCGGAGAAGATGGGTCAGGCTATCAGAGGCAGAAATTTGAAGAAGAGTGGCTTTTCTCTAGTCGCAGGAGTTTGGACAAAAACCTCAGTTGCTGAAGGTGAAGCAATTATTGGCGAAGCTCAAGATGTTCAGATTCCAGAAGCAGAGGAAGAAGTAGCTGTAAGAACTGAAGCCCCTATTGTAGAAATTCCAGTTGTTTCAACAGTTCAATAACAGCAAGAAGTGGTCAGATCAGAAATTCCAATGGTTCAAGAAGAAGAAGAGGCAGCAGAAGAAATCACATTGAAGTTTCAGTGAGCAGTCCTAGAAAATTGAAGAAATACCTCCAGAACATATTGAGCCTGTTGGGCAATATCAGAGGCTGAAACCCTACCTCAATTGTAGCATCTGTGCTTAGAGATGTGCTGGAATCAATCACCCGCACTCAGGGGGAGCATGTAGCTGAAAAGGATGCAGAGATTCAGGGGGAGCAAGAAAAGTCTCATGAAGAAATTAATCAATTCCTGCAGAAGAAGTTGTTATGAATGTTGAGCAGAAGAGGTTGTTCCTGAAGTTGTGGTACCAGGCCCAGTGATGTTCCTATGGAAGATACTCCTGTTCAGGGGGAGCATTCAGTTGAGAAGGAAGTAGATGTTCAGGGGGAGCCTGTGGCTAGCCCCCATGTTGATCAGTTTAGAGAAGGTGTTTCTGCCCTTCTGAATCAGATGAAGATGATGCTCCTGTTGATAATGTGGAGCCCGTTGATGGCACAAAAGAAAAGTGAAGGTGTGACCACTTCAATTCCACTTCTTTCAAATAAGGCACACCGTAGATCAAGGAAGAAGAAGCTCAAGGTTAACATGAAGCCAGTGATTGATAGACTGGACTCTCAAGGGTAAATTCTTTGCTCTGTGCAGGCTGATATTTCATCTATATTTATGAGCCAGAGCTCTGTAGCAAAAGAAATAGGTATGGTTAAAATTGCCCTGCGTTGGATGAAGAATTAAATGGAAAGCATGAAGGCACTAATGTCAAGTCTTTCAGATGTGGTGAGGGCACACTCTACTGTCCCATCTGCTCCCACTTTTGTAGTGCCAGAGAGCAGTTCAGGGCCTTCAGGGCCAAGGATTGAAGAAGCAGAAGCAGTCCGGCCATCAAAGCCAGTTAATATTGAGGATTCAGGGTCATCAGGGCCAAAGATTGCTGAGGAATCAAGGCTGTTTGAGCAAGTTCAGGTAGCTTCAGGGCCATCAGGGCCCTCAGATGAGCAGTCAGAGTTACCAAGGCCAGTCATAGATGAGTTTGGCCACCAGGGCAGGTGGAATCAGAAGCTGAGCCTGCAAGAGTTGAAGACTAGGCTGTAGCCCCAAAGCCCCCTTCTTCCCCTCTTCAAACTCCAGCCCCTCCTTCTCCATCGTCATCCACCACTGCTCCTCCGGCTCCTGCCACCTTTAAACAACCCTTCCCAAACATTTCTTCTCCTACATCATTTCCTACACAATCCTCCTCCTCTTCTCCTGCTTCCTCCACCTTCATCCCTCCCTCCTCCTTCTGAGGCACCTCCAGCCTCATCCTCCTTTGGTCCTTCATCAGCTGGACCATTCATACCACCTCCATCTACCTCTCATTCTTTCCTTCATCCTCCTACTCCTCCCTCTTTTATTACAATCGTACCTGAGGGTGCCCAACTTGAAGGTCATAAAATTCAGGACATTAAGATGAGTTTGAAGTAGCAATACTTAACTCAGTCCTGTTAGTTGGCACTCACATTCATAAGACAGGCTCTTCCAGCCATGTTCCTAAAAAGAGAAAACTATCTTCCACCGTTGCCACCTCTTCTGAGCCTCGTTTTCCACCTCTTTAGTTTTCTCTCACTGTTGAAAATCGAAGAAGGTCTCTCTACTGTGAATTCCTCCAGAAATGCACATTTGCCACCATTTTTGGCCTTCCTCACCTAAATCTAACCAACCACCTCAATATTGTTCTCCCTCTCTCCTCTCTTTCAAAAGCTAAACAGTCAAAAATTTTCTCTATGACTGAAGCTAAAACTGAAGATCAATGGGCTCAGGGGCATCAGTCCTTATACAGGCAATTCCTATCTGCCCACTCTGCCAGATTCCCACCCAGGGATCACCCACTCTCTCTCTCTCTGAGTAGTTTGTGGTTCATCACAAAATACCTGGGGTCCATTTATTGAAAAGGAAATCAAGCTCATCCGCTACATCCAGATGTTCACTGATTACTGTTATCTCAATAATCTACCTGAAGTTCAGCTTGGCCAATTCCGGCAAGCTATTTCTGCTCTTGGTTTGGATGATGCTCATACCACATCTATCCAGGTAGATTTTGCCACTTTGAAGATTCCAGATGTTGTGTTTCTGCCTCCACTCCACTCCCTAGTCATGGAATATGCCGTGGGATCAATGATTTTTGAAACATTTGCAAGGATAATGGGCAGAATTTCAGTGCAGAAAGGCGGTTCACTTTCTTTCCACATATTTGTCTTCAGGGAATATCATCAGGGCCACATCAAGTCTGATGTTCTTGCCCCTCTTTTATCTGAATGTGAGCACTTATCTCCGTCAGATTGGGAAAAGCTTTACCCCCTCTCACTGCTCAGCAGCTTACTGCTCTCAATGCTTCTCAGGCCTCATCAAATCAACCTCTTTTGTCTACTGTAGAATTTCTTGATCTAAATCCCATTCACCTTGTTCGAGACCCTTATGATACATGGGTTAAGAGATACAAGGTGTATGTGGCTATGAAAAAGGAACTGAAGTAGCAACAGATATTCTACCCCATAACCATAGATAAGTCCTCCAGCATGCCAGCTTTGGCACCTCTACCTTCTACAAATCTTCTCTTGGCAGAAATGAATATGGCACTTTCATAGAAGCTCAGAGGAAACTGCACATCCAGAGGATGGCTCCTGTAACGACCCAGAATCCGCATTACCAGTAACAACCAGTAACCCGAATTCTGACCCGCTAACCCACGAGACAAGCTCGGAAGGGTAGGAAGGAATGTCCGAGGAGACTATAAGAAGATACACACCATGTAAAGCTGTAAAATTTCACTATATGAACATAACATGAACAACTCAGAGTCCGACAAAGTACAGAGTACAGAAGTACAACAAAAAGTACTACTCACTGTAGCTAAGGAGCACCAACACCGGAGTGGCTAGACTCGCCTGGAACGGGAGTCGACGAAGACCCACCTGAAAGGGAGGGAGTGAGTCTCAAGAAAGAGACCCAGTAGGGAAAAGTAACCCCACCGGCAACAGAACTAAAGTGCGGAAAGTAAAAACTGAAAGTAAGTACACGTCGCACCACAACACAAACTGTAAACCTCGCGGCTCAGTAACACACACTCACACACACAGTAAGTAGGACTCAGCTAGGGTCTGTGGCTCGGCGTCCCGTCACCACAGAGGCTCTCAACCCCAGCCACGTGTGCACACTACAGACGCTCTCTCTCGCGTCTGATCCACGACCGGTTTTTCCCCTACGCTTGACCCTAGCGGTAGAGAAGGGACTCCATGGAGACCGGCTCAAAACCACCACAAGGAGTACGCACAGGACAGAGTCGCACTCGGCGTCCTGGCTCACTAGCGGAGGACAACCACACGCTAGTCGTCTAGATGGAGTCGCACCCACGCCTAGGTAACACAACAGAAACAGGCACGCAGTAACGCAACGCGCGTACAACAGACGGAACACACTCAACACCTGAAACTCCGTACAGTAAGTGAATACTCATGTCACAACTAGTTACTCATATGCACAGGCAGAGTCACACTCTAAGCCTGGCCCACATGTGTTATCAGAGCGGACATCACATGTCAATCGCCTCCAAACACAAAACTCAAGCCTGCTGGGACACAGGATATTAACGGCCATATCGATTGCCGCCAATATGAAGTAAACGGCACTCATCATGTCGTTAACTCTAACTCAACGGAAATCGACCTTGTCGTTTATATCACCCCTGAAGATCTCAACGTCAACAATGTGGACGTTAATCTCTTCAGTCCCCTAAACCAGAACAGCGCCAGATCAGTCCAGCTGGGCAGAATTACCCAACAGAACACCGACTGATGGAGGGAAACACTTCCTCTCATCAAATTACACTACCAGAACTTTAGAAATAGGTGATCAACCCTTGAATCACTCAAAACACCCAAAATCCCGGCATGGTATAACCCAACCCTAAACCACAATTTGCATACTAATTCACTTAATTGAGCATGCTGGTTTGCTAAGGAGGGTTATAGGAGTTAAGTCCCTACCTCAGAACGCTTTATAAACCCCCAAACAGCCACTAATCGCGCCGGAACCCCCCGAAGACTCCGCGCGAATCGCACCAAAACCTCGCGTTTCCCGCCCGATCAAGCACCGCCACGCGATCCAGAGCCTTCCCACGAGCTCCCATCAACCAACAGAAGCTGTGGAAATAGAGAAAGGAAAGGTGGAGGGAAGGAGAAGAAAGGAGAAGAAAGGGTTCTGCTCTCGGGTTGCCCTATTTCAACAGGTCCGACCAGTTGACGTCAACATCACTGGCGCCTACTGAACCGCCAAAGGCTTGACGTCCACATCGTTTGTCGTTGAGTTCAACAACAAACGTCCACATCGCTGGACGCTAACTCAAAGTCAACGGCTAGCCCCCTGACCGTCAACCTCACAGAACCTCTACAAGACCCAATAAGGATCCGCTAAGACCCGAGACCTTACAGCCCTCCCCCCTTAAGGAATTTTGCCCTAAAATTCAAATAACAAGGAAGAAGACTCACCAAAGAGGTACGGAAACTGCTCGCGCATTTCGTCCTCTCGCTCCCATGTCGACTCACCACTGGAGTGCCGCTGCCACGCAACACGAACTAACGGGATTGCCTTGTTCCTCAACCTCTGAACTCGGCGATCCTCAATGTGCAACGGAAACTCTGGTACAGTCAACACTGGAGTCACCTCAGACCACTCTGCACTCTGCAGAACGTGAGACTCGTCAGAAAGGTACCTCCGAAGCATCGACACGTGAAACACATCGTGGACTGCTGCCAACTCTGACGGAAGCTCAAGTCTGTACGCCAAACCTCCGACACGCTCAGAAATGGTGAAAGGTCCAATAAAGCGAGGACTCAACTTTCCACGCCTACCAAACCTCACCACTCCCTTCATAGGAGACACACGAACAAACACCTGGTCTCCTACCTGAAATCGAGCGGTCGTCTGCGCTGATCTGCATAACTCTTCTGCCGACTCTGAGCTGACTGAAGTCTCTGCCTCACAAGCTGAACTACCTCAACTGCCTGCTGACCAACTCTGGCCCGTGACAACCCGTTCGCCAACCTCGAACCAGTCAAGAGGAGTGCGACACGGTCGTCCGTACAAAGCCTCATATGGTGCCAAACCGATACTGGAGTGATAGCTATTATATATGCGAACTCGACCAACGGCAAGTGAGCTGTCCACGACCCCTGCCACTCCAGACAACAAGCTCTAAGCATGTCCTCCAAAGTCTGGATAGTCCGCTCTGACTGACCGTCTGACTGAGGGTGGTAGGCGGAACTAAAAGCCAACTCTGTCCCCAAAGCTCTCTGGAAACTGCGCCAGAACCCAGAAGTGAAGCGAGGATCCCTGTCTGACACAATAGAGATCGGCACTCCGTGCAAAGGAACAATCCGCTCTACGTACAACGCGGCCAACCTACTCACACCCCAACTAGTCCTGACAGGCAAGAATCTGGCAGTCTTCGTCAATCTGTCCACAAGAACCCAAATGCTGTCAAAACCTCCAGCTGTCCTCGGCAAACCACAAACAAAGTCAGTCGTCACATGGTCCCACTTCCACATCGGAATCTCTAACGGCTGCACAAGTCCTCCTGGACGCTGATGTTCGGCCTTCACCTGCTGACAGACCAAACACCTAGCAACAAAAGCCGCTATGTCTCTCTTCATCCCAGGCCACCAAAACTGACGTCTCAACCTGTGATACATCTTGGTCGACCCTGGATGAATCGAGTACCTGGAACCATGTGCCTCCTGCAACACAACCTCCTGATAGACTCCTCAACAGGAACATAGAGTCTATCTCGGAACCTAACAGTCCCGTCCTCGCAAAGCTCAACCTCTGGGAGAAGCAACACACTGTGCAACTCGGGATCTGCCTGCTGAGCCTCAGCAACCTGTCTCACAACGGCGGGAGCCGCTAACAAACTGCCCAACACAAACTGTCGACGACTGGACGAAACTCTGAAAGACCCCTCTGCCGCAGACTGCCACAACTGCCACTCTCTAAGCATCAGATGACTCATCTGTGCTTTCCTACTCAAGGCATCTGCAACTACATTCGCCTTTCCAGGCTTATACTCAATGCTGAAATCATAGTCTTTCAGATATTCCATCCATCGACGCTGCCTCATATTCAGATCCCTCTGAGAAAACACATACCTCAAACTCTGGTGGTCGGTACGGACTACAAAACTCACTCCGTACAGGTAAAGACGCCAAATCCTCAAAGCAAACACCACAGCTGCAAGCTCTAGGTCGTGGGTCGGGTAACTCTCCTCGTGGGGCTTAAGCTGGCGAGACGCATAAGCCACCACTCGGCCTTGCTGCATCAAGACCGCACCCAAACCAACACCTGAAGCATCTGTGCAAACCTCAAAACCCTCCTCACCTGAAGGTAAGGCAAGGACTGGCGCTGACGTAAGCAGTCGCTTCAACTCTATGAAGCTCTGCTCACACTGCTCCGACCACACAAACGGAACTCCCTTTCTCGTCAACCGAGTCAAGGTGCAGCAACCTGAGAAAAGTCTCGAACAAATCTGCGGTAGTAACCTGCCAAACCCAGAAAGCTACGAATCTCAGACACAGATCTGGGACTCTCCCACTGCAAAACTGCCTCAACCTTCGTTGGATCCACAGAAACTCCCTCACCTGAGATCACGTGCCCCAAAAAGTGAACCTGTTGTAGCCAAAACTCACACTTACTAAGTTTGGCATACAACTGGTGCTCTCGCAAAGTCTGCAACACGATCCTCAGGTGCTCGGCGTGCTCCTCCTCCGAAACGGAGTACACCAGAATGTCGTCAACAAACACTACAACAAACTGGTCCAAGAACTGGTGGAACACCCGGTGCATCAGATCCATGAAGGCCGCTGGAGCATTGGTGAGCCCAAACGGCATCACCAAAAACTCAAAGTGTCCATATCTGGTCCGAAAAGCAGTCCTCTCAATGTCAGAATCTCTAATCCGCAACTGATAGTAGCCCGACCTCAAGTCAATCTTCGAAAAGACATGAGCAGACTGAAGCTGATCAAAGAGATCATCAATCCTAGGCAAAGGATACCTATTTTGATGGTCACTTGATTTAGCTTCCTATAATCGATACACAATCTCAGGCTACCATCCTTCTTCCGGACAAACAAAACAGGAGACCCCCACAGAGAAAAGCTAGGACGAATATAGCCCTTCTCCAACAACTCCTCAAGCTGCCTCTTCAACTCCCTCAACTCTGCTGGTGCCATGCGGTACGGTGCCTGTGCAAAAGGTACAGTGCCAGGAACCAACTCTACAGTAAACTCAATCTCTCTCTCTGGCGGTAGACCAGGCAACTCTTCCGGAAAAACATCCGGAAACTCACACACTACGGGAATGTCTTCCACTCCCGAGGCAATCTGGTCAAGAGTCACTGCAGAAACTAGGAAACCCTGACAACCAGAAGCAAGTAACCTCCCTGCCCTCAAAGCAGAAACTAAAAAGCGAGAAGTAAGAGGTACGATACCCTGGAAGTACAACGCCGCTTCCCCAGGTATCCGCAAGTGCACCCTCTTCTTCTGGCAATCCATCACTGCACCATACCGCTCTAACCAGTCCATACCCAAAATCACATCATAATCATGTAACTGCAAAGCAAACAGACGAGCTGACAACCACTGATCCTGCAACTGCACAGGTACCTCCTCGAGACAGTAGGACGTAAGGACAAAGTCCCATGTCGGCAACTCTACTGCTAACTCAACAGACTCTCCCGAACTCAACTCTCCAAGGGAGTCTAAAAACTCCTCAGACACAAAAGAGTGAGAGGCACCGGAATCAAACAAAACTCTAGCTGTATAACCAAAAACTGTAACAGTACCTTCCACTAGGTGAGCTGCCTCCGCGTCTGCACGGGTCAAGTGAGTAACATGACCTCTACCTCTCGACCCACCAGAACCTCCGGTCTGCTGACGCTGCTGCATGGGTGCCTGCTGGTGGTGGTGCTGCTGCTACTGCTGCACTCGGGGCTGGTCTGGGTCTGCTGCTGCGGCACATGAGGTAGCAAAGGACAATCTCGCGCCATGTGACCCATCTGGTCACAACGGTAACACTGACCAGCAAAAGTACGCTGTACCTGCTCGAAGGATGTCCTGTCGGCTGCTGAACACTCCCAACCGACTGCTGTCGCTGCTCTGCCTGCCTCCTATCACGCCGAAACTTCCTCCGAGATCCTGACTTCGTCGTCGTCCCAGCAGAAGTGGACGTGTAGGAAGTCGTAGTCCTCGGGGTCATCTGCACACTACCCTGCTGCTGTCGAGGCTGAGAAGGAACTACCTGTGTCTGAACCTCTGCACTCCGAGCATGAGTCCGCAAAGTGTCTACCTCCAACGCTACCGCTGTCTGATAGGCCGCGTCCAAGTCTGTGACATGAGCAACTATCAGCGCCTGCCTGAGCTCTGGCCTCAAGCCCCTCACGAACTGCTGAGTCCTCAGACCCTCATCTGCCATAATCTGCGGAGCATAACGCCCTAGCTCTACAAATCTGGCCCTGTACTGCACTACAGTAAAGTCCCTCTGCTGCAAGTCCAGAAACTGGTACAACCTCTCTGTCCGGACGTAAGTAGGACAGAAGGCTCTCTCAAAAGAAACGACAAACTCCTGCCACGGAATCTGTCTAAGTGGGCGAGACTGAAAGTAGTCTCCCACTCAGAGGACCACCAAGTCAACGCCTGCGCCTACAACTGGTAACTGGCTAACAGCACTCGCTCCTCGGGAACACACTCCATGGAACGAAAAGTCCGCTCCACTGCATCTAACCACGCCCGCGCTGCATCTGGATCAGGCTGGCCCAAAAACTGAGGAGGCTGAAACTGCAAGAACTCCCTCAACACCTTCCAGTACCACCCTGGGGTACCAGCGCCTCACGGTGCTGAGCAACAAACTGAGCCATCCCCTCAAGAAATCGAGTCATGTCTAATCCCTGAGCTACCTGAGGTGGAGGTGGCGGCGGCGGAACAATACCACTGTGCGCATCCTGTGGCAAAGGCTGCGTCTGCTGAGGTGGCGGAGCATCTCCAGCTTCCTGACGAGTCACCTGCTCAGCCACTCCCTCTCTAGGACGTCGCCTAGGTGCCATAGTACTACACACATAGCAAAAAGACACACATATAAAACATTAACTACCACCGGGCTAGTTAGCTGCTACTGTACTCTTTGTACTCTGAGTTAACATGATGGGCATTTCCTTATATATATCTCATCAGACCAGGCTCTGATACCAAACTGTAACGACCCAGAATCCGCATTACCAGTAACAACCAGTAACCCGAATTCTGACCCGCTAACCCACGAGACAAGCTCGGAAGGGTAGGAAGGAATGTCCGAGGAGACTATATATAAGAAGATACACACCATGTAAAGCTGTAAAATTTTACTATACGAACATAACATGAACAACTCAGAGTCCGAACAAAGTACAGAGTACAGAAGTACAACAAAAAGTACTACTCACTGCAGCTAAGGAGCACCAACACCGGAGTGGCTAGACTCGCCTGGAACGGAGTCGACGAAGTCCCACTTGAAAGGGAGGGGAGTGAGTCTCAAGAAAGAGACCCAGTAGGGAAAAGTAAACCCCACCGGCAACAGAACTAAAGTGCGGAAAGTAAAAACTGAAAGTAAGTACACATCACACTACAACACAAACTGTAAACCTCGCAGCTCAGTAACACACACTCACACACACATAGTAAGTAGGACTCAGCTAGGGTCTGTGGCTCGGCGTCCCGTCACCACAGAGGCTCTCAACCCCAGCCACGTGTGCACACTACAGACGCTCTCTCTCGCGTCTGGTCCACGACCGGTTTTTCCCCTACGCTTGACCCTAGCGGTAGAGAAGGGGATCTACGGAGACAGGCTCAAAACCACCACAAGGAGTACGCATAGGACAGAGTTGCACTCGGTGTTCTGGCTCACTAGCGGAGGACAACCACACGCTAGTCGTCTAGACGGAGTCGCACGCACGCCTAGGTAACACAACAGAAACGGGCACGCGGTAACGCAACATGCGTACAACAGACGGAACACACTCAACGCCTGAAACTCCGTACAGTAAGTGAATACTCATGTCACAACTAGTTACTCATATGCACAGGCAGAGTCACACTCTAAGCCTGGCCCACATGTGTATCAGAGCGGACATCACATGTCAATCGCCTCCAAACACAAAACTCAAGCCTGCTGGGACACAGAATATTAACGGCCATATCGATTGCCACCAATATGAAGTAAACGGCACTCATCATGTCGTTAACTCTAACTCAACGGCAATCGACCTTGTCGTTTATATCACCCATGAAGATCTCAACGTCAACAAATGTGGACGTTAAGCTCTTCAGTCCCCTAAACTTAGAACAGCGCCAGATCAGTCCAGCTGGGCAGAATTACCCATCAGAACGCCGACTGATGGAGGGAAACACTTCCTCTCATCAAATTACACTACCAGAACTTTAGAAATAGGTGATCCAACCCTTGAATCACTCAAAACATCCAAAATCCTGGCATGGTATAACCCAACCCTAAACCACAATTTGCATACTAATCCACTTAATTGAGCATGCTAGTTTGCTAAGGAGGGTTATAGGAGTTAAGTCCCTACCTCAGAACGCTTTATAAACCCCGTCAACATCACTGGTCGCCTACTGAACCGCCAAAGGCTTGACGTCCACATCGTTTGTCGTTGAGTTCAACAACAAACGTCCACATCGCTGGACGCTAACTCAAAGTCAACGGCTAGCCCCCTGGCCGTCAACCTCACAGAACCACTACAAGACCCAATAAGGATCCGCTAAGACCCGAGACCTTACAGCTCCTGTTATGGGACCCTCCTACTCTATGGTCTATGGAGCTTTTCAACAATATTTTGAAGAGCAAGAATGCAAGGCATGGCCGATTATTATTCGCTATGCCTCCCTTTTGTCCCCTGCCTTCTATCTTCCTGTACCCCCACAATCTTGAATATAGTGGTTTCTTTGGCTTCCATTTATCTTTCTTCTCTTCTTTCTTTGTCTTGCTTTAGTATCTTTTTTGCTTAATGACAAAAAGGGGGAGAAAATAAAACATTCTGAAATACATGTCAACAAATTTACTTAAGTATAGTAAGTTCATTTCAGCACATTATATGTTATGTTTTGTTATGATTTTGTCATCACCAAAAAGGGGGAGATTGATGATCAGTCCATCCCCATATAATTTTATCTAATTATATACAATTTTGGTGATTAACAAAACTCTAACAAATATCTTTAAACAAGTTTTTTATGAAGCTCAATTACAGGAAATATCAAGCCAAATCTGTAAGTAATTTTCTCACTGTATTATTTGAAGTTCATAGCATGCATTTCTTCTAAGTCCACATCGATTTCCTTTATAAGCATAACAATTTCATAAGTATCGCATAACGATTTCATAAGTGTCGCTACAACGATTTGATCGCATAACGATTTGATAAGTTTGTAGAAGAACGATTCAATCAACAATTTGATCGCATAACGAATTGATAAGTTTGTGAAACAATGATTTCGGTCTCATAACGATTCGTTAAGTGAAACAACAATTTTGGTCTCACAACGATTCGTTAAGTGAAACAACGATTTTGGTCTCATAACGATTCGCTAAGTGAAACAACAATTTTGGTCTCACAACGACTCGTAAAGTGTAACAACGATTTCCATCTTATAACGATTCGATAAGTTACACAACGATTTGGTCGCGATAACGATTTGATAAGTTTCACAACGATTTAGTCATCACAACGACTTGATAAGTGAAACAATGATTTGATAGTCATAAAAATTTGCTTTCACTTAAAAAACGATTTGGTCTCCGTAACGATTTGATAAGTTTCACAACGATTTGGTCATCACAATGACTTGATAAGTGAAATAACGATTTGCTTATGTTTGAACAACGATTTGCTCAAACAACATTTTTCTTATGCTTGAACAACGATTTGCTCAAACTACGATTTGTTTATGTTTGAACAATGATACGATTTTCTCAAACAACGATTTGTTTATGTTTGAACAACGATTTGCTCAAACAACGAGTTGTTTATGTTTGAACAACGATTTGTCTCTATTGTAAGAACGATTTACTTTATCAACGACTTGTTCACACAACGATTTCATAAGTAGAACAACGACTTCATGGAGCACATCAATTTCATACATGTTATTCAAATATATTTTCAAATGTAATGAAAGTCTAAGTCTTCCCATGTACATCACTAATATCTTTGCATTTAATGTGATTGTACACCTCTATGCACGTTACATATCTGGGTGCCTTCTATTCCTATGTTTCTATAGCAAACACTTTTCAGAATAGCAGAATGGCATGTCCATTTTGATGTATATTCTTTCTAATGTTGACTGACAAGCATAGAGACAGTTTAGCTGTCTGTGCTTCAACATTTATTGTGTGCAGGTATTTGTCAATACATACAACGTTGGACAACAAGAAGTTGAAGGATATCTGGATGAATCTTCTTTGCGTGCATGGCTTGTAGAGCATTGAATAGCTGCAAGCTTACCTGTCATCCACACCATGGACCTTGCAATCTAACGTACTTCAAACAAAGAGACAACGGATACTTCAACGACCATATTTTTCAGGAGAGGATATATATGAGACTGAAGATCCTAAGCTGAAGTAGTTCGACAACTTGAATATTTGTGAGATAGAGCCTTCAAGAAAAGCATTCAACTCTGAAGAAGAGCTTCTTGCCTCACTCCACAATCTTCTTCAGCTCTTGCTCTCAGTTTTTCATTGTCTAGACATTCTTTGAGAGCCTTGTAGGTTTGAGAGGTTTCTTCTAGTAAAAATCTTTCTCTCTCAGACTTAGCCTCAGATCAAGCATTTATTGTAAGCTTGGTCTAGGGGCATTTCGCCTTGTACACATTTTCTATGTGTATTCCTCTTCAGACTGTGAAGAGAAGACCTGTTGGAAACAGGTGGTAGTATTCCCATTAGTAAGGAAGGAAGACCTGTGTATCATGGTGGTTGTGTACCTCTTCAGGGTTTTAAGAGAAGGCCAGCTGCGGCTGGATGTGTAAGGGTCCTTAAGGGGGACAGTACCCTTGTTAGTGAAATCTCAAGTTGTTGCTTGAGGACTGGACGTAGGACTCCTTGGGAATAGGAGGTCCGAACCAGAATAAAATTTCATGTGTTGTGTGTTTGCGCGCTTATGTGTTTGTTGTCTTGATTATCACTAACGCTAACCATCGTCTCTAGTGATCTTCTGTTAAGCATTTTTGTTGACAGGTTTTAAATCTAAAAGAAATTTTTAGAATCTCATTCACCCCCCCCTCTAGGCTTGCTAGCTGGGCAACAAGAGTTGCTTCACTATATATCTTCATCTGTCTCATATACTGTCTTAGATCGAGTCTAGCATTATGCATCTTGCGCTCGGTCTAGGGACATCTTGTAGAATTTGTATTCTTCAGGATTGTGCCTCTTCCCGTGAGAAGAAAAGTCTTGTAAGAGGGTTTACTTGCACTGTTTCCCCTTATAGAAGGGACGACTAGTGTGACCTGGTGTGGGTATTCCTCTTCAGGGTGTGAAGAGAAGACCAACAGTCCTGGGTGACGTAAATGTCCTTAAGGGGGACTGTACCATTGGGTAAGTGAAAGTAGTTACTTGGGGACTGGGCGTAGGACTGAGGAGGAACTTAGTGTCGAACCAAGATAAAACTCTTGTGCATGTGTGTGATTTTTTCTGTCTTTATTTCCGCTAATGACTAACTCTAACAATCACATTTAACTAGTATTTTTGAGCTACAAAAATTTATTTTAGCAACACATTCACCCCCCTCTGCACTTGCTAGGGAAACAAGTGCTATCAGAGCCAGATCTCTTTAAGTTGAAGATCTCATGATCTAAGAACAAAGATCTATGATAGCTCAGCGCTTTTCCGAAGGTAAGTCTGTCAACATGCCTCCTTTATTCGACAGTGAAAACTACAACTATTGGAAGACGAGGATAGAGTTCTTTCTTTAAGGATTTGATTATCAACTTTAGAGCATCATAGAAGATGGAGATTTAACCATACTCAATTCCAAGAAAGGTGGACTGATAATGACAAAAAGATGTTGTCACAAAACAACAAGGCTAAGAGTATCTTATGTTGTGTACTGACCAAGAGGGAATTTAATAGAATATCAGTGTGCACATCTGCTAGAAAAATGTGGGATAACCTAAAGGTCACATATGAAGGAACAGACAAGGTAAAAGAAACCAGAATAGATATCTTGGTCATTTAATATGAAAAGTTCTAGATGCAAGCCAGTGAATCCATCACACAGACAGTCGATTCACCGATATAACCAATGGTTCAGCAGGACTTGGAAAGAAGTATGATACATGAGACATGGTAAGGAAGATCTAGTACAGTCTTTACCAAGCCAATGGACTCCAAAGGTTACAACCATAGAGGAAGAAAATGACCTCTCCGCCATGTCATTAGAGAAATTCATCAGGTCACTAATGGGTCATGAGATAAACATGGAGAGGTTAGGAGAAAGCACATCAAGAAGGAAAGTTAGCAATGTGTTGAAAGCAAAAGAAACAAGCTCAGATGAAGCCACTGCTAGTGAAAGCAGTAATATAAATAGTGATGAAGAAGCTCTCCTATCAAGAAGGCTACAAAGAATTCTAGCCAAGAAAAAATATAGATCTGGAAGAAAGTTCTTCAAGAAAAATAAAGTCAGCAAGAAAGAATAACCCATTTGTTATGAATGCAAACAACCAGGACACTTAAAGGTAGACTGTCCAAAGCTAAAAAAGGAGGAATACAAGAAGAAGGATCCATCCAAGAAGTACAAGAAATTCAAGAAGAAGGCCATGGCAGCATCATGGAGAAATGAAGAAGAATCATTTGATGAATCTAGCTCAAGTGAACACGAAGAAGAAAAAGACAATCTTGCCTTAATGGCAAACACTGATGATAAGGTGATTTCTGATACTTCATTTGATTCATGTTCTGATTTAGATGATGACTTTGAAGAAGATTTTAATGAATTGTATGTAAAATATAAGGATGTAATTAAACAATTAAAAATGTTAAAGAATAACTTTGCATGTTTGGAAAACACCAATTCTGATTTAAAATCTGAAATTGAACAACTTGAAAAACAAATTGAAGAATTAAAACACATAAATAGTTTATTGTGTGAAGAGCTGAAAGAAAGAATAATAAAATTCAATGTCTAGAAAGTAACAACAATACTAAAAATGAGTTAAAAGAAGAAATAAGAGCACTAGCAAGAGATAATGATTATTTGAAGGCCATATTAGAAAAATTAACTAATGAAAAATCAACACTTATATTAAAAGGAGCTAAACGAAGCGACAAAAAGAAATATGGTGTCGGATATACTCCACCGGAAAATGAAGATGAATAAAATATCATGAATAATATCCTTTACCAAAATTCATACTCGAAGGAAATTACATTAACAGAAACAAGAAAAGACAACAAAACATTAAAACTCCTAACACAAACAACCTCTTATGTTGCTCTCACTGTAATAAATTAGGACACACTAGCAGTACATGCACAACTAAACACTTATTATGGAAACCAAAAGTTGTTGGAACTAACCCTCAAGGACCCAAAAAGATTTGGGTAACTAAAACCTCAACTTTATCCTTCTTGTAGGGAATCCTCAGAGCATTCAAATAGTATTTTGATAGTAGATGCTTAAGGCATATGACAAATCAGAAGAAGGCACTGTCACTTACGGAGATAATGGAAAAGGAACAGTCATTATATGTGGAACAATGGGCAGTAGGAAGAAGAAATTAATTGAAGAAGTATTATATGTCAAAGGGTTGAAACATAACCTGATAAGTATTAGTCAACTATGTGACAAAGGACATTAAGTTCAGGTTAAAGAATCTAAATGCACAATACTTAAAGATGGAGAGATTATTTTTGAAGCTCATTGAGAAGAGAATCTGTATGTGCTGCACTTGGAAGAACTAAGGAATTAGGATGTGTGTCTTGCAGCAAACAATGACACTTGTAAGGCCCTCCAATTTTGCCTCTTAATTAGATGTTTGGTTGTGTAATGTGTAGATGCTTTGTGTGTATATATATATATATATATATATATATATATGTATTTCTATATATATTACAATTAAATAAGGTTGTACATGTATGTATGCTCATTTAATTATGTACATATGGTGCATATGTGATACATTATACATTATATATGTGTATGTACATAATGTGTGCATAGTAGGCTGCATTTCTGTGTTCTGGCCGAAAGACCAGTTGGCGTCAACATGCTTGGACGTGCATGGGGATGTCAGCGTCCAGATCGATGGACGTTAACCCCTGGTAGACGACCAATTATGTGGACGTCTATATCCAAAACTTGTTGTGCTTCAGATCCAAAAACGTCCGCGATTTCTTCAGCCCATGTTTAGGAAACTGTCGTCCAACGGTCGGAAACCCTACCTTAATGCGTACCCAACTTCTCTTGGCTTATAAAACACATCCCTTCGACCAGATTGATTCCCTTTGGCTCTTGAGAAAACCCTAAAAAGCTGGTTGCGAACCCTGCACTTTGAAACATTGGATCTGGCGATTGGAAGCTCATTCCGGCGATCTACAACGACTGGAAGGGACTTGGATAATCTGTAAAGGTTCCCCGACTCCGGAGTGCTTCACCCATCAACATGGAAGCCGAATCGAGGGGGATTGGAGGGCTTCTTGGCACTGGCCGAGGAGAGCATCGTCAGCAAAGAATTCCATCTAACGATTTTTCCAAAGGCAAGTAACCATTGGACATTGTCCATACCCATGTCTAATAGGTCCTAGGAATTTTTGAGATTTTTTTCTCGTGTCCTGGAACCCCCATTCACAAAGATTCATACGTTCAGTCTGTGTTCCTGCAGATAGGAACTTAACGGCAACATGTGCTGCCGTTAAGATCCAGGGTCAGTGGCAACAGGTGATGCCGTTAACCCTGTTGGCGGCCACCTGTGTGACGCCGAGTTCATATGGGTTTCACAGAACCCTAATTTTTACATTGTGTGATTGTATTTGGACTTGTGGTGGTCTACACATGCTGTAAATTTTATAGGTGGTCCAATACAGAGAGTAGGTCATATCAAGAGGAGATACCGAATTTCTGTTAATTGTGTGAGTTATTAAAATTTCTATAAATGAACTGTGAGTATAAAATGACCCTATTTAATCTTGTAAAAATAGTTTTGTGGTGAGTTAGGGCTTCATAATTTTTACATGACAGCATGATGACTGTTTTTAGGTTTCTGAATTACTAGAACCAACTTTATGAATGTAGACCATGCTGAATGAGATTCTCAGTGAAAATGCAGGATATCTATTTAATTGTGATAATTAGTGTGCAAGTTCGAAAAATCTGAAATTAGGTATATGTGATGAGTAACTTGTGAATAGACTGTGATAAAATTTTGTACTGTTAGGACAACAGTAAGTACCATTTCTAATTTAATACAGGAAAATGACCATTTTGGGCATATTAATGTGATTATGTAAAATTCAGTAAATTACAACATGATTAGATCCTTGTTATAATCATTGTCAATATGAACAGTAAGATTAACCTCTGTAAATGGGAACCTGTGTGTGTGTTTAAAATGAATGAGCATGAAATGATTAGTACATGTGAACAATGTGATTAAGGATAGTGAAGTGTTAATGTGTAAATATGCCATTAGTGACACTGCTACCTGTGTGCATTGAGGATCGAGTCTTGGATGGGTGTTTCTTCTTGCTAAAGATGAAGGACTATGATGCTATTCTTGGTCTTAATTGGCTAGAGGAGCACTATGCTTTAGTTGATTGTCGTGGGAAGAAGATCACTTTCCGTATTCCTGGTGAGGATGAATTTTCACATCCCTTGCCAAGGAACATAGCGGGAAGGTTTGTTATCTCCTCTATGAAGGTGATAAGGATGGTTAACAAGGGTTGTGACGCTTTTCTTGCCAGCGTGGTATTAATACCGAAGGCTGATGAGTCACTACTCTTGCGGAGATTGATGTAGTGCAGGAGTTTCCAGACGTTTTTTCCGATGATTTTTTTGGATTGCCACTGGTTAGAGAGATAGAGTTTACCATAGAGTTGCTTCCAGGCACCTCTCGTATCTTAAAGGCTCCATATCGAATGGCACCTGCGGAGTTAGCTGAGTTAAGGAAGCAGTTGCAAGGTTTGCTGGATAAGGGATTTATTCGCCCTAGTGTATCTCCTTGGGGCGCACCTGTATTATTCGTAAAGAAGAAGGATGGATCACTTAGGTTATGCATTGATTATTGGAAGCTCAACCAAGTGACTGTGAAGAACAGGTATCCTTTACCGCGGATTGATGATCTCTTTGACCAGTTGCAGAATGCATCGGTCTTTTCCAAGATTGATCTACGGTCTGGCTATCATCAGTTGAGGATTAGGAGTGAGAATGTGTCCAAGACGGTCTGTAGGACACGTTATGGACATTATGAGTTTCTAGTTCTTCCATTTGGTCTGACCAACACCCCTGCAGTGTTCATGGATCTCATGAACAGGGTGTTTAGACCTTATCTAGATAGTTTTGTCGTAGTGTTTATCGATGATGTGTTGGTCTATTCTCCGGATGAGGTCAACACACCGTCAGCATTTGAGGGTAGTGTTAGAAGTTCTCGAGAGCACAAGCTGTATGCAAAATTCAGCAAGTGCGATTTCTGGATGCGCGAGGTTCATTTCCTTGGGCATGTTATCTCCTGTGCTGGTGTAGCAGTTGATCTAGCGAAGGTCCAGGTTGTGTTAGATTGGGAGATTCCCAAGACCCCATCGGAGATTCGTAGTTTCCTTGGTTTAGCAGGCTATTATCGGTGATTTATTGAGGGGTTTGCATCTATCGCCACACCTTTGACTAAGCTAACCAGGAATGGTGTGAAGTTTGTTTGGTCCGAGGAGTGTGAGAGTAGCTTTCAATTATTGAAGGATAAACTCACGTCTGCTCCGGTATTGGTTTTACCGAGTGGTGAAGAAGGTTTTGCCATTTACTCGGATGCATCCCGAATTGGTTTAGGCTGTCTGTTGATGCAGCAGGGAAGGGTAGTGGTGTATGCTTCTCGTCAATTGAAAGAGCATGAGCGTAACTATCCGACTCATGATTTGGAGCTTGCGGCAGTGGTTCATGCACTAATGATCTGGAGGCACTATCTTTATGGTGTCAGATTTGAGGTGTTCACTGACCATAAGAGCTTGAGGTATCTCTTCTAGCAAAAGGAATTAAACCTCCGGCAGAGAAGGTGGATTGAGTTCCTCAAGGACAATGACTTCGATCTTTAGTATCATCCTGGAAAGGCGAATGTCGTAGCAGATGCTCTTAGCAGGAAGATGTCATTACTCCAGCAGGATTGGAAGATGTTGGAGGATGCTGCTTGTGCGATGACTGAGTTAGAGCCATTATGTCAGGCTTTCGTGGCTCAGTTGTCCAGTCGATCCACTCTTTTGGATGAGGTGATCGAGCAGCAGAAGGCCGACCCTAGACTCCAGGAGTTAGTGGGCAAGGCAGGCATTGCTCGTGATGAGGATGGTGTGATTAGGTTCCATCACCGAGTTTGTGTTCTCGATATAGTGGATGTCCGTGAGCATGTTTTTGTAGAAGGTCATAGGTCTAGATTCTCTATTCATCCTGGTAACACTAAGATGTACCAGGATTTGAAGAGATCATTTTGGTGGTCTGGCATGAAGAAGGATGTAGCGGAATTTGTATCTAGGTGTTTAGTATGCCAGCAGAATGCCGAGCGATAGCGACCATCTGGTCTTATGCAAAAGATGGAAATCTGAGTATGGAAGTGGGAGGCTGTCACTATGGATTTTGTAACGGGTTTGCCCAGATCAAGGAGGGGCAATGACTAGATTTGGGTAGTTGTAGATAGATTCTCTAAGACTGCGCATTTCTTGCTTATGAATAAGAAGCAGTTGGTTGAGAGTTTAGCTAGGTTGTATGTTAGTAGCAATATTAGATTGCATGGTGTGCCGAAGTCGATCATTCGGACCGAGATCCGAGATTTACTTCGAGGTTGTGGAAGGGTCTTCAAGATGCATTAGGTTCTGAGTTGAAGCTTAGTTCAGCATTCCATCCCCAGACAGATGGACAGTCTGAGAGGACTATCCATACGCTCGAGGATATGTTGAGAGCATGTGTGCTGGATTGCAAGGATGATTGGGAGCGTCATCTACCTCTTGTGGAGTTCGCGTATAAAAATAGCTTTCATGCGAGTATTGGTATGGCTCCATTTGAGACATTGTATGGAAGGCCTTGTAGATCTCCTTTATGTTGGTAGGAGACCGGTGATAGGCAGTTGATTGGTCCGGAGTTAGTGCAGGAGACTTCGGATAAGATCCAGTTTATCAGGAAGAGGGTTGTTGCAGTGCAGGATAGGCAGAAGAGTTACGCCGACAACAGAAGGAAGGATTTGGAGTTCGAGGTTGGCGAGTATGTCTTTTTGAAGATTTCGCTTACTCGAGGTGTTGTCAGATTTGACAGGCATAACAAATTAAGTCCTAGACTCATTGGCCCGTATGAGATTATCAAACGTTTGGGCAGCGTGGCATATGAGCTAGCTTTACCTCTGGCGTTAGCTAGTGTTCATCCTGTATTCCACGTATCTATGCTCAGGAGATGTGTCTGAGATCCATCCATGTATTAGTCACGAGCTAGTGGAGATCCAACCAGATCTATCATATGTTGAGCAACCAGTAGCTATTCTTGACCGGAAGGTTCAGTATCTCCGGAACAAGAGTATTGCGTCCGTGAAGGTGCTAAGGTGGAACTTCTCGCGAGAGGAGGCTACTTGGGAGCTTGAGGATGCTATGATGAAGAAGTATCCCCAATGTTTGAGTAGCGCCAGTCTAACTTCGAGGACGAAGTTTCTTTAAGGGGGAGAGGGTGTAAGGCCCTTGAATTTGCCTCTTAATTAGATGTTTGGTTGTGTAATGTGTAGATGCTTTGTGTGTATAGTTATATGTATGTATTTCTATACATATTACAATTAAATAAAGTTGTACATGTATGTATGCTCATTTAATTATGTACATATGGTGCTTATGTGATACATTATACATTATATATGTGTATGTACATAGTGTGTGCATAGTAGGCTGCATTTCTGTGTTCTGGCAGAAAGACCAGTTGGCGTCAACATGCATGGACGTGCATGGGGATGTCAACGTCCAAATCGATGCACGTTAACCCCTGGTACATGGCCAATTATGTGGACGTCTATATCCCAGAACTTGTTGCTCTTCAGATCCGGAAACGTTCGTGATTTCTTTGGCCCCTATTTAGGAAACCATCGTCCAACGGTCAGAAACCCTACTTAATGCGTACCCAAATTCTCTTGGCTTATAAAACACCTCCCTTCGACCAGATTGAGTCCTTTGGCTCTTGAGAAAACCCTAAAAATCTTGTTGCGAACCTGAGCTTTGAAACATTGGATCTGGCGATTGGAAGCTCATTCCGGCGATCTACAACGACTGGAAGGGACTTGGATCATCTGTAAAGGTTCCCCGACTCCGGAGTGCTTCCCATCAACACGGAAGCCGGATCGAGGGGGATTGGAGGGCTTCTTGGCACTGGCCGAGGAGAGCATCGTCGGCAAAGAATTCCATCTAACGATTTTTCCAAAGGCAAGTAACCATTGAACATCGTCCATACCCATGTCTAATAGGTCCTAGGAATTTTTGAGATTTGTTTCTCGTGTCTGGAACCCCCATTCACAAAGATTCATGCGTTCAGTCTGTGTTCCTGCAGACAGGAACTTAACGGCAACATGTGCTACGTTAAGATCCAGGGTCAGCGGCAACATGTGATGCCGTTAACCCCTGTTAGCGGCCACCTGTGTGACGCCGAGTTCATATGGGTTTCACAGAACCCTAATTTTTACATTGTGTGATTGTATTTTGACTTGTGGTGGTCTACGCATGCTGTAAATTTTATAGGTGGTCCAGTACAGAGAGTAGTTCATATCAAGAGGAAATACGAATTTCTGTTAATTGTGTGAATTATTAAAATTTTGCAAATGAACTGTGAGTATAAAATGACCCTGTTTAATCTTGTAAAAATAGTTTTGTGGTGAGTTAGGGCTTCATAATTTTTACATGATAGCATGATGATTGTTTTAGGTTTCTGAATTACTAGAACTGATTGTATGAATGTAGACCATGCTGAATGAGATTCTCGGGTGAAAAATGCAAAATTTCTATTTTAATTGTGATAATTAGTGTGCAAGTTCAAAAAATCTGAAATTAGGTATATGTGATGAGTAACCTGTGAATAGACTGTGATAAAAATTTGTAATGTTTGGACAACAGTAAGTATTGTTTCTAATTTAATATAGGAAAATGACCATTTTGAGCATATTTAATGTGATTATGTATAATTCAGTAAATTCTAGCATGATTAGATCCTTGCTATAATCATTGTCAATATGAATAGTAAGATTAACCTCTGTAAATGGGAACCTGTGTTTGTTTAAAATGAATGAGCATGAAATGATTAGTACATGTGAACAATGTGATTAAGGATAGTGAAGTGTTAATGTGTAAATATGCCATTAGTGACACTGCTACCATAGAGGGCTGTGGAACCATATCGTAGTAAAGTCCCTACGGGAAGGTTCGATGTGTGTGAAATCCTATGGGCAATAAGGATGAAATCCTAGAGGTGGACAAGTACCACTGGTTGGGGTGGAGAGTGCTTCTCTCGGTTCTGCGCAGTTAACCAAGATCTATCACTATTTTGCCTAGGTGATAGGTATGTGAATGTGTATATGTGTGTCCTTCTAGTGGTGGTTTGGACTATGTGTCACGGCAACTAAGTGTGCAATGTGAAAGTTGTGCAATGTGAAATTGTTAAGTTAATGTGTTAGCATGTGAATAAGTGTAAATCTATGTGAATATGTTTAATTCATGTTAAAAAAGCAAGCAAAAGGTATGTGTATTGATGTTAAATGCATGTGAAAAATGAATAGAATCCATGATAGGTATGTTATTTATTTTTGTGCAAGTTCATGCTTAAATTATGTGTAGTTACTTAATGATTTGAATGAGATTTAGCTTTTGAAAGCATGTTGAATAAAAGGTGTAAGATGCATGTCATAAGTTTTCATGTTTAGTTGTTTAATTGGTATGGAACATGGACCATGCACTTCTAATTTTATAGATTTCAATGTATATTAAATTAAATTGTTTAAAGCATGCAATATGTATTTCTCCTTAGTAAAAAGGGTAACCTGTGTAAAGGATATGTGTATGGTTGTGTTCATGGTTTGCTTGTTGGGTCTATTTAGACTCATCCTTGCTTCGGCGTACAAGTGCAGGTGTCTCCACATCTTTCGAGGAGATTGTTAGGAGCGACTCCGAGCGCGAGGAGCTTGTGTTGTGGAGACTTCGACATTGTACTTTTATTTTAATAAGTATATAATGAATCAGTGATGTATCTCATTTAGACAATGTAAATTTGATGTAAAACTTCAATTATGTGGACTTTAGCTTTCTTTTAAATGCTATATGGACTGTGGATATTTAATGATGATGATGGAATGAGAATAAACTTCTTATTAAATCCGCTGTATTTGTGTTTATTTGTGTACATCTCAGCCTAGTGTTTAATGTTGGGTCAATGTCCTACTGCGACGATGTTCATTATACCGACGTGGATTGGTATAATCGTACCGGTATAAGGAGGGTCGTTACAACACTAATGCATAACTTTGGCATAGAAGGTTAGATCATGCAAGCTTGGATGTTATCAAAAAATTAATTAAACATGACCTAGTAGGACTTCCCAATATCGACACAAAGAACAATAGTATTTGTGAACCATGTGCAAAAGGAAAGTAAGCAAAGACATCATTCAAGACTAAAACTTATGTTACAACCACCAAGCCAATAGAATTACTATACATGGATTTATTTGGATCAATGAGGACAAAGAGCTTGGGTGGTAAGAACTTTGAATTTGTTATAGTGGATAACTATTCTAGATATACGTGAGTTTCATTTTTTAGAAACAAAAAGATGATAAATTTGAAGCATTCGTGAAGTTCAACAAGTTAATCCAAAAAAAATCAAAAGTTCAACATTATCTCTCTTAGATCAAACCATGCATGGTGGGGATTTTCATAATGATAAATTTGTCAAATTCTATGAAGATCAAGGTATAGAACACAATTTGCCCGCACCAAAGACACCACAACAAAATAGAGTTTCTAAAAGAAAGAACAAAATATTATTGGACATGGCTAGAACTATGTTGGCTGAGTACAATCTTCCAAGATATTTTTGGACAGAAGCTATCAACACAACTTGCTATATTATAAATAGAGCCATGATCAAGCCCATCTTGAAGAAAATAGCATATGCGTTATATAAGAACAAGAAGCCAAAGGTCAGTTATCTAAAACGTTTTGGATTTAAGTGCTACATTATCAACAATGGTAAGTCAAATCTTGGTAAGTGGATGCAAAATCTGATGAAGGTATATTTCTTGGTTACACATCAAAACCTAGGGGCTATAGAGTTTTCAATAGAAGAACTTTGTTAATTGAAATATTGTTCATGTTATATTTGATGAAACTAACCTCTCTTTGAGGAAATATGTGTTAGTGATGACAAAAAAGCAGGTGATCTATCTAAAAGGTTAAATGATGTTACTCTCAAGTAAGTTGGGGAGGAACCACGCTTAGAAGAAATACATCAACAAGAACCATCTCATGAAGATCTTCCAAAGGAGTTGAGGTATCACAAAGATAACACAAAGGAGAACACCATTAGAGATCTAAATCAAGGGGTAAGAACAAGATGTAACATTATTCCTTAAAACTACTTAGCATTTGTTTCTCAAATAGAGCCTAGGATAGTCAATGGAGCATTGGTTGATGAGTCTTTGGCTTTAGCCATGCACGATGAACTCAATCAGTTCAAAAGGAACCAAGTTTGGTCACTTGTGCCTTGACCATCAGACTATCCTGTTATAGGTACCAAATGAGTGTTTAGAAACAAAATGGATGAGGCTAGTGTAATCACAAGGAACAAGGCTAGATGGTTGCTCAAAGTTATTCTTAAGAGGAAGGCATAGACTATGATGAGACCTATGCACTAGTGGCTAGACTAGAGGCTATTAGAATTTTATTAACATATGCATCTGCCATAAATTTAAAATTTTTTCAAATAGATGTTAAATCTATATTTTTAAATAGTTTCATTAAAGAAGAAGTTTATGTAGAACAACCGCCGAGCTTTAATGATCATGAGTTTTCGAATCACGTTTTCAAATTGTATAAGACATTGTATGGTCTGAAGCAAACACCTAAAACTTGGTACGAAAGACTAAGTGTATTTCTTTTCAAACATGGCTTTATTAGAGGCAAGGTAGATAGCACATTATTTATTAAATCAAGTGCTCACAATGTCTTAATCATTATTATTTATGTTGATGACATTATTTCACAGTTACTGATGAATCTCTATGTAAGTATTTTGAAAAGCTAACTTAGGGAGAATTTGAGATGAGCATCATGGGAGACCTAAAATTCTTCCTTGGACTACAAATCAAGAAAATTGGAGAAAGGACCCACATCAGTCAAACTAAGTACATCAAGGATTTACAAAAGAAGTTTAGATTTGAAAATGCAAAATCTTTAGCTACTTCGATGAGCACTTCAACCAGGTTAGATAGTAATCCCCAAAGTAAGAAAGTGGATCAAAAGTTATACAGAGGTATGATTGGCTCACTGCTTTATTTAACTGCAAGTAGACATGATATATTGTTTAGTGTATATATGTGTGCTAGAAACCAAACAAATCCGAAGGAATCTCATTTAATTTCAAATAAAAGGATCTGTAGATATTTAGCTCATACTAGTGAATTAGGGCTATGGTATCTCAAATCTTGCAAACCCGATTTAATTGGATATTATGATGCTGACTATGATGGATGCAAGGTACATAGAAAGAGCACCAGTGGATCCTGTCAATTTCTTACAGGATGTTTAATTTCCTGGTCGTCAAGGAAGCAAAGTTCAGTGGCACTGTCAATGGCTGAAGCAGAATATGTAGCTGTTAGGATTTGTTGTACTCAATTTCTATGGATCAAACAACATTTTGAAGACTATGGACTGAAGATCAAGTCAATACCCTTGTTATGTGACAACACTAGTGACATAAATCTTACCAGAAGCCCACTTTAGCATTCCAAAACTAAATATATTGAGGTTAGGTACCATTTTATTAGAGATCATGTAGCTTATGACAATATAGACATTTAATTCATAGACACATTAAATTAGTTGTCAGATATCTTCACAAAAGTTCTACCTAAAGAGAGATTCACTTCTCTTAGAAGGGAATTGGGCATGTGCAATTTATAGAAGATATCTTTGCACGGACTGAGATACATTGACTCTTTCAGAGTAAATTAAATCAGTGTAGCTCATATCTTCTCTAATCAATATTCTTCACCAATCGATATCCTATATTAGTCTATCTCATTTCTTCAATAATCGATATGTTCCTTGTCACCCCTTACCAATTAGAACTTTTCTTTGTCAATTGGTATCTATTCTTGTTAAGTAATCGATATAAGAGCTTATCCTCATCTTATTTGTTCTATAATCGGTACCTCACTCAAGATTCTTAACTAATCTGAAGAGTTACTAATTGTTCTTCAGCAATCATTGTCTACTTTATTAAAGTATTCAACTCTCTTTGAATTCTTCTGTAATCGGTAGTATATTTACTTCTCTTCTATAATCGATATCTATCGATTAATGACTATCATTTTGTGATTGACTCTATTATATGAAGACGACCCTCTCTCTCATCAATTCTCACCTTCATTTCGCATTTGTTTACTTTGGAGAGCTCTAAGAACCCTAGCTTGAACTCTCCTTCCTCTCACCACATCTCTGCGTGATTTTCTACTCAATTAGAGCAGGCAGTTGAGGGGTTTTGGTCTTTGGACTCCTACGAACCTAAATATTCATGTTTCTCTCAATTCCATGGCTTCTGGAAGTAGTTCTCATGGTGCCAATGCATACTGTGAACAATTCTTCACGATAGAACAGTATTAGAGGTATCAAAAAGTCAAGGCCAAGATGTGCGGAAACAAGGCAATGGATCTAGCTGAGCTATTATCTAATTCATTTGGATGCTCGATAGAAGTCACACCTATGGAGATATTGTAGATCAAAACCTTAAGGGTTTGGGAATCATAGGTCTTGGCTACAAGTTGAAAGAAGGAAACATTGACATCAATTAGTTGTCAGCGCTCAACAAACTTCTCCATTTGATTGTATGTCAAATCCTAGTACCCTGAGGAGCTAGTTTCTCCATTTGTACTCAAGGGGACGCAGACATCATGTTTTGGGCAGTACAAGGTCAGATGGTGAACATGGCCTACTTTATGATAGAGAGAATGAAGGCAACAATAGCTCTAGTCCAAGACACAGAGCAATGCAATAGTGTAGTTACCCTACTCCCACATGCTCACAATGATATTCAGGCATTTCAGTATTGATATATCAGGGAAGCTAGAGGAGAAAATGAACAAAGCAATCAACTAACCTAAAAAAGAGTGGTTTTCAACTCACAGATGGTGCTTGGATTAAAGAGTTTGTGCCAGAGGGAGAGCCTATGATGGTAGCACATGAAACAAAAGGTGCTCAGGTTCTGGAAGAAGGAACAACATATGTTGAGGAAATCTCAAAAGTTCCTTAAATACAAAATGATGAAATCCAAGATGACGATGTTCCTAATATACAAATAGAAGTCAAAATAGAGCAGATTCAGTTGATGCACCAACATCACAAGGAAATGCTAGTGTGCATGAAGAGTTTCCTATCACATCCACAAGGGAAGGACACACAGAGAAGAAACTGCAGAGATACCCTTTGAGTGGAACACTACAAGAAAAAGCGGCATTACCGACAGATATTTTCGACGGAAATTTTTCGTCAGAATTTCCGACGGAATTATTTCCGTCGAAAATATCTGTCGGCATTTCCGACAGAACATATTCAGACGGAAATTCGGTCGGTATTTTCGACAAATAAATATCCATCGGAAATGCCGTCGGTATTACCGACGGCATTTCTGACGGAAATAATTCCGTCGAAAAATTACAACTCCCCCCATCCCAATCCCAATCCCACCCTCTCTCTCTCTCTCGTCTCCGACATGGAGGACCTTCGCCACCGCCACCCCATGCCGCCGCCGCCGCCGCCTCCATTGCGACCCTGCGTCGGCGCCTCTGCCATTCCAGGTGTATAATTCGGAATCCCCTCCCTCCCCCTTCCAAAGAACCCACCCCTCCCCTTCCCCCTCCCCCTTCCAGCGAACACCACCGCCTCCCCCTCCTCCTCCGGGGAAGCCCACCCCCACCTCTTCCACTCCCATGCAGCCCCCTCCCGCGTTCCGGCAAAACCCCACCCCCACCCCCTCCCCCTCCGGCAAAGCCCACACCCACCTCTCCCACTCCCGTTGCCAGCCCCCTCCCCCTACCCTCCCCGTGACCCCCACCCCTGCCAGCCCCCGTCCCCCTCCTGGCGACCCCACCCCCACTCCCTCCCCCTCTAATTCCCGGCACCCCTCCCACTCCCACCCCTCCCCTGCCAGACCACACCCCACTCCCTCCCCCTCCCACCCCCTCCCCCACCCTTGCCCCCCCCCTACCCCTCCTCCCCTGGCGACCCCACCCCCACTCCCTCCCCCATCCCACTCTCGGCCCCCCACCCCGCCAGCCCCCCTCTCCCTCCTGGTGACCCCCATCCGCACTCCCGCCCCCCCCACCCCTGCCTGCCCCCCTCCCCCATCCCCACTAAATCATCAAGATGTAAACTATTTGGTGAGATATATAAATTCCATAGGGCCCAAATGGCTCCCTTTCCTTTTTTTTTTTTAAACAATGAAAAATCATTCATGCATCAATTAGCTGATGATCTTCTCTAATATCACTACTCATGTTTGATGGCTTCCACTTTAATATTTTGATTAATAATTAGACAACATAGATATGACATGTAGTACCCAACGGATGGTGGCAATATAGCACATCTTTTCTGAGAATGTGAGGAAGTGGTCTCACGTTGGTTGTAGTGGGCTCGCCCTCTATAGCTCCTGGGCCCTGAAACATTCAGGCCTTGTATGGCTTAACAGGAGGGAAATCCGAGAGATGAATCTATGCTGGCTTCTTCTTATAATTCTGTGAAAAAATAAGAGTTACATAAATTATTCTTTAAAAAGTCTAAAAATATTTTTTTGGGTAGGAAATGCTCAAGTAGTGTATTAAAGAATAATAGAATATTTACAAAGTCTGCGAATTGGGTGCGATAGACGAGACCACAAAATGGACTTTTATTTTCAAAAAGAAACAGAAAGTAAAAGAATAAATATGACTGCAAGTCTACTGAACATGAATATTGATCTTGGCAGGATACTCTTTCCACTTCTGGAGGGAAAGTAAAACCATATTTGCAATTTTCTGGGAAAAAGGCACTCAAGGAAATGAAGCTACAGTCAGCATTTGTAGAGAGACAATATGGTGGGAAATATCCCTCCAGAAGTAGTTGAGAAAAGAGCTGTCAAAGAAACAAAGTCATTCTTAATATGTTGGGAAAAATATTTTTAGGACATATTTGATATTAGGATAGATCAGAGATAGAATGAACTCTAGAAAACAATACCACATCCCTTTTTATTCTGGAAAACTAGCCATTATTTCATCATCTTTTAAAATTATTTGTAAACCTATTTCATGTGAGATTTTAATCCATGACCTCATAATTTTTATCGTACATAGATGGCTAATATTAGGCTACTCCTTAAATACAACACGTCTTAGTACTTGTGTTTCTCTTTTGTCATCTTCTCGTGACAATTTAATCTTGCTGAATTTTCTTCTTTGCAAGGCCTTTTTTGTTGTTGGAGACATAACCTATTACATTTATCTCATAGAATTCCTTATGAACATGATCCCCGTGGGATTTGAACATGTATCTTATGTTCCTGGTATATTTGAAGAGTTTAATCACTAAACACTCATTTTTTTTAGTGTGTGTCGGTTGCCATATCTTTCGAATTATATAAATAATTTAATTGTTTATAATTTTTTAAAATTTTCTTATAAATATGACAAATTAGATATTAAAATTCTCATATTTAATGTACATAGGACGTCTAATCATCGGACCATTCTAATAGAGTGAGCAAATTTGCTCACTTCATTAGATCATGGCACATTCCATGTAGCATGTCTTCCGCCCTACCCGCTACTTCAGCTGGTGCCACCATTTTCTCATGAGAAAGACCCATGTGATTGGTGGGGCGCTCCATGACATAGTAATGAAAATGGGCCTTTAACACCAGTGAGGTATATATCCCAATTTAGGAGAAAAAAAAATTGAGTACAAACTCTTCCTTCTAGACATTAGATCATTGATTCAAACTTCATTCAATAGGACATATTATATGGATTTTTTTAATTATTTATTTTTAGTTTAGTGATTAGTATGCACTTCTTACTTTAATGTATTCATTTACATGTATGTGTGAATTTGGTTTAATATTGCACTTGTTCACAGTAATATATATTTTTTTTCATTTTCCTTTCATATTTATGTGGTTTTTAAATTTGATCTATGCATGTATAGCAATTTATCACTGCACACACCTCACGAGAGCGTGTTAAGCCTGTGTCAATGAACCTTCCCGTTCAAGACTTTGGGATTGATGTGCACGAGTCTATTTTCAATGATGAGAACGTGTATATCTAACTCAGTCTTGAATTGTTCCGTTTTGGACAGTTTGTGAATATTTGATTGTAGTTAGGTGGTTATTTACTATATGTGTTTGTACGTTTGTTGAAATTTTGGTTGCATCTTCTCACTCATCTCTTGGTATACCTTTATTGATTTTAAATATTTTCTTAGCCACTTAGAAATAAGTGTTTAAGAAAATTTCTTAATTAATAAATATTTTTGGTAGATCGGAGAGGTGTGGGGAGATGCTGCAGAAATTTTAAGCAAATTGTACAAAAATGACCATTTGAGTGCGATCAAATATTCATAGATGTGTAAAAAGTGATAATCTAATTAATATGTCCTACCTATTCATTTTGACTTACTCGAATGATGTGAGGGTGGGTTGGGTTTTAACTCGTTACATGACATTTAATCTGTGTAGGAAAAATATCATATGAGAATCGGTTATGGATGTACCGTGGAATAGTTAATGGAGTTGTGACAGAGGAGTTTAAAGACGGAGTTGACAGTTTCATTTGGTTTGCATTGAGGAATTCATCACTAGTAGTGATCCGATGGGTAACATCCGATGTCCGTGTTCGGCTTGTAAGAACAGAAAGTGGATATCGACATGGGATATGCAGCATCATTTGTATACGAGAGGATTTGTTTCCCATTATGAGTTATGGTCGTCTCCTGGTGAGTTTAATATCCAGTCGTATGAACCGGCCAACTTTGCCTCCACAAGTACATACGTAGACATGGTTGTCGATGCTACTGGTCTGGAGTTCAATATTCATGATGACCAAACAATGAAGAAGTGTCGAATAATACAGCTCAGAAATTTTATCAGTTACTTTGAGATGCTGATGACCCATTATGGGATGGTTGTGATAAGCATACACAGTTGTCTGCAGTGTCGCAGCTACTGAATTTGAAGTCTGAATTTCATATGAGCGAGAGTTGTTTTGATCGATTTCTCTTACCCGTCAAGAGTATGCTCCTCAATTAGAGAGGTTGCCCGATGATTTTTACCGTGTGAAGAAGATGGTGAATGATCTGGGGCTTGGTTTTACGAAAATTGATGCATGGCCTAATCATTATATGTTGTACTACAAAGATGATGCAGGTAAGACATCATGTTGTATCTGTAGCATGATAGATTCAAGCCTAAGAGAGGAGACAAGTCAAAGCAGAAGGATGTTCCATATAAGTCACTGTGGTACTTTCCAATCACACCCAAATTGCAGCGGTTGTTCATGTCTCCGATGACAGCTGGACATATGACTTGGCATGTAGAAATAGTCTGTCGAGATGATGGTGAAATTAGTCATTCTGCCGATGGCGAAGCTTGGGCTCATTTTAACCGTACTCATCCTTACTTCTCAAGGGATCCACACAATGTGCATATAATTTTGCAGGGTCCGCCTCCCCAACTATGCTGGTTGTCCCGGCGACAGGTATATGTATATGTACCCAAACACAAAACTCTATATATTATTGTTCATATTAACTTTATATTTTCTAACGTGCATATAATTTTGCGGGTTCGCCTCTCGCTCAGTAGCGTCACCTGTTCATCCCATTCAGCAGCATGTACATGCATGTTTCCATACTTTAGTACGTTTCCTGCCTTCCAATTTTTAAATAATAGTGTACTTAATTTTTTCAACAAAGGTAGAGAGCCATCATCCAACAGCAGAGGAGGTGGCTCAGCCAGCTGGACGCCAGCCATGCTGGATTTCTTGATAAACTTGATCACTTCTGTCACATCCAGGGAATTATGCAGCGGATATTAGTTTGAATAATTCTAGTCGATATCCGAGACGCGAACAGTCGGCAAAATAAGCCTCAAGCTAGCACGCACTAAATGTGTATCAACACAACATCGTAATAGGGCCCAAATGTTGATCTCAACATAAATTGTATTCAATTGCATTCAAATGGAAACTAGTACAGGACTAAGACTCAATAAAAGGGAAAATTACACTTATTCCTCACTTCCTACTACATTGTACCAATGCTCAAAGTAAACTACTATAACTAGACTCATAGTTGGAATGCTCATCACTCGGACGCATTCCCATCCTCGACTTGCTCTTTCTCTTAATCTTCATAGTCACCTAGATTGGGTAAAAGTAGGGGAATGAGCAAACTAGCCCAGTAGGATTTATATCTCAATGTGCGGGCAATTATATAAGTGATTAGCAGTTTAGAACTAGGCAAGCACAATGAATGTCATGATATGCATGTACGAATAACACTCGTTAAAACATGATACATGAAACAAGCTGGATAGAGTGAACAAGATAGAACAAGATTTTTGAGCAAGATGACAAGATAGAACTAGCAATAGATCACTTTGATACAAGCATGCAAGTTTCCACTTGATGTCAATAGCTTTCAAGAACGCAAGATATCACTAATTGCATTAAAGCAGGATGGCCATATCACACAAGCAAGCAATCACTCACGAGCACGATCATGTAACACTAATCAGGCACATAGACACTAATGTACACCAAGAAAAGATCCATCAAGAATGTACACTAGGACACGTGTATGTGGTTATTGTATCTATCATTCAAACGACACGCATGACTCCCAGCGCAGATGCAACGCCAGTAATCATTATACCCATGGTAACAGTATATTTATGACTCTCCGTCATTGGGGCTAGACTGGAGCCCTTGGACACTCGCCGTGCCCGGTCAGCATCTCACTTAAATTTTAAATGTAGATACACACAGTCATTAATAATGGCCAATGAGAGTTTCAATAAGTAAGCATGTGTAATGTCATGTTCATGATGATGATGAGAACTAGTATAAGTAATTGAACATGATTTCATGATAACAATGGTCAAGAGATAAATTCGGCAGCATAACGGTACGATTTATGATTTAGTTCAATCTTTATATTAATGACTTTAGTCTAGATTGAAAATCACACTTACGAGAATAAGAAGAGAAAGGAAGTGCACGCTATCTCCAGGGAACTTCAATGGTACAACCAACTCGTCGGCCATGTGGGAATCCATGGTCAGAGGAGATTTACGGAGGCCTTGGAGAACAGGTCACTAGTCTACCGATTCGGAATGACCGGTAGAGAGCTTCCACACTCCCAAGAAAGGGCTGCCTAGACGTGTAAGTGTGTAGTGATGTACGCGTGTCTCAATTCACAAACCATCGGTCTCAACTCGCGGGAAGCACTTAACAATTTAACATGGAATAAACTATGCACTTTAACTAATCCTGGTTTGCAAGATTTTATAATAACCATTATCATTTAAACATGGTCGAACAGTAGGAAGATTAAATCATAAGAAGCATGAATGGATCATAACATTTAAGGAGCACTTAGAATAGCATTCATGTAATTAAAATTTTAAATGGGTTAATCACTTTTAAGCCATTACAATAACCACCATGCAATGATCAGACCCAAAACATGTGATTTACACACTAAGTAAGTGGGGGTTTAGTGCGAAATCCTGGGATCACGACGGATACATATGAAGAAGGCGACAGGGCTGTCAGGCCCGGGCTAGGTCGCGACAGACCCCAGTAAGGGTCGCGATGGGTTGGGACCAGGACGCGACAGGGTTTTGTGAAGAACGCGACGGGGCGGTCAGATCAGGCAACAATGTAGTGACGGAGCTCTTCGTCGTGTTCAGAACGCGACGGGGTTGGCTGTCGTGACAAGACCTAGAACGCGGCCTATCGGGCCATCGCGTTCACAGGGTCCGCGCCTGACATCGACAAAGAAATGACATGTTCTTGGATTGCGGTCCAGAACTATCTTATATTGACACAGGGTACTTCAAAAATAGAGAACAAATTGTACATGGTATGAAAAATAACGAAACTAGTTTTGAACTAACCTAGACATGTAAAGGTGCTCCCAGTAAATCGGAATTAGAAAATAATGAGGGTTTTGACAGGCTTTAATCAAGTCAAACTCAACGTAGAAGACAAGTGTAACCTGAAGACGTAGTTTCATGCAGCAACCCTCTTACCATGCTTATAGCTCTCTAACTAATGACATTTAGACAAAATGTTCAACACAAAACTTGACGAGGACAATGAGTAGAAAACCTTTCATGTTTTGAGTTTTCTCTAATTCGGTCTTGAATCACATGCAACATATAAAGAACGGGAAATGCTGTAACAGTGCGTGACTTTGGAAAAATACTTATAATTCAAAATCTACTAAATGAAATTCGATGAAACCAGTGGGAAACGAAAGTTAACTTGATGCTCTACACATTGGTATAGGATATGTTAAGGTTTGGCCCGAGAAAACCTACCTTATGGGTTGAAGAAGTCCCATTTTTCCAGAAAACCCGTGTTCAAACCACTTGGAGGAGAACGCTTAATACTCTGTGTATACTGCATGGAATTTGGGCATTCTACTTGGGTTGGAACGTAGACTTGACCCTCTTTCCAGGGGTATAGGCCTTGCAAGGTTTGGTTATGGTTTGACTCACCTTTGGTCGACTTCAAGTGGACGGTTTGTGCAGGTCGCAGAAGACGAGAAGGGGAAGAAGATGAGCTTCTTGTGGTCGTTCCACTGCTCCTCAGCCACCAAGAGCTCCTCCACACGACCCTAGCAAGTTCTAAAACTCGTCCCTAAGGTTTGGTGAAGAGTATTTAAGCAACCATGGCGTTTAGGTGTCCTATTATGACTAGGAAAGAAGGGTTGTAGGATTGGTTTGTGTCTTTCCATAATTTGAAGATCTCTCCCTCCATTAGAGAGTCTGGCCATCAAGCAACCTCCATGGGTGGGTAGGCACAAATTTGGGTTGTCAAGATTGCAAGATCTCTTCCCAATCCAACCCAAATTACCTCTTCCTAATTTCAGCTTATTTAAGCCACGAATTTCCATGTATTTTCTTATTTTATTGGATTTTTGGGTCATATGTGATCCATTGGCCCAATTAAGATATTGGGTCATTAGTATATAATGTTGGAAGTCACTCCAACATTTTTACCAAATTTTTGGTTGCGTCGTATTTCCGTGTTAACGGTTTTCCGACTTGTTTCCTAATTCGGATAATTGGTCACCATGTGATATTCACTTGGTTAATCGGATTTTTCGTCACATGAATTTCTTCGTGGAACCCTTACGAATAATGTGTGGGGTTGATTTCCCATTTTTACGGATTTTTTCGATGTGTTTTTGCACATACGATAATGATACATATGTTTTAAATTCTTTGATATTATGAAAATTATTTATTTCCATTTATTTGAAATTTTTATATAATTGAAATTTTTCGGGGTGCTACACCCTCCCCCACTTAAGAGGATTTGGTCCCCAAATTCATGTATAGAAAGTTATTGTACAAGTGAGGTGTACTTACTTGTGAATAGCTCCGAGTATCTTTGCGCATTGCTTCCTCAGTTTCCCACGTGTCGTCCTCATCCATGCGTTGATTCCATCTAACCCTTACTAGTGGGATAACCTTGTTCCTTAATTGGCACAATTCTCAGTCCACTATCTTAATTGGCTTCTCTTGATATGTTCCGTCTTTGTTGAATTCCAGAAGCTCATATTCTATGACATGCCATGGATCCCGTACATACTTTTTCAAGATGGATATGTGGAACACATTATGTATTCCATCCATTTGTGGTGGTAAAGCGGGACGATATGCCACCTCGCCGATTCTTTCAAGGATTTCGAAAGGCCCGACAAACCTTGGTGACAACTTGCCTTTAATGCCAAATCGCCTGATCCCACGGCCTAGAGACACTTTCAAGAATACATGTTCACCAACCTGAAACTCTAGGTCTCTTCTTCTATTATCTACATATGCCTTTTGTCTTTGCTGTGCCACTGCCATTCTTTCTTTAATAAGTTTTACCTTCTCTGCGGTTTCCCTTATCATCTCGGGTCCTAGCATTTGTTTTTCGCCAACTTCATACCAACATATTGGGGATGGCAACTCCTGCCATAGAGGGCTTCAAATGGTGCCATTTGAATGCTAACTTGATAGCTATTATTGTAGGCAAACTCCACCAGAGGTAAGTGTTCGTGCCAGCTACCTCCAAAATCTAGGACACATGCTCTAAGCATATCTTCAATCACCTGGTTGGTTCTCTCCGTCTGACCATCTGTCTGTGGATGGAAAGCCGTGCTAAAGTTTAGTTTAGATCCCAAGGAGTAGTGCAGTCCTTTCCAAAAGTGGGATGTAAACGTAGGGTCTCTATCAGACATGATAGACACCAGTACTCCATGTAATCTGGCTATTTCCTTCACATACAATGCAGTCAGAACATCTACTGACCACTTTTTCTTCACTGGCAAGAAGTGAGCCGACTTAGTTAAGCGGTCGACAACAACCCAAATACCATCGAATCCACCTCTAGATTTGGGTAGTCCGAAAATAAAGTCCATCCCTATACCTTCCCATTGCCATGCCGAGATTTCTAGGGGTTTGAGTTTACCTGCGGGTCGCAAGTGTTCTGCCTTAACCCTTTGACATGTTAAGCATCGGGCGACATCTTCCGCCACCTCTCTCTTCATATTAGGCCACCAAAAGCTTCTTTTCAAATATTGATACATTTTGGTAGTTCCCAGATGAATGGTATACCTGGTCTTGTGTGTCTCGTCCATAATCATTTTCTTTGTCTCCGCATGACCGGGTACACACACTCGATCCTGGAACAATAGTCTTCCTTCTTCAGTTAATGAGAAATCCGACCTCTGGTCTAGATTGGCCTTAATCTCCACAAGTACAGGGTCATTGTCTTGGAGTGTTGTGATGTCCTCCAGTAGTACAAGTTGTGCTCTAATACTAGCAACAAGGTATCCCTTCTCTTTGATGTTAGCATCAATATTTAACTTGGCGAAGTCTTCTAATAACTTCCATTTGTCCACCATTAAACTTGACAAGGTGATCATTGGCTTTCTACTTAGAGCATCTGCCACAACATTTGCTTTTCCTAGATGATATTGGATCGTGAAGTCGAAGTCCTTGAGATACTCCAACCACCTCCGCTGTCTCATATTCAAGTCCTGTTGAGAAAATAGATACTTCAAGCTTTTATGGTCAGAAAACACAATGAATTTCTCACCATATAGATAATGACGCCATATCTTCAAGGCGAAGACTACAGCAGCTAGCTCCAGATCGTGTACATGATAATTATCCTCGTACTTCTTCAATTGTCTGGACGCATAGCATATAACTTTCCCATTTAGTATCAGCACACAGCCCAGGCCGATTCCGGATGTATCGGTGAATACTTCAAAACTACCCCCAGCAACTGGCAGTGTTAGTACGGGTGCTGAGGTAAGGTGCTCCTTCAATGCCCTGAAACTTTCTTCACATTCATCAGTCCATGCAAAAGGATTCTCCTTCCTGGTAATCCTGGTCAATGGTACAGCTATCTTTGAGAAATCTTTAATGAAGCAGCGATAATAACCGGCTAAACCCAAAAAGCTTCTAATCTCCGACACAGTTGTCGGCGTTTCCCAGTTCTTTACCGCCTCCACCTTAGATGGATCCACATAGATTCCCTCCTTGGATATGATGTGACCAAGGAAGGACACTTCCTCCATCTAGAATTCACACTTACTAAGTTTGGCATAGAGTTGATTATCTCTGAGCACTTGCAGAGCAACCTTCAAGTGTTCTTCATGTTCTTCTTTGGATTTGGAGTAAATAAGGATATCATCAATGAACACCACAATAAACTGGTCCAAGTATGGCCTATAGATATTATTCATAAGTTGCATGAAAGCCGCTGGAGCATTTGTTAAACCAAACGGTATGACCATGAACTCATAGTGACCATATCGACTCCGGAATGCAGACTTGTGAATATCCTCCTACTTTATTCTTAGTTGATGGTAGCCCGATCTTAGATCTATCTTGGAGAAATATTGTGCACCGGAGATCTGGTCAAACAGTTCGTCGATGCGGGGCAATAGATACTTATTCTTTATTGTCAACTGGTTTAACTGACGGTAATCAATACATAGCCTCATTGTCCCATCCTTCTTTCTGACAAATAGCACTGGCGCTCCCCCGGGGATGTGCTAGGCCTGATAAAACCCTGATCTAGCAATTCTTGGATATGTCTTTTCAACTCCTACAATTCAACAGGGGACATGCGATACGGAGCTTTTGAAACAGGGGCTGCCCCCGGGAGTAATTCAATGGTGAAGTTTACCTCCCGCTCAGGTGGTATACCAGGTAATTCCTCTGGAAATACATCAGGATAGTCCTTGGCTATTGGAATGTCCTCTATGGTTGGTTTCTTCTTTTCGGTTTCCAAGACGAAAACTAGGAAAGCATCACAACCCTGGTTGATCAGCTTAGAAGCCTTTAGGGAGGATATCAAGATAGGGTGTTTGTGATATCGGGTGCCAAGTAGTGATAGAGTTGGAAGGTTTGGTCTTTTAAAAGTGACCCTCCTATGGCGACAGTTTACATCGGCATCATATTCAATTAGCCAATCGACACCCAAAATGGCATCATAACCCTTCATGTCTAAACAGATAAGGTCGGCAGGGAGATTGTGTCCTCCAATTATAGTTTCACATTTTGGAAAGTAGTGAGTGAGTTTAGATTCTGAGCCTAGTGGAGAGGCTACAGTAATCTTGGATTTCAAGGGTACAGGTTTGACAGGTAGAGTTGCAGCAAATGTGGTGGAAATAAATGAATAAGTAGCTCCAGTATCAATAAGCACAAATGCAGGTTGACAGTGTATGGAAATGGTACCTTCCACCATACCCCTTTCCTCAGGTAGGTTAGCTTCTATGACAGCATTAAGGCGTCCCTGACGCCGTGGTACATTCTGAGCTCTACCTGGATGGTCCTTCAGCATAGGACAATCAGAAATACGATGGTCACGACCTCCTCATTTCAAGCACGCCCCGAGCTTCTTCCAGCATTCTTCAGCTCGATGCCCTGGTTTATCACAGAATTTGCAGTTTTCAGCCAACTGCCTACCTTCCACTTTGACTCTCTTGTCTCCAGCAACATCTCTTCCGGCATTCGGCCTCTTGTTGTTATTGTTGACGTTGTTGTTACGAAAAGTTGGAGCAATATTAGGTGCTCCCTTCTTGATGAAGACCGGCTTGGAGTTGTCTTTGCCTCTCATGCCCTCCACTTTGGCCATGGTGTCTTCTACCAGCTGAGCTCTTTGGACCATCTCAGTGTAAGTTTGAATATTGTGTGGTCCGAGCCTTTCAATGAACATGGGTCTTAGCCCATCCATGAAACGGTTAGCCTTCAGTCTTTCAGTTCCCACCAGGTGTGGGGCATACACAGCAAGTCGTGTGAACTGAGCCTCATACTCAGCCACAGACATTCCGTGGTTACCTCTCCAGTTGGGTGCCCCAGGTTCTCTGTGAGCCAGGCTGTTAGCTCGGGGCTTTGTCCCGGTACTTGTGTTGTACCGTCGAGGTCTGTGTCGTCTGACTTGGACACCCTCACTCTTGTGTTTGAGTTGTACGTCCGGCTGAGGGAAAGATGACAGTGGGACAGTGACTGCCGTACTTGTCTTTTAGTCACTTGTAGCGCACTCGTAGTTGGGGGTATGGACACCAGTAGACGTACTGGACCCCAGCTAGTCCTTTTCCAATGCCTCACTCTAGAGAGTTCTGGGCCAGGATCTCTAGAGGTGTCAGGCATGGGCCTGCGATCGTGTGGTACGCAGGTGGTGGTGTTTAGCTGGTCTCCACAATTGCTTGACCTTTTCACGTGGAGCGGCAGCTGGACCTTTCGTCTGAGGCTGTGAGACTGAGAGGTAGACCTGTGTTAGCTTGTCCGAGTCAGTCGCTGGTGTCGCGAACCAGTTCACGTGGCTCATATTTGGCAGTCTCTACTTTAGCTCGTACACTTGTACTGGTTTGCCGTTTATTTATTTATTACAATTGTTTTACGTAGTCGGCAGACGGTGAGTACTTTTACAGCTTTAATATCCTGCTTAGCTATTCTATAAATTGTTGGTACTGTTTACTGCTTTTGTACTTGTGTTTTGGCTTGCTCGGTGTTGGGGGAGTTCGCTACTGAGCCAGTGACTAGCGAGGCTCACCCTACTCCCACAGGCGAGGGCGAGGAGGACGTTTCACGACCGTCATCCAGTTCAGAGCAGTGTCACAGCGGTGCAGGGTCAGTACCTCCAGCAGTGTAGAGTGTAGAGTGTAGAGTATAGTGTCCAGCTGATTGTAGTTTATTTCTTTCAGTTGTACCCCGGGGTATGCCCCAGGCTCTTGTACTTTCTTTTCAGTTTATGGATATTTGGCTATGTAAATTCATGTGATACATATATAAATGTGTTTCCACGGACGTGTGATTGACATTCCCTTGCGAGGCCACGGCCTGTTCGTGGGAGGCGGATCCTTATTAAGCTTGTCTCTCTCTCTCTCTCTCTCTCTCTCTCTCTCTCTCTCTCTCTCTCTCTCTCTACCTGAACTTCCCCATGGCCCGTTGGAAAGCCCCCCCGGTCCTTGGAAGAACCCCCGCCACCCCCCCCCCCCCCCAACAACGCCAGCGGCGCTCTGCTGCCGAAACACCCCCTCCCCCCTCCTGTCCCATCCCCGGAAGAAACCCCCGTCCCCACTACACCAGTGGCGCTCTGCCGCCAGAAATCCATCCCCCCCCCCCCCCCCCACCATGCCAGTTGCAGCATGTCTATTTTATAAATTCTAGATGTCTATTATGTTGAATTTAGCTTGCATATTTTATGAAAGCATCTTTTGCAAGTGGTTTTAATGAAAGGTTGAAGTGGGATCAAATATGATTAACGTACCTAACTAAATTATTGGTAGAACACCATCGTGCTGGAAAAAGGACATCAACTAGTTGGAAGCTTGAAGCATGGGAAACAATGCGAAAAGAGTTTAACACTAGATTTGGACTAAAGGCGACTGTCAAACAATTGAAAGCTAGAGTCTAGGTGATGAAAAATGATTATGTTGTCATCAAGAATATATTAAATGCAAGTGGTTTTGGGTTCAACCCTCTGTTGAACACATTTATTGCCACTAATGATGTTTGGGACGCTTACATTCAGGTATTACATTTACATAAATAGTTTGTATGAAGAAAATTTTAAATTTAAGTATAAATAAAATTCAACTTATAATTATGTTCATGTATTTCAAAAACATCCTAAAGCAAGAACATGGAGAGGAGTCACTATACCACTCTATAATGAGTGGTATGAAAATTTTTAGGGTACTAAAGCAGATGGAAGTAGACAACACAATACACTTCCATGAACAGAAACGACCGAACATGGCAATCCGTACATGACACCTGCTCATCAAACACATGTGGATTTGACGAAAAGTGATGATAGTGTTGCATCCAATCTTGATTTTAAACTTACGGAAAATAAGAAAGGTAAACATTCTATTTCCCAAATGAAAAGACTAAGAGAAGAGGGTCAAAAGAACTATCATCGTCTTTCGCTGAAGCAATGGTGGAGGCAACTAAAGAATTTAAGAAGTCATCAATGCCTGCTTCTTATGACATGATTCAACATTGTGTGGACATAATCATGGCAATGGACTTAACCATTTCAGAGAAAGCTAGAGCAGCTAATTTGATTAGAAAAGACAATACATATCTTGTATTCTTAAAATTTGATGATGCAACTCGTTTTGAATGGTTGAAGTTGCATCTTGGGGATCATTGATGGATTTTCTTTTGGTTATCATGTTGTCTTAGGGATAATTTCAGTTGTTATGTTTGCATTTTATGAGGTCATTATTAAATAAATGATTGGTTCATAATATTAGTTATGACAAATAGGTGCATTGAGCATGATGTTATTTTTTCTCATAAATTTGGTTGTGATACTATAGGTAGATGGATATAGAAGACACAAATTTTGACTTAAATGAGGAAGAATAAGCTTTTTTAGCATGTCATCGTCAAAATTTTTTTTCATGTGGACATTAGCAAAGATTGTTATGATCACAAGGAAGAAAATTCTAGGAAGCGCATAAGAACATATATTCTTATTGGCAGAGCATATATGATTGAGTTATTGCAAGGGGCTAAAATTCAATTCCATGAATTATGTCGTATGAATAAACACATATTTTCCCTATTGTGCTATGAGATAAGAGACTTGGTTCCCCGATGTGAAATATCAGAGCGATAAACAGTTAAATAAATAGTATAGAGTGTAAAATAGACATCAAACCATTGTACAATTGGAATAATGCCAAATGAACCAACTTTATTGATAATTCCTCTATTCTCTATTGCTTCAACTAATACAGAGCCAAAACTACGGGCCCAGATAACTTTATTCAAATGAAAACAAACAAACTAACTAAGACTAAGACTTGTTTGACAGCTCAACGGGTCACTCCTGCGCCAGCTCATCCCCATCCTCATACGTGTGATGTTCCTCATCAGACTCACCTGAAAACATATAACAAATAGTGCAAGATGAGTGATAACACTCAGTAGGACTTAATATCTCGAAAATAGGCATGCTTTAAGTGATTAATATCTATGATAGTAGGATAGCTAGAGAGAACGATCAAGAGAGTAATAGCACATGATAACAAGAGCACAATAGTACTTTTTAAAAGAATATAGCACAACTAGCATGTTAAAAGAATGACCATATCATGAGATAGCACATCACGATAGCAAGATAGCACACTAGTCAAGATAGCACTGTTGATTGTCTTTAGATTATCAAGATAACTGACACTTGAGTGTAATGCCGAACACTCTGATCATTAAACTCCCATGGGCACTAGCACTTTCGGACACACCTCCCAAGACTAGCTCGGGCCCTTATAATGTTGTCTGGCATTAATCATGTTTTTATCTTTAGACAGTTAGTCAAATGGCCAAAATAGAGTACTAAGAATAGACGAGAGTAATTGAAGAGTGGACGAGATTGTAGAGAGAAGGTGAATATATGAGTTAATTAGGAATAGATGAGAACTATAGGTCAATTCACATAAAATAACGTTAAACAGGCGATGGTAAATGTTGCACAACATGCATAATTGTGTGCTAGCAGTCTGCTAGAAGTCACTAACTGCCCACTGGCCATGCTATGAACACAGTCTAAAGATACGACATGATCACAAGGTAAGAGAGCAATCTAAGGCCGTTGGATCATGTTGATCCTAAGGCTATCATGGGTATTGATGGTACAATCAGCTCGTTGGCAATGGACGTCCGCCAAAGCCAAGGAGTCTTATGGAGTCCTTGACAAGAAATTCCTAGTCCATTCAGGAGTATTCCCAATAGAGAGGTCGTCCAAGTTAAGAGAAGTGTGTATAGAAAGCATATTGCCCATCTTGCCTTGAGTGCTCGAAGGTAGAGGGACGTGATAATGATATTAAATCAAGTGGATACAATGAAGAAAAGTTTATTTAAAATAATAGGGAAATTAATATGACATAATTGCACTTAATTACTAGATACATTATTGGGGTATCTTAATGTCATTGCAAGTCATGTTGGATGGTTTCTAGTGTGTGCATGTGTTGGAGAAATCATATATGTAAGAAGATCAAGTGTATGACTTTTAATAGCAAGATTACATGATCGTAATTAGATGAACTATTTACTATGTTTTCTAGATTAACAGGATGTACAAACACTGTAACAAGACAAGATCATGAGACATCTAGGGTTTATATATAGAAGACAAGAACGCAACATACCCTTTAAAGGAATGCGACAGGGTCAGTCATGTGGCGATAGGGCCTTTAAAGGAACGTGACGGGACCCCAAGGACAGAGAGGATGAGCAGGACCTATCGCATCAAGAATGTGATGGGTTGCCTTGTCGCAACCTTGTTGATGAGAACGTGAACTATTGGGCCGTCGCGTTCTCAGGGTTCCTGCCCGAGCCCAAAAGGGAAATCAGGTTTCCTTGGATTGTGGCCCAACCTCCAAGGGCTTGACGCAGTTACCTTTATAAATTAATATCAAATCGTATACTTGATAAAAAAAATCATGAAATCAGCGTTAAATGAAACTAGACAGGTAGAGGTATCAACAGTAAAGAGTAATTAGATTTCTGACATGGTATGAGCATGCTAATAATAGGTTCTTCACGATGAACCAAAAATCTAACACAGTGGTGAAGAACGATTTAATTCGAACAAGGTACTTGATAGAAATTGGGGAAAAGTATGTCATTAGATTCCTGACATCATATAGCATGTACAATAAAAGTTTCAGAGCACGAGGTCAAGCATAGAAAGGGATTCAAGTTGAACATGTTGGGTTGGGTACATGTTCTTAACAGAACTTTGGGCATGAAATACTCATAAACGTCATGATAAAAATTAAGGAAAACATGGGGCTTTCATAGCAAGGATCAAAAACTATCTAGGGTCGAGTTTAATTTACTTTTGCTTGAGAGATTGCCTACCTTTGAGCGTTTTAGTTCCTAGGGTAAGAACACGAAGATGCTCCCTTCCATGCCCTCTTCTCCCTTGATTTCCTCATCCAAAAGCCTCTCCTCCTCATCCTCCAAGCTCTATGGGTTCAATAGGGTCGGCTAGGAATGAGTTTGAGGTGTATTTGTATGTTTAGGGTTAGAAAATTTCCTAAAACTCTTTCTCTTCCTCCAACTCCAAATTTTCTATAATTATCTACCATTTTTTCCTTGTATTTATCCCTCTATTGACTTAGGAGAACTCTAAATCCAGGGCCAACTAGTTAGGATAGAGTTAGGACTCTTTTTAGGATATTTATGAGTCTTAAATAGTGATTATCTTGCCCATTGTTAATTTATTAATAATTTAGTCACAAATTTTGACTTATTATCTCCAATCCATCATTGGGCTTTTGCTTTGTGGCTCATTAATTCATGTAAGAGCTATTAATGTAAGCTCATCTTAATGGGTTTTAATTCTATACATATTTTGATTTAATTTAATTTATTTATCTCAATTTAAAAATTGAGAGTTGCTACATCCTCCCCCTCTTAAAAGGAATTTGGTCCCCAAATTCATATCATCATATGAGGAAGAATGTCTTACCAATAGATCCGGATAGTTTCATCTCATCGTCGATTCTGGTTCTCACGTGGCTTCTTCGACTCCATGGTTAATCCAGAGTACCTTCACCATGGATATAGGTCGATTTCAAAGTTGTTGTATCTTCTTGTCCAGTATTCTAACGGGCTTCTCCTCATAAGTCATATCCTTGTGCAACACTATATCGTCTTAGCATATTACATGCGATGGGTCGTACACATAGTTCCTCAGCATAGGCACATGGAAAACATTATCTACGGTGGAGTATTGGGGGTAAACGATAAGCCACTTCGCCAACTCTCTCGAGTACTTCAAAAGGACCAATGAACCTTGGCCTTAACTTGCCTTGATTCCAAATCTTTGAAATCCTCTGGTTGGTGATGTGAATGTGCTTTTTTTCAAAACACTCCAAAAGAGTAATTAAAAAAAAAAGAAATTTTAAATAAGAATATTATTATGCGTAGAAAGAAGAGGAAGAGTGTGTGTGTGTGCACTATGGAGGAAGTGTGATCGCCAGGTACACGAGGGTACCGAAGGAGTTAGTGAGAGGCGTAGAGTTACTTACCTTCACCCAAAGATCGCGGGAGTTTAGGTGGTTGGTTGACTCTTACTTCTCCAACAGGCCGGCCGGAAGAGAAGACTTTAGCTTGTGGGTTACCTTGCAAAAATAGAGAAAACAAGCAAGCACGTGAAAGAAATGATTAGTCTAAATTGTGTAGTGTTAAGTACGGAGAGAGATGTGAAAAATGTGATGGCATGGGCTTGAACACACCTTGTAGAGGTGGTGTAAAACTCCCAAAATGATTAAGTGTGAAGTAAATGAAATGTTGAGTGAAAGTGACTAGTGTGATGAATGCACTAAGAATGAAATGAAATAAAACAAAGAAAGAGAGGAAAGAAAAGGGATGATGAAGGAAGCTTGGTGTTGCGATGGACGAAGATGAAGACTCCTCCTCCTTGCTCCAAAGGTGTTGAGAGATTGAGGACTGAGCTCCACTTGAGGATGACTCGAAATGGCTTAAGAGGAGGGTTCTTCTCTTTAAGCTCGGAGTTCATCTCTTCAGTGCAGTAGGGTTTTGCCGTAATACTTGGGGTATCTTCTAAAACAATGGCCTCGGAGGTCTTTTTATAAGGAAAAATTTGAAAAATCGTGATGGACACAGTGGTCGCCTATCAATATGGATCGCGACCGACAAAAGCGTCGCGCTTAAAAACATTCCTCACTTTGATTGTGGCCTTTCCAAATATCAATTATAGTGGGTTTCAGAATCGCGACGACATAGTCGATCGCGTTTATAACACTTCCAATATCGATTGATTCTTTCCAAATTTAAATAAATTGAAACTTTTAATCGCGATGACATGAGTGGTCGCGGATTTGAAAGAATCGATCTTCTGATGGGAATCGATCTTCAAACAATAGAAGGTTAGAAACGCGATGTACAATGTGGACGCGATTCCAATTAGCAACAAAATCTTTCTTAAAACAATTTTAGAATTTACTATAAATAAAAATTAGAAACTCTTAAACGCGACGACATTGGTGGACGCGATTTCAAAACATAGCAGGTGCCAGAAAAGAAGGGTAATATGCGACGGTGTGACCCGTCGTGGATCAAACTCCTGAACCGTGACCACTGTGTCTATCGAGAATCAACTGCGCACAGAGGACCCCTTAACACCCCTAGAAAATTCCTAAAAATCCTAGAAAAATAGGAAAATCACTCAAGAGTTTAATTGAAAAGAGCCACTTTAAGGTATTATAGTATAACATGAAATTACTCGATGTGTTGCAAAATTGGCGTATCTACAGCTGCCTCACCTTGGCATCTGCTTTGCAGGAAATGGAGCGAAAAGACACGAGATGGAAGCAATGAAATGAAGGGAATTGAGTGGAATGAAGTGGAAAGGCTAAAAAGTAGACGCCAATGTGTGATGAGACACGCCTTCAACAACATATGACATGAGTTCTTCTTTAGATCACAATGAGGCGGCTTGGAGAAAGCCTCAAGAGATAACTCAATGTTTGGAATGAAGGGAAGGGTGTGCACGTAGGCACGAATGGGAGAGATCAACTTCCAGCGTCGGGGAAGTACCTATGGACACAATCTGACAGGTTCCATCAATGAGCTCGAAGTCCTACATGATGCATGCTGGGCTAAAAGAAAAGATGAAAACAAAGGAAAATATAAAATAATCAAGGATAATATTGTTACGATGTTGAGTTAAGTCAGGACACCATGATTTCCAGGCATGAGTCTGTCATCCTCCTTGCAAAGCGTAACGGCCTATCCTCAAGTCGTAAAAATCCTATGAAATTATCATTATTTTTGGTGGTGGAGGGGAACTCAAACTTTAGATTTATCAAAGCCTCCAGGTCCTTGATGTGCTCTAATAGGGTATACTATATAATAAAATGTAGTGGTACTAGAGATTGCCGAAGATAGACGCGAAGCTTTTGGCAAGAGACACATACCCAAACCTGCGCTCAAAGAGTGGTTAGCACTGACAAGCAACATATATAAAGCGCAAATTTTGAAATAATGATGCTTGTAAATCGCGACAGGGTATATGGATGCATTTTACTTACCTGAATCATTACGGCATGGGTGGTCGCATTTTACCTTCTTCAGTCGAACTGGAAGTAGGAGTGAAGCACTTGAATCGCGACGTATGTGTCGGTCGCGATTTGAAGGTTCCGCCGAGACCAGATTTCCTTGCTGTTTTACACTTCTTGCTGGATTTAGACTTACCGTGCGGGCTTGTGCGACCATGAAGCTTTAAAACCACCTGTTTCTTGCTCTCTTCATACTTTTTACTCTCTCTAAAGTGCAGGATTCAAGCTATCAACCAAGAGAGAAGAAGAAGAGAATGATATTGGAGATTGAAGCCATGGAGCATGGTGGTGCTACTCCTTCCAAGAGACAAAGAATTAGAGGATTTCAAAGGTTGAGCAAGATTGATGGGCACATCTACAACCTGATTCAAGACAAATTGGTGAGTACATGATTTTATGCATTGAATTTAACTTGTTCTTCATGTTCTTGCTCTATTTCTATGTTCTCATTGTTCTTATTCTCTCTTCTCTACCTTTTTTTTTTCCCTTCTTTCTTCCTTTCTTCCAATCATGGCCGAACCAACCCACCACCATGCAACCAAATTCTGCCCATACCATGCGCCACTCTCCCATGGCTAAATCTACCCATGATCAAATCACCTATGTGCCACTCTCACCATGGCCATATCAACTCCAACCCATGACTTCCCATCAACTCCATGATCAAATTCTCATGCGCCACCATCACCATGGCCATATCAACTCTAACCCATGACTTCCAATCAACTCCATGATCAAATTCCCATGCACCACCTCTTCTCATGGCCAAATCAAACCTATAGGATTATCCCCTCTTCCCAGGCACTAGAAGATATATGCATCTCCCATGGCTCCAAAAACTGACTCTTTTATAAGCCTGGACATGAAAGCCATCCTTTTTAGGTGGGGAATTCAAAACCTCGCCGTCCATGCCAAAAGATACCATGAAATCTACCTTGATTGGGTGGCCATGGGGGCTTTAGTAGAACTATGGCATCCTCAAACCCACACCTTCCTTTCAAGACCTTCGAAGCCACTATCTTGTTGGAAGAAGTTGAGTTATTGCTACGCTTGAAGCGATGAGGAGAGGTGATGAGGACGAGATGGCAATCATGCCGAGGAGCGTTACGAGCAAGGAGGTGCTCGAGAGCTTCATGGGGAGTGGGAGAGCGGCCTAGGATGTCCAATCCGGAAAAGGAGTGAACCTGCAAAAACTGGCGGCTTGGACTATGAAAGAGATACCAAAGGCGGAATATGACGAGAGATTGGAGAAAGTGATGAAGGGATTCACCATATGCCTGGTGGGTGCGCTCCTCTTTCCATTTATGGACAATATGCTTGAAGAGGAACAATTGAGTGCGGTTTGCGGCATATGGGAAGGAGAGAGGTTGGGACTGGCGGTGATAGCCTTTCTATACAGCGGGCTTACGGCAGCGAGCTTGGGTAGGCCTCCCTATGGATCTATGTTGTTATGCACTTGTTGGACTGACTTGCACTTTAAATTTGATGTGAACAACGAGGCTACTAGCTTGTCCCGGATCTTCTTCAAGAGCCCGCTTCAGCACATGGACGGCTTAGAAGGGCACGTGGCAAATCGCGTGCCACAACTCAAGACGCGGGCGGACTAACGCGACCACCTTCGAAGTATGCCAAGGAAGGCATTCACCTGTACTCCAACGCCTCTTCTAGCCAAGGATCTACGGACACGGCTAGCACCCGGCATGGAACTGCGACTGATCGGGGCGACCGAATTCGTGCTATACAACGCACACCGCTGCCTCTCTCAACTCGAACTTCGACTTCGAGGGGCCGTCTCATCTACTTCCGATCAAGAGGAGAGAGATCGGTATCAATGGCAACGGAGAAGAGGCGGACACCATCAAAGCACTATGGAAAGTCTGCTCTTTCAGGCAGCTGGTCCCAAATGTCGAGGAGGTGGAAGAAGAATGGATGAAGTATGTACAAGAACTCATGAAGTTGTGGCCCAAGGTGCCGTTTGTAAATGCCAAAATTAAATCCTCAATAAGAAATAGATTGTGTCCTTTACACGGTCAAAATACAATGTCTATCATGATCATATCATCCAAAAACACTTAGATTTTTTCTCAAAAACTGGCCCTCGGGTGGGCTTCTTAAATCGTGACGGTCACAGGCGTCGCGTTTTACTTCTTGATCCGCGACCATTTTTTCCGTCGTGCTTATCCTAAATAGCGACCATCTACCCCGTCGCGTTTCAAATTGTACTTCAAAATTTCAAATCACGTGCCTTAAACTTAGCGCCGCAATAATCATGGCTTTCTGAATCGCGACAACGGCTTCCGTCGCATATTAATTAAACGCCTCAAAATCGCGACGACTATGTCTGTCGCATTTTGAAATGTTCCAGAGGCTACAAAACACCCGAGAGCCCCTCCAGCCCTCCCTTTCGCCTCTCTCGACTCCCTTACACTCTCATCTCAACTCTCTCATCGCTCGAACTCTCTCACTCTCATCTCCCTCTCACTCTCTTGACGATGAAGAAGGTGGCGGCGACCAAGCGCCGGCGGGGGATGGGAGCTCGACGCCGGAAGGGGAAGGATCACCGACGTCGGTGATGGAGGAGGTGGTGGAGACTCCGGGCAAGGCGACGTTCCTAATGGTGGAGGAACTCCTCGTTGCGGGTGAGGAGCTAGCGGTGGCTATGGAGGAGGAGACTCCGGCGGTGGCTATGGAGGAGGAGACTCCGGCAGCGGCTATGGAGGAGGAGGCTCCACTGGCAGCCATGGAGGAATAGGAGGAGGCGCCGGGAGGGAGACTCCGGTGAGGACGACGTGGTCGGGAAGATCCCTCACGAGGCAATACGGTAAGTCCCTTATGCCTTAATCCCTGGGTTTTCACAAGGGGGAGAGGAAGAAGAAGGTCGTCGGGGCCGGAGAAGAGAGAGGCACGAATCGCGACAAGTTCAGTCGTCGCGGTTCAGCCTGAACCGCGACGGGCTGGCCCATCGTGATTCAAGTTGATTCGCGACACCTGAACTGGTCGCGATTAAAGGAGCTACCAGCCCGTCACGGTTCAGGCTGAACCGCGATGACTGAACTGGTCGCGATTAAAGGAGCTACCCGAGGATTGATTTTTGGCCCAGTTTTGCATAGTTTTAGTTGTTTTAACTGTGTTTGACTTGTGCTGACTTGTGTTTTGACTTCTTTTATGTGCAGGGGATCATGAGGCCCCGGATCCACTGGCCACTGGTGATAGCGGGGTACCAGGGGCTCCCGGATTTCCAGAAAGAGTGGATCCGGGGGGTGGGGTTCGAGCCAATCCTGGAGATCGATCCCTTCTATGTGGACAGTCCCCTGGTGCAGGCGTTGTGGGAGAGGTGGGACAGAACCAGCAGAGCATTTTTGATGTCGTGGGGGCATATGGTGCCCAGCTTGGAGGATGTGGCGAGGATCACTGGCCTCTGAGTGGATGGGAAGGCGGTGACGGTGTGACTTATGCAGACTATACGGAGCACACCTAGGATCTGCTAGGGTTGGAGCCGGCGGAGGAGGACGAGCTCAGCGACCGGAGGATGGTTGACCGAGTGGTACTGTTGGAGAGCTTAGGTCTGTGAGGGGTGAGGCAGACAGGCGAGGAGTCACTGCATGAGTTCGTGCAGAGAGCGGCAGGGCTGGCCAGGGCGGTGTATGGCTAGGACCCCGAGGACATAGAGAGGGCAGACTGGGACTTGAGGAGGTTCCTAGTGCTATTTTTGGGCAAGATGCTATTGTCATAAAGGGCGACGGCAACCACTGTCGATTTCTAGAGACCCTCGAGGATTTGGAGAGGGTTGGGCAGTACGCGTGGAGTGCGGCCTTCCTGGCGCACACCGCACACCTCTAGGTACAAGATGTTGCTTTAAGCTTTTTCTCAATTTTCCTGCATTTAAAATTGTTAGTTAAAATAATCAATGTGTTTATGCATGCAGGGTAGAGTTATTACTACATCCCCCTGGGGAGGGCCATAGAGGTGCAGCTTGACGCACTTCCTCTGGCCGTAGGTGGCTACCAGTGGTGACTGCGGCGTCATTCTCCCTCCAGCTCGATATCCTCCGACGTGACATCCGGGATTTCCCGGCCCTCCTGGTACATATTCTACCTCATTTCTCTCATGCATTTCTAATATGATGTGATATCTGACATGATGTATGCATGGGTGCAGGTGGTCTGGCAGCCCTATGTGGGCATGACTGACGATGGCCAGCCCTGGGTGGAGAGTGGGCGACCTTGTTTCGGGTGGGACCTTTGGGTCCATTGCTTGAACGAGATCGAGCCTCTCTGCCTGAGGCTCGCCATGAGGAAGTTGGGGTCCCACCAGGTGTGGTCTGAGGAGGTGGAGACGAGGGGGATCAGCAGGAGAACTCGGGGGAAGGCAAAGAAGGTGGATTGGCACCTTCGCTTCCCCGACCAGTACGTCGACTGGCGGAGTGGAGGGATCCTAGTGGAGTCTGACACGGCAGATAGCTTCACCTACCTCCAGCGCTACCAAGAGGTGTACAGGGACCGTGACCATATGAGACCGGCCAGGGTATGCACTTCTAGACTTTACTTGCTCATTAAATATGCATGGTTGATCTAACAATTGTGTGCATATGCAGGATGCTCGGGACAGCCTAATTGAGACCCTAAAGGCTCAGTTGACGAGCACAGAGGCCAAGCTAGCGGAGGCCCGAGCAGCCCTGATGACTCTGATAAGTTTAGATGATTTACCTTTACTTTCTTACTTTACCATGTGCTGACCTGATCTTTTGATGTGCGCAACGTGTGGAGCAGGCTACTGTGGAGCGTACTGACCCTGCGGGTGCCTCCACGAGCACGAGCTTGCCGGATCCGAAGGTAGCTTCTCTCCGGGCACAGCTGGTGGCGATGGTGACTCGTGCGTAGATGGTGGAGCACGACCTCACTACACGGGTAAGTAAATCAGTTACATACATGAGAAGTGAATTACTTGACACTTAAACGTGTTGCTTCGTGTGCAGACTGGCGAACTCCAGAGTGCCATCACTCAGGTTATACTCGCAGTGCTAAGGTGGCCGAGCTGATGGAGCAGCTGTCCGAGATGCGCACCCAAGCTTCCCAGCGTGAGGCGACCTCCGTCGTGAGGCTGCAGAGCTACGGATGACACTTGTCGTGGAGTGGAGGGAGTGCGAGCGCGAGCGTGGTCGGTGGGAGCAGGAGCACAGCCAGTGGGCAAAGGAGTGTGAGCGCCTCTCCCAGTAGGTCCTGAACGCGCACATGAGCCTGGGCGTCTCCGAGCGGCTGAGGACCGGTACCGTCGCGGCAGGGAGCGCGCCGTGAGAGAGGGGTGGGCCAGTGCGTACTCCGCCAGCTACCTGGTGACTTTCTCTGAGTACTAGAGGAATGTCCAGGAGGGTCGTGCTGCTCAACGGTCTTCCAATTCCCGCGCTTTCATAAGGCCTCCTCCTCCTCGCTCGACTGCGGATCCCGGAGAGGCAGAGAGCAGCCGACAACCCTGACCGACTGAGAGTGGTGGCGAGAGCTAGGCCACCTACGGACATGTACTTTTTTGCTTTTCTATGACGATGTGTACCCTGGTGGGGTACCCTTTTGTATATGATATGTCGTTTTGGCCATTGTAAATAGTATATGTACCATTTCTTCTATTTGTGCCTGAAATCACTTGAACAAACAAGTTAAATAATTGTTTTGACTCAGCCCCTTGCACATTAGTGAACTAGACTTCATGATTTTTTCAAGGGGCTGGGCCTTTATTTAAATAAGGTGTAATTGAAATGCAACAAGCAAGCAAGCAGATGCTAACAAGAAATTAAAGATGGATATGCATTCAATGCCTTCATGCAAATGAGAGATGGTCAATCAAAATTTTTTTTTTTTGTTTTCAACATATTCCCCTTTTTTAAGTTTTGAAAGTATGCACATTTTTTCTCTTTTTTTTTATATTTTTGAAATATTCAATTTTTTTTAATTTTGATGTTTTTTTGGTATTTGAAAATATTTGATTTTGTTTTTTTTTTAATAGGCTGCAACCCAGCGTAGTCTCTTCTCAAAAAAGACGCACGGAATGAAGGAGATTCGCTCTAAGTGGAAATATATAATTTTCAGACCCTTCAATTACTCAGTCATCATTTAAAACTCATTAGTGATTCTTGAGTGTGCTAAACAGAGGTTAGACATGCTTAAGTGGTGCCTTCACCCAAGGTGGCTTTCAGCGACGTCCCCGTTAGTTGATCGTTGCCTTGCCTTGAACCTAGGACATACCTGTAGGGGAGAAGGGAAGATAATTTTAGGAAGTCTGCCAATGGTTTGAGTAACCGGGGAGACACTCATTTCATTGCCCTACACTCAATGGGGTTTAATCTTTTGGCTTGTGGGAGTTTTAGCACGCTTACGCAAGGTCCATTTGGATCTTTGCGGGGACTTTGCCGCTCTTCTCGTGCTCTTTGTTTAGGATTTGCCTTGCTTTGGCTCTTTTCATTTTAGATTTGCCTTGTTTTTTCTTTTTCTCCCTTACCGGGCCGTGACATCTACCCATTTAAGCTTTGGACAGATTCAAAGGTCAATCCCTCAGGTTCCTATTTCTATTGGCGGACCGAATGGAAGAGAAACAATGATGCCTTAGACTCTTGGCTAAGCATTGATCTCCCTCAGATTTCATGCTTTTAACTTCTAAGGGTGGGCATGTAAATGTGTGTGAATGTCGACACCTTGGTTAACTCACCAAGAATAAGTAATGAATTAGAAATGACAACTTTCATTTTGGGGTCTGTGCACCATGTAAATCCAAACACTTATCTAGGGGTCAATTTTCTTGAGGTATAGCCCATTCAAATGGTGGGAGAGTTCCTCACCCTCCACGTTCACTAGCCTGTATGCGTTGCTTGGATATGCTTTTTGACTACATACGACCCTTCCCAGTTTGGTTGGAGTTTAGACAGGGGACCACCAAGTTTTACAAAGATTCTGTTGATAACCATTTCACCGACTTTGAATTTTCTACCAATTACCTTCTTTTGGTAAAAACGAGTGAGCTTATTCTGATATGCTTTTGTATGTTCTGCAGTGACCAGACGCTTCTCATCTAAAAGTTCCAGTTGTGCAAGGAGGGATTCACGTCGCTCATCAATTGACAAGTCCTTGTCAAGCTGGACTCTTAGTGAGGGGATAAGAATCTCGTATGATACTACAGCCTCCATTCTGTAAGTGAGGGCGAACGGTGTTTGCTCTGTGGGAGTACGGATTGAAGTGCTGTAGGCCCATAGAGCTTCTACAAGCTTATTGGCCAATCCGAGAACTTATTAGCCTCACAAGTTTTCTTTATAATCTTGATTAGGGTTTTATTTGTTGCCTCTGCTTGGCCATTGCCTTGCGAATAATATGGAGATGAATGGTGCAATACAATTTTATACCTGTTGCAGAGGTCGTAAGGTTCTTGAGAGTGGTCCGTGTCGGTGATGATAGTACTTGCTATGCCGAATCTGGTGATGATGTTCTTCATGATGAATTTGCACAGAGTTGTTGCCTTGACTTCCGCATATGCTTCAGCTTCCACCCACTTGGTGAAGTACTCCGTTGCAGTGAGGATGTATGATTTTGACTTGTTTTGGGAGTTTGGATCACCAAGGGGACCAATGATGTCGAAAGCCCACATAGCGAAAGGCCATGGGCAGGATATTGGGTGGAGTGTAGAGGATGGACAATGGATTTTGTCGGCGTGCAATTGTCACTTGACACACCGACGGACATAAATAGAACAATCCTTCTCTAAAGTGGACCAGTAAAAGCCTTGCTGAGGATTTCTTGGCAAGCATTTGGCTATTCACATGGCCACCACACACACCGGAATGTGCTTCCTCAACAACTTTCCAAACCTCATCATCATCCAGACATCTAAGTAAAACTCCAGTGAGACCCCTTCTATACAAGGTATTGCCAACCAATGTGTACTTCTGGGACATTCTCCTTATGACCCTCTTTTCTTCGTTCGTGGCTTCCTCAGGGTAGGTCTGATCTCTACAATACTTAGCTATCTCATAACACCATGGTTTCTCCTCATCATCCAACTCTTCTTCTAGCTCCAATAACATGATTTCCTTCTTACTCTTCCTCTCTGCCTTCTTCAACATCTCTTCCTTGATCCAAAGGAAGACAGAATTTTGAACAACCGGGGTATGACGCCGTTCGATGTGAATGGAGTCAAAATCCCTGGGATAAGTCCTGTTGAGAGTTGAGGCGATAGTGGCTAGAGCGTCTGGTAGGAGATTTTGGTGGCGAGGTATAAGGACAAAAATCAAATCAATTTGGAGAATAGCTTGGCATATGCTGAGGTCAGTTCTTGATATGGCTTGAGCTTTGGATCACGTGTGCGATATTTGGTGAGCACTTGGCAGAGAATCAGTTGACTATCACCTACGATTTGCAGATGGGTAACACCATAGAAATGAGCAACCTCAAGTCCGGACAGCAAGGCTTCATATTCAGCTATGTTGTTAGTGATGGGGAATGCCAACTGAAAAGCCTGCGGAATGGTAACCCCTTCAGGTGATAGGAGAGCAATCCTGATACCCTTTCCATGAGAATTGAGAGCTCCAAAACAATACAATGTCCACATAAGATCAGATTGGCTAAGGGACATCAATTCTTCATCTAGAAACTCCAAACGAATAGGATCAAACTAGGGAATAGGGTGATGAGCGAGATGTTCTGCTATAGCATAGTCTTTAATTGATTTCTGCTGAATATAGGTGATGTCAAACTGAGAAAGGAAGCTTTGCCAACGTGCTAGCCTATCAGTGAGGACAGATTTTTCAAGGAGGAAACTTAATAGGATTCATGCGGGCGATAAGGTGAACCTCATGAGCAAGAAAGTAGTGCTTCAGTTTCTGCACTACCCAAACGAGTGTGTCACATGTTTTCTCCATTGCTGGTACCTCTGCTCACAGGGGTTGAGAAGTTGGACAAGTAGTAAGCTGCCCTCTCCTTGTTTTCTTCATCCACTTGTGCAAGGATAGCTCCCACAGAGTCTTTAGGATAGATACATAGAGAATTAGAGGTTTACCTGAAGTCAGTGGCCTCAGAACATGAGGATTAGCCAAATACTCTTTCAATCCATCAAAGGCGGCCTTACACTTCTCGTCCCAATGGAATTTGACTTCAGCTTAGTGAGGTCGTAGAAGGGTCTACACCTCTGCGAGTGTTGGAAGACAAACTGGAGAATGAATTGCAACCCTCCGATTATCCTCGAATTCCTTCAAATTCTTGGGAGGAGGCATCTCTCTTATCACCTTTGCCTTATTGGGATCAATCTCAATACCCCTCTTGCTCACGATGAACCCTAGGAGTTAACCTGATGACACACCAAATACACACTTCTTGGGGTTCATTTTCAATTGGAACTCTCTTGACCTCTGTAGAACCTTAGTCAGAACCCCAGGATGCTCAGCCAATGTCTAGACTTTACCACCAGGTCGTCCACATACACCTCAATATAAATGTGAATCATGTCTTGAAAAATGGCCATCATCGCTCTTTGGTAAGTAGCTCCAGCGTTCTTAAGTCCAAATGGCATGACTACGTAGCAGTATGTGCCCCAAGGTGTAGTGAATGACGTCTTCTCTTGGTCTTCCACAACCAGCCTGATCTGATTGTACCTTGAGAAGCCATCCATGAAGGAGAGGGTTTCATACCCAGTCGTGTTATCTATGAGCACATCGAGGTGAGGCAAGGGGAAATCATCCTTAGGACACGCGCGGTTAAGGTCCCGAAAGTCAATGCAAATTCTGACTCTTCCGTCCTTTTTTATGACTAAGACAATGTTTGCCACCCAATTCGAATAAAGTGCAACTCTAATAAACTTGGCTTTGTGGAGCTTGTCGACTCATCTTTCATTTTCAAAGCCATCTGAGGTGGAAATATCTCAACCACTGCTTAATGGCGACGGACCTCGGCTTAAGTGTAAGATGATGTTCAACAAGCGTGGTGTCCAGTCTGGTATATCTTCGTAGCTCCAAGCAAACATGTCTTTATATTCTCTGAGAACCTCAATAATTGCCTCCTCTTTAGCTAGTGATAAGTTACTGCTTATGAGGATGGTCCTAGGGTTTTCCTCAGTTCTCAGATTTATTTCCTTGGTAGATTCTCTACGGCAGCTGACGGTTCGTCGAATCTTCTGACTCCACTTGCGAACGCGTCAGTCTCGTTCTCAAATTCTTCATCCCCTTCTTTATTGGGTCGTTGTCATCCAAACCCATCATCAATAAAGCACAATGATTGCTCATACTCCACATCCAGCTACAACAAAGGCAATAAACTCCGAAATTGCTAAACATGTCTTGCACCTATGGGCTAGATCGGCTAGGAAATGGTGAGGAACTCTCTTATCCTTAGACTCTTAGATACTACCCCCATCTTATCACTAAACTGACCTAGACTCTTACTACAACTACTAGAATCTACAACAAGAGGTGAAGGAGTAGGAAAGTAGTAAAAGAAGATCCCTGTGTGGGGAAGATGGAGGAGGAGGAAAAACAGTAAAATAAGGTCCCTGCATGGAGGGAGGCGGGAGTCCTTGCATGGAGGGAAATAGGAGATCGGTCATCAGACCGGGGCGGAGTGGCCCGTAGGTTGGGGTACACTCGGAGGAGAGATAAGAAGTCTCCGCGATGGAGACGATCAAATCCGCCATTTGAAATTGGCATTTTTTTTCTGAGTTATTTGAATTTTTATGGTTTTATTAATCATGAAGAGAGGGCGAGGTGAAATCGCCAATCAGGAGAGTTGGGAAATGAGCGTATGCTCGAGTGGAGGGAGATCATCGGGAAAAGGGAGTTGGAGAATGAGCATCTACTCAAGGGAATGGATAGAGATTGTGAAGTGGGGCGTTGGTGCCTGAGGAATGCTTAAAGAGATAAAGAGGGGCCACGTGGTGGCCTGGAGGAGAGTGGGCATGATGCCTAGAGAGAAGAGGCCCGCCCCGAGCCTGCCTATAGTAGAACCTTCTTCAAAAGAGATGTCTGACTCCCCTTCATCTGTACATTCATCTGTTGGCTGCCTCTTGCTGGTGACTGATGCCGGCTGCTCGGTATCTGTTGGTGTGAAGAGTTGACTTCATGAGATAGCAACATCGCTCATGTCGAACCAACGATACCATTCTGGTGCAGGGTCGGCCATTTTGCTTTGTTTCTGGGGTCTGAGATTTTCCCGTGCCTTGTATGTAGCTAGGAGGTAATATGACGTGATGGTTCAGAAGTGATGACTGAGGTTTGTCATCTCATTGCTACAGTGGCCCCTTCTTGAAATGATGGTAGAGGGACCATGTGAGTAGTTGCTTATCAGTTGATATTGCTCTCTGTCTGCTGGATTATATCCCAGTCCTTCCCTGGGTCTTGACTTGCTGTCCTGTACTACCCTAGTTCTGCCTTGTAAGTGTACACCCAGCTCTTTGCCTGGCTGTACCCCATCTTTAACATAATTTTCCGGTCCTTCTATGTCATGATCTTGCTCCTCTTTATTGCATTGGTTGATGGTGTCATTGGGGTTGAATGTATTGGGCTTCGTGATATGCCGTACATGTCTAGCACTGACATGAGCGGCTAATTGCTAGGCCATATGGAAGGGACAAAATTATCACTCATGGCGTCCACTTCCAAAACTGTTGGTTTACTGGCGACTTTGACGACCCGTCCCTTATATGGGAATTTAAGGCACTGGTGAATAGTTGAGGTGACGGCGCCAAGTGCTTGAATGAATGGCCTGCCCAGTATCATGCGGAAGCTCGGGTCAATGTCTAGAATATGGAAATCTATCTCAGTAATGGATGGACCTAGTCCTACCTTCAAGGCGACCAATTTTTTGCGGCCTACTAGTGTTGTCGTAGGCCGTGGTAGTGATGGAGAAGGGTCGGACTGACTGCAATGTGACCCCACACAAAGTTAACGTGTCCAAAGACACGACATTGATTGAAACCCCGGTGTACACCAAGCATTGAGTCACGCGGGTTCCATTGATATTGACTGTTAAGCATAAGGCATACCGTTGAGATTCCACAGGTGCTAGCTCGTGTTCGTTGAATTCTATGGTCGGATGCCAACTTGTGGGGGTCAGGACTGTGCTAATTTGTTTCACTGGAAGGTCTTCATTCACCATAACCTTTTGTAAATAGTGCATGAGGGCTTCTTGATGTACCGGCAACCTCTTGATCAGTTCTAAAATAGAAATTCAGGCTGGCGTTTTGTCCAGGTGCTTGAGCAGGTCATATTGAGTCCCAGGGATGGACTCTTCAGCTGGGACTTCTTCCTCTTGAGGTGCCTGGTCTTGGTGCTGGGGAAAGATTCTATTGAATATGCGCCCACTCCGGAGCACCATAGTTTCCTCGGTCTCATCTCCCGCTACATGTGCTGTGGCTGGCATAGTGGAAGGTGGATGGGTGGTGGAGTGTGGGGCGTTGAACATTTGGTGTGGCAGTTGAATACCACCGCATTTGGGGGTGGGTGCGGGTACATAAGAAGGGAGCTTGGGGGTTAAGGTTGGTAATGGGAATGGTGGTGGGGGTGTGCGGAGAATAGGTGAGTTGGATGATGATGGTTGTGAGGTAGTGGCGGTAGGGGATTGGCGTATGAGTGGCTGTTAGGCTGTGGCGGTATGGTGGTGGGTGGTGTTGCGTAGAAAGGGAGTTTGGGGGCTGTGGTGTGGAGGTACGAGGGTTGGCAGATGAGTGGTTGGTTGGATGGTTGGCTAGAGAGTGGTGGATGTTGATCGTTGGTTGTGGGGATGAGGAGAAAGGATGGTAGCGGATTGGAGGGTGGGTGTACGGATAAAGAGTCGTAGTGTAAGGTGGATTGGGAGGTGGAGGTAGAGGGTGCTTCCATATGCCTGACAGACGTTCTTTCATCGTGGGGAGACGTCCTGAGGGCATTAACTTGTTGATTCAGAGCCGGGTGCTCCGGGAGTGGGTTCTATACAATACCCATATTGGGCTGCTGCATGGGGGCCTGGGGCTGGGGTGCAAGTGCTGGGGATGCTGTGGGTTCTGTTGTGGCTGCTGTTGTTGGTCCTGCTTGGGTGGCCTCCTTGTCTTCATCTCAGTAATGTACTTCCTCATCTCCTCCAATCTATCCCTCCATTATCATTTAGATCATAAATGTAGTCCTTGATATGGAAGCAAGCCTCTATGTGTGCCCTGGTCCCCTGTGGAATGCGCAATAGCACGAGGTATCAACATTGGGAGGCCATTGTAGCCATTCCCTGGAAAAGTGAGTGAATTGGCAGCCATAAGAGCGTTGAAGATATCAGGGAGTGTTTCAGGCAATGGAGGGTACTGGGCTCTTCTTGGGCCAGGGGCTTGTGGGCTACTGAGGGTCGTAATGGCCTGGAGGGGGTATTGGTTGCATTGTTGAGGGTGTTGGGGAGGTGGTGGCTTGTTGTTGATATTTAGGAGGAGGCTGATGGTACTGAGGCTATGGAGCTTGACGGTACTGGGGTGGAGGGGATCTTGCTGGTATTGAGGTGGAGGCTATTGGGGTTGTGGAGCTGGGTCCTAACAGGGAGGGGAGTGCTTGGCCTAGACGTCGGTTGTTGCGACTGTGGTATTGGGGTTGTTGAGGCCTGGGATTGGGGTTGCGCAGTAGGAGGAGGAGTTTGGGTTGCCCATGGCACTCACTTGCTCATTCTGTAAGACCCCTTGAGGTGTCGAACTGCCATCTTGGGGAGTACCATGCTCTTCTTGAATGTCCTAGTTTCGACTCAAACATGGCCATCAATAGGAGAGTCCTCAGTGAGTTTGAATGTAACGGGCCACTCTCATATAATTCTTCCATAGTGCTCAGTTTGTTCATGGCCCAGGATATGTCTGAATTGTGGTAAGTATTTGCAGTGATCATCTTAACTTGTTCAGACTCGGATAATGGATCCCTCAATCTCTCATCCATCGCTCTCCACTGTCTGCATATTGTAGGAAATCATCATCTGCCTTCATTTTCTCAGCCATCAAATCAGTAATAGATAACGAAGGACCAACTGGTCCCTGTACCTCGCAAGAACTTCCTCTGCACAGCTTAAAAATCTT